>VWYH01008309.1:0-131038 GCA_013399365.1 Pampusana beccarii
ACTCTCAACTCACTCCTCATCTGATGGAGAAGACTGCTTGCAGACAACACAGAGTGAATTTTCTAAAAGGTCTACATTTTCTCCTGCAGATTCTAACATCATGAGAAGTTGCTGGGCCTGATTAAAGGAGCAGTATTGGCCAAGAAGCAACATTAAAAACAAGTGATTATTTTTCTGGGATGCAAGAAAAGTAGAAATTATGTCAGTTTGAGTGGCCATACCTTTAGGTTCATGATGCTGCCCATACTTTCCTAATATAGACATCTAGGCAACCAGCTTAGATGGGATCCTTTCCTTAGAAGGATGGAGCAGACAGAAATGAATCCTGCTTATCAGCCTCTCTTCAGAATTTTGGGAACCTTTTTGGCTGTTACTTTATTTTACTTGTATATAGTCACAATACTAAATATTTCAGTTACAAACGCGGCTGCCAACATTTCAACATGTCTACAGCACAATAGCAAATACCAGGAAGAGGAAACATTTGCGTTCAGATTTCTTAAATCTTCTAAAGGCAGACAGTAAACATGTCTAATTTCCTAGAGAAGCAGAGCCTAAAGATATATGTCTGGAAGCTGAGCTGGTTATAAGCCACTGATGAACCAATACTTTCTGGTGTATTTTCTCCCACGAATAATATTTTTCTTATGTTTGTGAATTTTGATCATATATTAGTGATGTCTGCCCTAACTTGGGGCATGAAGAATTTTATTAAAAGCAAATTATCTCAAAAAATTATGAGAATATAGAAGTTAAAGTCTCCATGTGATCCTGCTTATATCAGGTACCTATTCTAAGAATGGAATGACTGGTCAGATCCTCAGCAGAAGTAATATTCTGTCAGGAGCTTATGGAACTCTATAAATCAAATGAATTTACAGATTAAAAATTGCATCTTTCAAAAAGAAGTGCAAATACCAAGACAATTGATTTTGCCTTCTTTTTTACGTCATCTGTGCAAAGGAGTGCTTGTTTTTGCTTCTCAGACAGTATACAGGAAAATGGTTCTTTGTGTATGGATCTGGAGGGCACTTCTTAGAGTATTTTTAATGGTTTTGACCATGCACGGGCCAGCATAGGACAGATAAAGATGATGATTTGAGTGCGTCTTATGAAGTATCCTTTTTTTTTTTTTTTTAATGTAACTGTCTGGCACTTCTTGTCCCTGGATTTTGAAGTGCTTTTTTAGGAAAGAAGCGTAGCAGAGCTGATCATGTATTTCTAGGACCAGTGTCATAAAAGGAAGCTTCAACTTGATGCCAATCTCATCAAGGAGGCTAAGGAAATTGTATCACTCCAACCTTTAGTGTTTAGGGCTGGAATTTCTGCAATACTTCTTAAAATTCTACTTTCAATTTCCAGGACATACAGAAATGAGTGACAAAGGTGAAAGAGGTGGTCTGGCTGATCCTGTTTCGAACAAAGGATTGGATCTTCTTACTTCTCATATGGCAAGTGCAGGGAATGTAATAAGCTGTGATCTGTGGCCTGAGACAACAAAAGATACTGTTCAGTGCAAGGACACGTTACTGGGGATTCCTTTGCAGTGCTGCATGCAAATGTTAATTTTGTGATGTTTGGCAAATAATGCCGTAACTTTTAAGCACTACGAAATCACTTTCTTTGAATTCTAAGGTCCTAGTGAAGCTGCTAATGACAATTCTATGCCGGTTTCACTGAATTCCAGTGGTCAAATACTAGCATGAGAGTTTGAGAGAAATTGCCAAACTGTCACACTAATAAACTGTGTAGTTTGGCATCTTCAGAAACACCTGCCTGCCATACACCCCTGGATAAATATAGCAATTTTAAAATTACTTCACAGGACATGTTTAAATATTAATAATTGCTTACAGAACTCAAAAACACATAACCTAATAATAAAAATATTTAGATTGTGTTTGCCATAAAAAAACCAAGACCAAAACCCTTTGGGAGTAATTTTGTTTTTTATTAAATAGCGCCATACGGGTCTACACATGTGCAGCATTAGGCAATTAACTGTAATGCAACATGGGATGCTGTCTATTAAGTCAACAAGATTACAGTTAATTTAATACAACTGGCATTGAAATGTTGATATTCATTATTTTGTTTTGGTGTATTTTGAGGCGAGTCCGGAAAATTGTGGCCTAGGACCAAACTTAGAAGAAATAAAAAAGACACAGAGGCGTTGTTTGACAGACTGGAGTTTCACTGAGCATTTTCAACCCCATGTTCTTCTTCAGGTATCTGTGAAATGACAATCTTATACATACAGTGACCCCTCAGAATGCTGTACAAAGAATTAGCAGTGGAGTACAGGGTATTCCCTTGCTAGATAATTGATTGAGTTTTATCCCTTTCCCATTTTTACCAAAACCCATTGTTCTTTAGTTGCTTTTCAATTTCTTGTGTGAAACTTAGTTTGCAGTTGTTTTTTATGTCCTGGTTTGGCCAAACTGCAGTTGTCCATTTTGGCAGTGGGTCCTTTAGCTCAACATGTGATGGAGACAACATGATCTTACCCCTAGGAGTGATCCTCCCTGGCAGTTATGGGACTTGTTAGTGCAGTGTATGTGAAAGCACACTTTGCAAATACCTATGCAGTGTGTGTTTTATGTACAAATAGAATATTTTGTTGTAATGCATTTCACCCTTTTAGGGCTACAAGCTTCATTTATAGAAATCCTGAAAGCTAAAGACTAAAATTCATCTTTCAGAAAGACAGAACAACAAATGTGAAAGATAAATTCAAGTGTAGATGGCGTAAGTTGGCAGGCATTCTCTTGAGAGGAGTGGAGTATTAGTTCCTGTGCTGCCTTGAGCTTCGTATGTTGCAATTCTTATTTGATCCTGACACATACTATACATGGGTGAAGTAAAAGCTGCTCAGACTTTTTCAGCACCGCTTTAGCATCACAACTTTAAGGTCTAGTCACACATTTCAATACATGGGGAATTCCTTCTTATGCAACATAAATAGCTAATGCTAACTGAACTGTCAATAATTAGTGAATCTAGTCAAAAGATACTGATGGAAAATAACTGGAATAGAAAATATCATTTTATTGCAACAGAAAATAACATTTTGTAAGAACATTTCCTTATAGTACGTGTCACATCAGAACATAATTTTTACACCAGCTGATGTTATGGTTTTCATGTTTAAAGAGAATATTTGTTTATATGGAATTATTTCAGTTTTATTTCAGTTGCATAGTTCTGTAAAAATAATAGTTTAAAAGGCTTTCTTCTAGCTGTAACTATAAAATAAATTTCAGCCTGCAGACAATATAAACATTGAAAATGATGGGGCAGTACAGAACAGAGTGGAATAATGTAGCATACTGTATATCTCAGAGATGTGTAGGTCGTATTTTAGCAAACTGAATACCAAGTAAACTTAACTGAGCTAAGAAAAAGTAGATTTGTTTTCTTTTTACCTGCTCTATGATAGTTCTGCTTTTATTAACTATTTATTTCTTTAAACACTTTATTATTTAAATTTGTATAATTATGTATTTAATATTTAAATTTATTTCTTTATTATTTAGCCAAACCTTTTCACTCACAATGAGTCTCAGAATACGGAGTGTAGTGACTTCCTCTTCTCAATATGAGTTGTGGTGGAGTTTCAATTTCCACCTACCCGAACACTTCAGATTGCTGGAATCCAAATACTTTGCATACATCTTGTAGGAGAGTGAAGATCTGAAGCACATTTTGCTAAAAGCTGTACTGTGAAGCATCTGTACAAACACTACTCTCTGCAGAGAGGACATACCTTTATTTCTTTCCTTTTCAGGTTCTTCATACTGCATCCCAAGAATATAGATGTATTGATTCGTTTTATCATACCCAAGATAACTCTTTGCTAATTGTGTTTCACAATCCCATGGATCAGTATCGTTTGTGCCAAGAGACTTGGGATATTGCATTGCATTCTAATGTGGGATTCAGGTAATTGATTTCATCTTTCATGTCTCATTCACAGTTGGTTTTGATTAAAGCCTGCATGGCTATGCTTGGGGCAAAGCTTTGAAATTAAAAGATTCCATGATGTAACACATTTATGAGAAAACAAGTCACATACATGGAAAATGGTGCTGTATCAAGAGAATGCTGTTGAGACAAAGCTTTTCCAAGTGAGGACCATGCAGTAACTATGACTCCTTATCACAAATTATAAAAATATAGATAATGCATACATACATGCAAAGTCATATTAGGGATGTCCACATCAAGAAAATTGTGTGGAGGACACTTCAGGTAAAGTAGGTTAAAAAGAAAATTCTGTCTAAGAATATAATTATCAGTTTTTTCAAGTATGTATACATAAATTGGGTGTGTCACTGATAAATTTTTTTGAGAAAACCTAAAAGCTCTTTATAAACATCAGAATACTTTTTTCACAGAGTACCGTATTCTTCTTAATTCCTTCTCACTATCTGCTTACCAGTTAAGAGGTAATGCAACTGGTTGATATGTCCACTGTTAGAGTTTTTTTCAGTGGACCTGTTCTTTTTGGTGTACAATTTTGCACTGAAACAGAGATACAAATGATGATGTGTATCCAGCTGCTATTCCAAATAATGGACTGAAAATAGAATATGTGCCCATGTGCTGATATGTAAAGAAGCTACAATGCCATGGAGAGAAAGCTGAGCTATATTGCACCATGTCACTCTGGTGCTCTGTGGACTAATTAGATTTGATTTACCAAATAGAATTTCAAGCAAATTATCCAATGGACAACCCCCCCCCACCCCAATCCAATTTGTCTACAGGCATCCCTTTCTAAGTGTAGTGCCTCATTTATCAAAATATGGGAATCTTTTAATAGTAACTTCTGTTGGTACCTATGTATTTGAACAGGTTTGAATGCTAAATAGGTGAAGTGTGCCTTCCTGAAGACATACTTTGTATTGTATTTCATATCTTTGCTCTCAGTCAGGGAACTCTGTGTGAGTCCATCTCAGCTTTCCAGGCACTTGGACTTGAATTATTTGCCATGGAAGGAGGCTGTTGTGATTAGCAGTGACTGGGGCCAGAGCCAGAATGGACCAGAAGAAACACAAAGTTTCTTGGAGAAAATTCTGGCTGTTTTGTGGTTGTTGGACAAATCCATCGAATGTCTGGTCAATCAGGATTTTTGCATGTATGTAATAGCTGAAATCTTCCCCAAAAGATAATAAAAGATGGTATGCTAAGTAAACCTGGGTCTTGCATTCAGATAGACCAAGGCGTAGGGTCAGTGGTCTCAAAGTCGGTTACACAAAAGTCTGTTGGAGCCCAGAGCTCTTTACTTTGCCAGCTGTTCTTACTCTTCTTTGGGGCACCGGACATTAAGGGCTTGATTCAAGTTGTTAAATGTAAACCCCTGGTGCCAGTTTAGCTGCCTGGTGCATCTGAGATGTCTGCACAGGGCTAACATGAGACCTATAAGAGACCCATACTCTTTTGGAACAGACACTGGACACCAGGTCACATACCCTAGTACATCTAACCTGTCACTGGGTGGCTACATACACTGAGTAACACCTCATCTCGATGGCATATTGTTGTGTTGTGTGTAAGAGCAGCTAGTGAGGAACCAGGCCTCCTGAGGAAGCATTTCTCCTTGAAACAACAGCTCTTCATGGATGGGGTCCTAGAACAATTTGGCTGGTCACCTTGAAAAGGCATGGATAGCTGCAAAACAAAAGTTGCTAATTTTTCATCCAAATAAAGGATGAAGAATATTCTCTGGTAGATGCATTATCGTTCACTTGAGGATGGAATAGCTATATGCTTCCTCCTTCTAACTCTACCACATACACTGGAAACAAGTCTTAGACATTAAAGGTAGCTTCTGCTTGGGGCATGCCATCTTTGTTCTGGGACACTTCGCTGGATTCTGTTTCAAACCAGCAAGGAGTTCCTAAAAAACTGGCATGAAAGCTAACAAGAAGGTTTGGCTTTGCTCTTGTTTCACAGAAAGATGTCACTGCTACGTAAGCTACTTAGATCTTTGAAGAGCTATGGGACTCTTATTTGGTTCTGTTGTGTGGCATCTATACCTGTCTTTTTCTGCAAAATAATCGGCACCTTTTCTGACCTTGTTCAACCTTTTTGCTAAAGATAATTTTGATTTCCAGACTAAGTATCATAAATATTTGCTAGTGTATGTTTCCAAGCAACATAACACTTCTGTGGAAAACAGTCTTTAAATACCTTGAGTGCTTGAAGCTGTTGCCTGCATTAGCTTCCAGATCCTGCTGAGTTGCCAGAAACAGGCACAAACCCTACTTATTAATTAAGCAGTACTATTACTAGTTTTTACCTTTGTATGAAATAATTGGCTCCTGATGAGTTTGGTAACAATTTATTGATCCTCCCTTTATTAAAATTACTATCATTCTAATTTCCTTATATATTTGAGAGTCACACTTTCACCACAGGAGAGAGTTACAAATACACAACAAACACTGTGCTTGTCTGTCTCTCTGTTAGGAGTTCCCTACCTGTGTTTTACTGCTTTCTTCTTTATTGTAACATCTTACAGATGACAAACCCACTTTGTAGGGTTGTTCTATGTTGCTATCTGGAATATGCTTCTGATACCTGTTTATCAGTTGGTTCCAGTGGGTCCTGTTACAGCAAATTCTCATGCAAGGGCGAAATAAACTTTCTGACGTTGCAGCAGTTTTTACTACTGGAAGTCACAGTTATCCTTCCTTGTTCTGTATGGATATCAGGTCCCATAGTTCATGTAGAACATCCAAAAATTCAGGAACTGTGCTGTTCGAAGGGTAGGCAGCAGGAAGCAGTGTGTGAAATCCACTGGATGCTACTGGCTAAGGGGATCCAAAGGCATGGGCACATATACCTGCATTAATACATGTGTATAAAACATTTTAACTCTGGTTAGGGTGAGTGGCCATTCTGTCAGGAAGCCACATGAATTCAGACATTATCAAAACTATTCTTTTACTCAAAGTTAATCTTAATGACATTTGTTTACTGTTTCATAGTAAACACATTACACAAGTTACTGGAAAAGAATAATCCTTTCTGAGAAATGATTCTGAGTCAGACATTGGCAGTAGTGACATCAGAATGCATATTAATAGAAAGTGTATTTTTGACTTTGAATGACTGTTTCATTGCCCTAAAATATGTTCCACACAAATAATCTCTTTTTTATTTATAACATATATTCATCTTCAAGCTATTCCAGTACTGGCAAATCTAGGTTCCAGCCTAGTTTTGCCTTTTGTTTTCAACACCTTTGTTTTTATAGCTTGTACACTTTTCTTCAGATACAAGCAGAGTCACCTTGTCCCTACTCAGTATATGATCAACAGGTTCTCCATACAAGTTTCCCAAAGCAGGTTGCACCTGCATTGCAGGACTTGGGAAAGATTTATGCATCTTTAAGCTGTACATGAACTGTATACATCTCCAGTCTGTGTAGACAGTTTATAGATTAATCCTCTTGGATGTCCAGTGTAATGCTGCAATGAAAACTTCAAAATTGTAATGAGGTCAAGAATTGGTTGTGCTGCCTACAGATTCACAGCCAAAAACTGTGGTGCATACAGAGGTTTTGAATACAATTGAATCATCTTGAACTTTAAAATGCAAAACGTTAGGAAGACGCAACTGGCTCTCATGCATTTTTAAAAGCCGCTTTTAGTTTTGCACACATGAAGAATTTTACTTTAAAGACTTATAGTAGCACTCCACACAAGGGGTTGAGTGGTAACTGCATGTAAGACCTCCAGACTTTTTCCTACCTTGGAAGCAGTTGTTCACAGTGAACTGTTTATCAGTCACCTTCAGACACCTTCGGAAGATGAGACAATGCAAGTACCCATACTAGCTACAAACTCTGGATCAGTTTGTCGTTTGGGGCTCACTTCAACTGTTAAGTGTGAATATTCTTAATCTATACCAGGCTACACTACACTGATTCTCTAATCTGTATTTGGATGACAATTTCCAAGCATCTTTCTTGTCACACTGATAAAGAAGAGCTAGAATTAAAATAGAATAACACTTCCTCAGTTGCTGAGCAAGCAAATGAGGTGTAATCTAAAAGACAATATAAATCAAGAGCAACTAGTAAAATAAGTTATCCTTGTGGTAAAAGGAGGACAATTAGTCTCAGCCTTCTTAAACTGAATGTCTCTATGTTTTCTGACTTTACGGATTTTCTTTGAGGGCAGGCATTCTTTGGAAGACAGGTTTCTAATATCTGTGCAGAAAGGAGGACTAAAATCCCAAGCATAAGATATCTTAAGTAAATACCAGCCAGGCAAAAGTACTAGCTCCTCTAAAAACTAAGCGAAACCCTGTAAAATGCAAACCTTCTCTCAAAGGTTGTAGAACAATATTTGTATAAGAAACTGAGAAGCCGAGTGATCTTGTTTGACCTGAAATTATATTAGTGAAAACTGTATTATGGTAAATAGAGGAATGTTATGCTTTTTAGGAACTATCTTGAGCTGGTGGCCAACTCAATTGAAGACTGGGTGAAAGAGGAGGAAGTCAAATACCAAGAAGAGAAGATGGCTAAGGAAATAGAGTCTCTTAAACTGGAAAAGGCCATGGCAGAAAGACCTTCTGAATTGTCCACATCTGCTGTCAAAAAAAATGGCTCCCCTAAGAAAGCCAGAAGTATGTTACTTCTTTGTTTTAACCTAGAAAATTCATTTTCCATGTTGAGTCCTGAGACCCAAAGTTGTTCTGAGCAGAATTGCATGTATTTTTTGTAGGATAACCTTGTCTTGTGATCTGTATAGAAATAAAATTAATTAAATATACATATTTAAATATTCTGCATCATCCTCTGTTCTAAAAACTGAGACCTTTACTGACAATTTACATTTACAATAGCTGTGTTTATTTAATGGAATTACTTTAAGGCTTACATAAAAATATTAATCTCTTTTTAGATTATTAAACATATGAAAAGATGAGCAATAATTAAAGTTGGCAACACAATTCAAAGCAATTCCTTTTTAAATGGGGAGGATAAAAGCTGGAAGTCAGAATCTGTGGGCTAGAAGCTAAGACTGGAAACTGGAGTTGACTAGACTGCAGAGTAAACTTTAATTACAAGCAACATTTTGGATAATGAAAATTGTAGTTGAACAGTTCATACAGTAGCTGTTAAGCAGGCAGCAAAATCTAAAAACCCCTTTTGACAGAAGTGAACTTTCATCAAAAATGTCTGTTTGTGTATTTAAATGTTATTAACAGTGTTTTGTTATCTTTAGCCTTTGCTTTGTTCACCTTCTTTGACAATGCACTTTGAAACCTTATAGTGCTAGCAATTAGAATTCACAAAAATAAGAATGTTATTCCTCACTCAACCCAACTAACAAATCTGATTATAATATGGAAGTGGAAATGATAGTTATGACTTCTAAATCATAATTTGTATCTATATAGCTGTCACAGGAGCTAGATTGAGTCTTGCCCATCTGATGCCTCATGGCAGATATGATTCATAGAGAAGTTCATTTACTGAGAGAAGATAAACACTTCCGTCTGGGAAATGCAGATGGGCAACAGTGGTTTTAGGTTATTTCAATTTCACTGGCACTGCTGTAACCCATACTGCAATTTTTACTTTATAATACAAAGTAATTTAACGACAAGATTCTGATAGTGTACTTTGATTTATCTTTTCTAGCAGGTAAATGTCGGGTATCCAAGCATGATAGAAAACCACAGAGATACCTTTTTCATGAATCATAGATGCTATAAAGCCCTAATAGTAAACAGGGAATATGGTGTTTCTTTAGTGAAGGTTTGAGGGTGCAGACAGCATTTATTTGCCTTTTGGACTTGAAAGGCTGTAACATCTACGATTCTGCTATTGAGCTTGTTCTGGCATTTGATGAGCTGGTTAAAGCACTGTATCTGAATTCAATAACAGTGGTAGTAGCAAAAATAATAAATACTGATTATTGTTTATTCAGCATTGCTCATCTGCATAAAAAACCGAACAAACAAACTTGTTGCAGGAGCAAATTCTTCAACAGCAAGAAGCAGAGAGTCAGTCTTTCAATATGTTGATGTATTGTTTAGCATATTTGATGCCCAGTTATGACTATCAAGTAATAATATTTGTCAGATAAGTTTCTTCTAACCTGAACAGTCTTTGTGTTTTATCTCTAAAAATATTTAACATTTTCTTTATTCCGCTTTTATGCTCTTACTATTTACAAATAGATTTTTATTTACTCACATTTCTTTTATTTTATTTTAATATTTCTATTTTTGAGTATTATTCAATTTTCTTCTATTCATAAGCTCATTTATCCCCATTTCATTACTCAAAGGCAAGACATCAGGACTTGAGAGTGTAATGGAGAATATTCCAGAATCTCAGCCTAACAATGAAAGAAGTCCTTTTATCAGAGAAGATTCTCTAAAGGTGAGGCACAACTATGTATGTTTCTGAAATGGACTAAGTAACACTGCTTTACCAGGAAGGTAGGCCTTTATTCTTACACTGACTTGACTCAATTCTCTTGGCTGTTTTTTTGTATACTTTATTTCTTGTTTTCTTTAATTTATTCCTTATTGAATCAGTTATGTTATTTTTTTAAGGGAAGACTGTTTAGAGTTAGACTAGACATTCCGAAAGCAAATAATAATTGCAGTACTAGGAAATTAGAGTTATGGATAATATCCTAATTCTCATTGAAGTTTTCTGGTTATAAAGCTATGAAAACGTGAGATCTAGATTCATGGTAGTAGTTATGTACCCAGCTCTTACTTTCACTATCTACATCTCTTTGAAATTAAGGAATGTAAATATGGTACCTCAGAGTTCCCTTATGACAGAGAATCCCATTTATAGAACTAGAGCATGGTCAGCACTACAGATGAATGGACTTGCATAGGTTCACACAGTAAGTTTCTGGCTGAGGTAGGAGTTTGTCGGAGCGGCGGGAGACATTGCACCCTCAATATGAGTGTTATCAGCAAAGCTCGTTTATTATCCGTAAGAAGGCTGCATTTATAAGTCATATAATTAGGCTCATACATATTACTAAAACATAGCTTGTCATTGGCCATCCCCATATAGATCAACCCCTCCTCTTCGGAAAGTCTCTAAACTTCCTAACAAGCCTTCTCCCGCATACCACAGTTTCTTTCTTGTTACAATATCTGCTGTCAAGGTCACTCCATCCCTGCAAAACATTTTTGCTCAGCACTGATTAACTGCTGAGGCCAACACTCCCTCAGGCCTATGGCCCTACTCCCTTAACCATCTCCCAGCTACCGCCTCCACAGGAGTTAAGCACACATAAGACACAAGTCTTAGCATTGGCACTGTCTGTTACATTGATACATCATTCCTATTTCTATAAAAGAATAAAATCATTTTACCTCATGGTTGCATTTTTGTAATAAACTAATACCAGTGATGCATTCTGATTTGGTGATAAACATTGTGGAAAAGTGCGCAGCAAAATACTTCTTTCATGACTAAATGCATAAGATACAAGTAAATCATCTGATACATCTCCTGTGGTCAAGAATAATTGATCCTGTGGATTGAATGAGTCAGTAATTTTATGCAAAATATAGTGTGTAATATTGTAAAACTGTAGACATGTTTGAAAAACATGAGCGACTTAAAGTAACTTAGAACATTGGTTACTTTGAGTTTGCTTACTTGTACTGTTTTCAGCATGCATATATGAAATACCTTATAATACAAAGAGAACAACAGTCATTTGAATTCCTACCTTTAACACAGGCTTGGAAGGAGGAACGGGACCGATTACTAGAGGAAGAAAAACTTAAGAGCGAAACAAAAGGCAAAAAAGAAAAATCAGGAGGTACAAAGAAAGGACAGGAGGTAAGACATGAAGAAAGTAAAGATTCCAATGAGAAATCTTCCGAAGAGAAGTTTAAAGATGAGCCAGAAAAAGCCCCTGGACTTGAGGAGGATCCCAGCATCCCAGAACCACATTCTGAGAAAGTTTATAAGGTAAGGAGTCATATTATTGCAGCACTTTAGGAAAGTGCTAACTATCTGTATATAGAGTCAAGGTTACAGCAAAGCTATTTTCCATTGTGAAATTGTAGTTCGGAGCAAATTAAGCATAACTAGGTCTTGTTTAACTCCGTCATTTTAGTGGCAGATCCTCTCCTAAAAGATTTGGGAAGCAGCTTCTGATGTTGAAGATTATCCTACACAAGACCACTTAATCAACTTTGGTGGGATTTAGTGTATATGTCATGAACACAAAGATAAGTTTATCATGGTTTTGTGCCCATGGAAAATATATTTATGGGATGAATTTTGTCTAAAAATGTGATTTTCATGGGAGAGAATATTTGGAAAGGAAGACATAAATTCCTGTATTTGGGGACTACTAGGCCTTGTTGAAGTTCTGGCTGTCCACATTGGAAACGAGTTCAAGTAAATGAGTTCACTGTTTCTTCCATTTCCTGTTTCAAAATTCATGTTCTTGGAGTGCTCTAATACAAGGTATTCTGCCTGTTATACTAACACAGGGATGTTTCTAACAAAGGGAACCCTTCACTAGTTGTGTCCAAAGAGTTTTTAGGCAGTTTGCACTGCTTCATATTTTCCGAGTCTAAGCCTTGCTTCCAAAAGCTGTGTAGGTCAATATATTTTAGTCTAAACTTGCTTTAGTACAGACTTCAAACTCGAAGAACTATAACATTTCAGTCTGAACTTACTTGAGTACACTCATGTAATTTTTGCCAGTTTGTGGCTCCTTGGGAGGCACAGCAATCTAAGAATCAGAGTGTCTGAACTCCAAAATCTACTGAGTGGGAACCTGAATCTTCATCTGCCCTTTATCAGATTGCATGGCACTTTACTTTTTCTCTTTGTACTTGGACAGAATTTTTATTTTCTTCCTATTATATGTTAAGCCAACAGTCTACTTGCTATTCTTCAGCTTCCATGATGGCTCCATAGCACTGGAGGACCGAATTCTGCACTCGTGTGTAACGAGTTACTTCAGTTAGTAACTGAGAAAATATTGGGATAGGAGAGTAATATTGTGTTTGCTAAAGCTGTTATTACATTATTTAAATATCTAAGCAGAAATGTTTACTAGAACAGTAGGATCCTGAGGATTTGTTCTTAATTTGCCTCTTTCATGGCTTCTGCCTTTCTGATTTATGCATAATCTAAAACTTGTTTTTCCAGTTTCTTGGCTACAATACAGGGGAGGATCTCATTCATGTATCAGGAATCAATCAGTATCTTTTCCCGTCTGATGGAGGACAGATTCAAGTAGAGAAGATAGAGTTTGTAAAAGGTGATTCTTGAATTCTTTGTGCTTTTCTTTGACTCAATTACTAACTGATGGCATAGTTTCTTAATCCATAAGTGTTTTTCATGTCTCAGTAGTAGAAATTCAGTTAAAGACATCGTGAGAGTAAACGTAATGTGAGAGTATGTAATTCTATGTTAACCTCTATCATTACTAATGTTTACACTTTCCTGTAGTGTTAACAATTCATAGATAAATAAAGTACCAGAAAATCTAAAATAGCTAAAAATCAGTTCACATTTATCTGTTCAATGGCAACCAATGCATGATATTCCAAGAATTCATGTTCCAATAATTTGTCCAGTCAAATACAATATATCTAAGCAACAGGTTATTCTGCAGCCTCTCAGATCTAATCATCAGGAAGTTTTTGACTAATTAGTCTAAACTCAACAAATCTTAATTTTGTCTTCTTGGTCTACTACTAAGCAATTCAGGCCACTTCTGAGCAATTTGCTTTTTTGTGTGCTTTATAGTTGCAGGTGCAGGGTTTTCTTGGGTGTGGGGCAGTTCTGAAGCCAGGTAGGAGCAATAATAGTATTCCATTGCTTTGCAGGTCCAACTTTTGTAAAGGTGAAAGTGATAAAAGACAACCACAATTTCTTCATTCATATCACAGACCCCAAGAAAAACTTAAAAGAAATTGAAATGCAAGAAATTAGTGAAGAACAGCAAATTAGATCAGGTTAGTGGATTGACATCACTGATATAAGGAATTAGCAGTTTGACATATTTAGTAATGGGATGCAAAACTTATCAACTAACAGAAAATAAATCCCTATTAATGACAGAGGGTAAATAAGATCCATTTTCTGTAAACAGAGTAAAAATCCAGTTAGTCAACTTAAGCACCACGTAGAGAGATCTTACCAAGATGTACAGGTAAGCAAGTGCAAACCAGTCTCCTTTCCAAAGCAAGGAAATCAATGAAAAGAATCCCCATTCGCTAAGAAAAGAATGTTCTTATTTAGTGGAGGACTCTTTCAGATCTTAATGTGGCCTGGGAAAAGCTAAGAAGATACAAACTGGTCCATTGGGACCAGAATGAATGTCTGCTCTTGAAAGGGAAGCTTTCCCCCTTTAAACTGGACCTCCTTTTGTGGGTTGGATGACCATAGCATTAGTGCCTCCTCGGGACCTTTGCTGTGGAAACAGACCTTTATGCAGTTCAGCAACTTCTGCTGCTGGCTGACATGTTGCTAACACTCAGAAAGCATTTCATCCAAGTCTTTTCTGAACCCAGGTGAGAGTATTTCCAAGAACAAAGCTAGTCTGTAACAATTTATGTATTTGTTTGCCAAAAGCACTATACGTGCTTTTGGCACATATAGTTGGACACTATATTGTATATATGCTTGCCAAAAGCTCTAACTGAACTGAACTGAAGAGTGTCAGCGAAGTGTAACTTTGGTAGGTGTGTTAGCTCTTTTAATCTTCATCAGTGTTAGAAAGCATCCTGCTCTTGGTCCTCTCCATGGCTTCAACTGCCACCAGTGTTGTAACTGTAGGTTGTCTGAGTAGATAATTTCATCCCTGCTGCAGATGAGTTGTTTCTTGTCTGCCCTTCTGAAAGTAGTCCCATATCATTCTGAAGACTGCCAAATGGTACTTTCAGTCACCAGTCTGGTAGGATCTGAGGCAAGTTGTATTCACTTGGCATGAGTGAGAGGCTTTCCTCCTGTGTAAACAGGAATAGCTGCCTTTCTAGGCAAAAGAATCAATCCACTCTGACACTTGGCAGTGGCTAGGTAGGTTTTTAATGCAGTCAAAATGGCAAAACAGCATCCTGCAGGTGGTAGTCACCAATGAAAATTGCAATGAGAGACAGTAATAGGAACAGGCAGGGTCTCAGAACGTATGCCTTGATGAAAGAACTGGGAGACAGCGAGGTGTTGGGTGACTGCCTTAGCCTTCTTTTGTAGTCTTCTCTGCTACTCTTCACAGTTTTAAGGAGCTGTTCCTCATATTGGAAATCCCAAGGATTTCTTCTTACCAGCAGAACGTTTATTTAAGGTAGTAGGAGTCGAAGTAGAGACAAAGTAGGATCCAATATCACTGTCTTCGGGCTGTTACCTTGCATAGTTCATGCGGTTTTCAAGAATGACTTACTCATCACATAACATTGTGTCCTGCACCTCTAAGTGAGCCTGTCTCCTGATCCACTTTCACAAATGCCAGACGTATCTTTGGATCTAATTTCTCAACTTTTTCTCCTTTCTTTTACTTTCTCTTCAAGGTACAGTCCCTGTGACAATACCTTGAGACAGTGACTTTTATTACTGCATAGGACATATGTGATACAAATGAGCGGTTTAGCATTCTTGTCAGCCAGGTAGGGAACAGAACTAGGTTCTTTTGCTGTTCAAATTCACAGACTTTTCACTGGTTGTTGCTATTAAACCTATTTTTACACACCTAGGTAATAAGAATGCAATTTGTAGACGAAAAACCACAGCTATATTACACACAAAACTGACTGTTATTTTCAATACCCTAGGAGTGGAATGGTAAAGTTTTCCCCATCCTATATTAGTCTACTTTACAGTCTGGGCATCAACATTGAGGTGCCGCTGTTCACACCAGTCATTGGTTTGCAGCTCAGGTGGTTCTATATGTGTTGCTATCTTTAAAATTAATTGTAATCTTTTTTAAAGGAAAATTGAAAAATCAAAAGAAAGCTGTGAGCAAGTTTGGATCTTTTTCAGCCACCTTGGAAAATGGAATCCAGCTGTCCCTAAGCTATTATGGACCTACAGGGAAGACAGCAGGTAAAGTAAGCAAATAGAAGACGATATTTGAGAACCATAGGGGGAGTTATTTTATTTTTCTTTTTTTTTTTTATACACTCCTTAACACAATAATTTGTTGCGTGCAATTCTGCCTTTCTCAGCAGCTGTTACTACATGTTGGAGAATTTTCAGCAAGGCTCGAAATGAGATTACATTGTCAAGGATATTCTATAATTCAAATTTCAAAATAGAGGGAGATCTCCATGCTTTTTTACTTACTGTGGAAACAGAGCAGTGCAGGGAGAAACTTGCAAGTATTGTTATTAAGTATCCTGGCAAAATCAGCCGATTAATTTGAGCCAAAGAAAATGTGATTTGCTGAGGAGTCTTCTTGGTTTTCCAAGAAATAATATTTTTGTAAACTTATATAGGTGATTATGGAACTTTCATTTTACGTTAGGAATTGGACTTTAGGTTGCAGTTGTGCAGACATAATGAGGAATTTCTCTCAGCCTTTCAATAAACACATTCACCAACTGGAAGCAATTGCTTCACAAAACCACAGTGAAAATAGCGTCTGCTTTTACGAAGAACTTTTTGTTTCCAGTATATTTGAAAGGCCACCAAAACCATCATACAGATAAAAGTGAAACCCTCCTCTGATCAGAAAATACTCCCAGCATTTTTCAGCTCTTAAAATATGAAAACATTTAATTGAGTGCTTCTTTGTGTGGAGTGTGATAAACCATTCAACTCTATACTCAGTTTTAATTGTTCAAATACATTTTACAAATGAATTACTAAAAAAATACCTTTAAAACTTGGGCCAAGAGACCATTTACAATGTAGTGGACCATGAAAACTTTTATTTGGGCATAAAAGGGAGATATGTCTAATTGAACACCTACATATCAGCTGTGATGGTCAGGTTTTTTCACATGTACCATAAGCATCCTATGCTACATTAGAATAATCATTGCCATGTTGTGCTTTAGTGCAGCACTGTTGGCTGGCATTCTTTGCAGTTTTTCTACAATCACTTGCTTATGACTAATTCCCCTTGTGGGTGTTTGTATCGTAAATGCTCAGAAAAATTCTGACCAGAAATATTCTGTCTTGGACTATTCTCATATTTTCTTAGACTATTCTCATATGCCATCCATCCCTAATGTAGAATAGTATCACAGAATCACAGAAAGTTAGGGATCGGAAGGGACTTTGAAAGATCATGTAGTCCAACCCCCCCTGCCAGAGCAGGAGCCCCTAGATGAGGTTATGTTATGTAATCCACAGTATCTCTCCACAAATTGGTTAAATTGGGTGCAAATTACTCATTTTCCCTGCATTATTGAAATAATTTTCTGGAACCTCTCTAATTCTCTCTTTTCCTTATTGTTTTTCTCATTTATCTCTTCCCCCTTCCTTTTAGGGAAGCTAAGATGACTAAAGGCCTCAGGCTGTTGCCAGCTTTATGTATCTTCTTTTTTTCTTCATTCAATGTTAGTATGTATTTAAGTTTTGAGTTATTATTTGTTTTCTCTAACATGACCAGAATCTAAATTCAGACCACCTTATAACCAGACTTAGAAGTACGCTTCTCATTGCTTTGTGAATCTGGCACTGCTTGAGTGAGCACCTGCAGGGCTTTTGCCTCCGGATGTTATAGAATCTTTGCACTTGCTCTTTGTGCCTTGTTTAAGTCATGAGAGTACAATTCCAAGTGCTAGAGATCTGTACGTGTGTGCAGGAGGAAGGAAACCTTCCTTAATCTGACGGTCCTCTGGAATTTCACGTCTCTCTCAAGATTTCTAAAGACACTTTCCCTCAGTCTCAACAATCCACTCTTTTTTTGTTACCCTCAGACACATTTTTCAGGGCAACCAGAAAAACCATTGCAGGGGGGTTGGACTAGATGACCTTTGAAAGCCCCTTCCAACACAAATTGTTCTATGGTTCTAAAGGGGTAGGTGAAATTTGCTTAGGGGTCAAGAGCCTGTAACAGCTTCTATTCCTAAATTCATCACACAGAAAGTACTGTCATCTGAAACTGAGCATGCTCCACCTCACACAATGGGTGGCTGGGAAGGATAGCTCCCCTCACTGTGTACAAGAACTTGCTTATACCCAGTTTGCGGTGTTCACTTGGCTACTTATACTCATCTGACAAGACAAATTACAGTCACTAAAGATTTTGTTGGACAGTTGCCTCAGACTCCTTCATTTTGGCTATCCTACTTGTTTGTGGAGCACTAGCTCTGTCAAAGTTTATTAGTAAGCTGTTTCTTCCCACCTTCCACCTGGAGATGGGTACTACTACTTGTTTATTCCACGGTCATGCTGTCTAATAAACGTGTATCAGAGTGGACCCCATGGAGGATTTTAAGCTTTCCTATTTTATATAATTAGATGAGAATATCTCTAGCATACTACAAGTAGAACAGATTTGTTTGTCTTTCCTCAGATTGCCAATAAGCTACAAAGGCCACACAACATAAATTTTAGTACATAGAAGCAGAGTCACCTAACGAAGCATCAGATTCTCATGCATCGGGCATGCATCAGCTAATGAAAATGGGGATTTCAAAAATCTTTGTGGAGATCTAAATTTCCCTTTCAGGCAAAAGGTCATGGATCTATTCAATCGCTTAAATTGTCTGGATGGAAAACAAGGTGCTATTTCGTAAGTTGTAGGTTTGGGACCTAGGCTGCCTTTAAACAAGAAATTATTTTTAAAAATCTTTCAAAAAAATGTGAACGTTGGAGCTGGCTAGGATTAAAGAGAAGTGTCAGTTCGTTGAAACAAAAATGTTTTACAGAAAATCTTAGTTTGTACTGAGTTTCAAGAAACTGTTTTGGAAGGCAACATGACTACTTCCTGTCAACATGCTTAGCAGTCTGCCCCTAATGCTTGGCCTTTAATAATTGGGAGAGTCTTAGCAAGTCTAGATCATCAGAAACTTTCTGAATCATTACAGCAAAACAGAGCTATGTAGTGCAAAACTGCTGGAGTTCCTATCTGTCATTGGCCCGCTTTATCATGGCCTGATCCAGCACAACAATAGTGATCATTTCCTTGATACTAGATTCAGAATGTCTGCAGCTATCTAATTATTCTGGAGATGAAAGATAATTTTTTAAAATGTATTTTCTATTTTTGGGAGGCACGTGATGACCTATAGGAAACAGTAGTTTCAAGATGCTTTTTAGGCTGATGAATAGTCAGTCTATGGAAAGATTTTCTAAACAATTTCATATATTCAGTCCTTCTATCAGAAGTAATAAACTCCCTCACTGAGATTGTTATTTCAAAGGTAAAATTTAGTGTACAAAATCTTGTTAAAAAATGAAATGTAGCCATCAACATTTATGAAACTTAATTGCATTAAAAATATTGCTTTTGCCTTCCTTAGATGATGAAACGGATCCCGTCTTAGCAAGAATCCTGGACGTCCCTTCTGTTCATATTCCAACCGTAGTTTCTCCTGTTACATCAGCTTCAGGAAAAAAAGATAAGCCTGTCAAACAAAAATCAGGAAGAGCTCTGCCATCTGCAAAACAAAGCCGTAGCAAAATAGGTCCTTCACCACCTGATGACCCAGTAAAGCAAGAAGAAAAGGTGAGAGAATAGACATTATGCAATGACACGAAAAAGAAACAAACAAAGAATTTATATACATAAGCTCTTTGAGCTGTGCCTTAACAAATTCCTAACAATTTATGGTGCTTCTAAGGATACGCTTTACTCTTCTAGTTGTCCTCGGAAGTATATATTGGCAGCTGTTAATGAAGCTACTACACTTTATGACTCCATGGTGTAGAGCAGCGTGCCTTCCGTTGTCCACATTTGTCAATTTTGGCTTTACAATTACATCTGCTACGTTATTAATATCTGAGTAACTAGAACGGCTCTAGAAATTGATTTTTAGTTTAAGCAAGTAGGAAAACTTTTCTGTGCTTTCCCAAACCTGTATTGTAAAGCCTAACCAACCAGTAAATTAGTGGAGACCATTTTGCAAATGCTTGCTCTGCAGTTTGCATGTGTTAGACCAATGACACATTTGCACAAATGCGTGCTGATGACCGCGTACATCAGAAAAACACAGCATTTAATCTTTAACATCCTCCACAGAGCTCTATGAGAAGCCTTTTGACATTAAAATACATAAGCGGGGGAGGCCATATCAGTTCAGAATGGATCACAATGCCCCCCTGCAAAATGACTAACTTAGATAATTTCAGATCATAGCTAATTATTGGCAGAATATTTTAGGCAACAACAGGAGGCTGGTTTGGTCCAGTGACCTCACAGATCACCCAGAGTATGAGTCACCTGAAGAGTTCTCAAAGACACATGGCAGGATGGTGGAAGAGGATACAGAATTTTTTCTTTTTGAGATTATTCAACCTATTTTCTTTTCTGACACTGTTTTCTGCAACCAACAGTGTCCCAGAAATGGACACAAAATACAAAGCAAACTATGAGAGAAGGACAGAAATGAACATTAATTTTATTAAGAACCAATTTAGTTAACACTTTCAGATTAGGAAAGGACAGACTTCTGAAGTAGGCATAATCAGAACACAAAATAATGAAGTCCATAAACAGTTTTCGTTTAACAATAATGCTCTAAAACATACTGTCTGAGATAGTTCTTTAATGATAGTTGTGATAAAAAGCTGTCCATTTTAACTTGATCAAGTTACAAACCAGTAGCATATCTAGATAATGTGCTTGTTAAATGTGGTTCTTAATATCTTTCCAGACTAACTGCAAAAATATTCAAAGGATATAGTACTGCATTTTAATTTTGCATCTACTTGGTTCCATCTTTAATCAAGTATGGCTGAAATAATGCAGAAAGTACTGCTAAGAGGATGTCCCAGTTCTCACCCTGTGCCACATTTAAGTCCAATATGCTGCATATAATACTTTTCATGACTTTTCATGATCTTCCATTAGCCCAGTCATTACTCCCTCTTATGTTCTACTTATTCCATAGGCTGATGGGTGCTATGTAAAGTACATGAGTGGCATCAGGTCTACCATCTTTTCCTGCACTGTTTTTTCTTTTGCACTGTTCTTCAGAATTTCTCCATGGAAAATTAACACTAGTTCATCCAACTATGGTGGCTTCCAACTCCAGGGTCATTTCATAAAACTCTGCTTCAGTTCTTGTTGCCACTTTCTAGGGGACTGCCCTGAAAAGGTTCACCACCTTCTGTTCTTTCTTTTTCGGAACTATGTCTTGGGAAACCAGTCTTTTGTTGACTCTGGTTGCTTTTGGCCACTTCTCTCAAAATCACTCTTGCTCTGCCCTTATCAGAGGCGTATGGGTTATCTTCTTGGCTCCCTTGGCAAAGAAGGTTGAATGGACATTGTAATTCTGTTGGCAGAGCTGACCTGAACTGTTCAGAGGTAGAATGGACAATATGGAAATGAAGGGTTAAATGCACTGCAGGTTAATCAGAAACTGGAGATAGCTTGCATTACAGAGCAAAAGAGAGGAGAGGGCAATACAAAAGACAAGAATGAACACATATTGAGGGCTGCACAAATAACCTTGGAAGACTAAACATGATGTACCTATGCTGCTTCTGTGGTACCAAGCGGATAAAGTAATGCTGTGGGTCTTGTTTCAACATGGATTCTGTCCATATCCAGAAAAAGTCCTACTGACCTCATTTCAAGCTGTATAGCTAGGTACTTAAAGAGCATGAGCATGGGAAACGGTGTAGGGAGTTGCCTGACAGCATTCAGCATAACATACAGCAATTGTGTGGTACAAACTAACCCTATTCAAACAAATACCCCTACCATTAAAATTCTGCCAGGAGGACATCTAAGTTCCTCCTCTTCTTCCAAAAGGCTTTTTACTATTTGGTTTAGAATGTCTTTGGATAGAGAGTATCCATGCTAGTGCATACAGCACCCAGCTGTGTGAGTCTGCCAGTATTCTGGAGGACAGGATTAGAATACGAAGCAAACTTGACAAATTCACATGGTCATCATCTGGAAAATAGGACACAATTCAGTAAGAATAAATGCTAGGTTCTACAATTACATCTAGGTAATCAACATATACCTACAAGAATGAGTAACAGTTCTATCAAAAACTGTTCTACAGAGGAAGGTCTGAGAGTTGCAATGGATCACAAGAGATACATAAGTCAACAATGCCATCTTGCTGTGAGAAGGGCAAAGACCACATTGAGGTGAATAAACGTGTATATAGCCTGCTAAATGTGTGAAGTTATTTTCCATTCAGGGCAAGTAGAGCCCGATTTGAAGTATTGTGTCCAGTTACGGGTACTGCACTGCAAAAAGAGGGTTACACTTTTTGACTTCCAGACATTCCTTCCTGTCCCCTTCTTAAGTCAGTGCTGTATTTGCAGCAGACTGGAAGTACTGCTTTACTTATCTTTTGTGCTCTTTTATTTTAAAATAACTGATGTGCAGCTCCAAGAACTATTTCACACTGTTCTGCCTCACATTATCCGTTTAATGTCATCTCATCTTGAGACTGTGCACAAGATGAAATAATGACTCACAAAATTAATAAAGTTAGGAAGGGTTGTTCTTTGAGGATTAATAGATAGGAATGAAAGAGGATAGCATGAACAAAGAAAATAAGCCAATGGTTCCACTTCAGAATCCATAAACTCTCAAATGTTAAAAATGAGTGGTAGAAAGCACTTTTTTTTAAATGTTTTATATACAACTGAAATCTGTGGTCTAGCTTTTTTCTTCTTTCTTTTAAAATGTGGAATAAAACTAATTCCTATTTCATTCTGTAGATGGAAACGGGAGAATCAGCTTCCCAAATACAAGTGATGTCAGATGCTCTTGCTTTCCCAAGTTTGAACGTCTCCTGTCCCAGCGGACTGGTATTAGCTTTCCTTGGTGCAAGTTTTGGAGGTTAGTTTCCTAAGGCACTGCAAATTAAGGAATTTTAAAAGAAGTTAAAATTACAGAAGAAAACAATTTCTGCCTTGATGGATTTAGATGTGACAATACGAATTTTTTAATGTCTCAGATTGCTAAGTCTGCCATAATGTCTATTTAATAGTATTTGCAACATAAATAATGTGTTTAAATTCAAATGTAAAATCTAGAACTGCAAGTTGTTGGACACAACACATTGGGGGTAGGGAGGCACCAACCCTAAAAAGCACTTGGGAGTCATGTTGGGTAATCAGTTGAAGATGCATGTATATTGAAATACTAAAGAAGAATGAGCAAATTCAGTTCATAAATGCATATATTTCAAGGAATCTTGAGTGATAACAGGAAGATGGTTACATTACCTATATCTGCATCTCCTTTGGAATTGTATGTACTGTTCTTAAGTGTACAAGGCACATTGATATTTTGAAAGATTCAGAGAAGAGTGACAACAATGATTAAAGCATTGGAAGATGTATCTTATAGTGAGCTTATGTCACCAGAGATTTAATAACCAAAGAAAAGGTCAAAGGAGTCACTGGTGCCAGTATGGAAGTACAAATAGAACAGAATTTTGGTGACAGCTTGTAAACACAGTATGCAAAGGTATTACAAATTTCAGGGGCTTCAAACTGAAAAGTAGTGCTTTATGTTAAATTTAAGCTATACTAATCTTTTAAGGGTAAGAATAATTAACAAAACTAACCCAGGTTGTGTTGGACTCTCTGCTACTGGATATTTTACAGCCAGGTTTTGTTGCCTTTCTGGAAGATACTATCAGTTTCAAACAGGAATTACTTCACAGAAGTCCTTTGGTTTATGCCATCTGGTACACACAGAGAAGATGGTCATAGTAAACCTTATTGTTGAGTGTTCTTTTGAACACTGATAGGGTATATAGATACTTGTAAGTCTCTATGACTGACATCCTTCTGCAATTATTCCATTTCCCACTGTTTTTGAAAACCAGCACGAGGTTCGTCTTTATATACTCTAAACTGTAGTAAATCTTGGGGTTTTGTAGTCACACCACTAGGTTTTTGAACCAGACAAATGTGAATTTTGCTGTTGTCATCTGGTGAATTTTAAGAACAGCCACTCACAGATGTCATTTAGTGCCTATGTACAATACATCTGTCCAGCCCGGGAGCTTCTGAGTACGTGGAAACAGATCAACACAATTGCAGAGGTGCCCATATCCAGTAATAAGCCACATTAATCAGACACAGAAAGTACATGCTAGCAGTAATTCCAACACATCCTATGCCTTAGCTGTTGCGTAAAAAACAGCGGAATCTTTTGTCTTCTTGGCAACTGATGAAACAGATACCTCTTAGAAACCAGTCAAGTAGTAAGTCCGGTGTATATAAATTAATAAAAGTTAAGAAATTTGTATTAAATAGCGTTAACAAATATAGTATGGTAAACAAGGATCCAGCACAAATTTATAATCATGTGAGAGCTGAATGTATTGATTGAAGCCATATCGATCTGAATTGCTAGCAAAAGCTTCCCTCTCTTTTCTTCTCAGACATCTCATTCCTTTTTGTATTAAAATCATAGGATCATTGAACAGCCTAGGTTGGAAGGGACCTCAGAAGATCATCTGGTCCAGCCTTTTGTGAAAAAGGGATTATCTAGCGTTGTGTCCAATCACATCTTGAAAACCTCCAGCAATGGTGTCTCTACCATGCCCTTGGGGAGGTTTTTCCAGTGAATGATTGTTTTCACTGTAAAAAATGTCTTTCTTATATCAAGATGAAACCTCTTCTGGTGCACCTTATACCCATTGCCCTTTGTCTTCTCCATGTGGCTCCTTGTGAACACGGAGCCTCTGTCCTCTTTGTAAGTGCCCTTTAAGTACTGTAGTACTGTGATGAGGTCCCTCCTGAGCCCTTTGCAGGAAGAAAAGACCTAACTCCTACAGCCTTTCCTCATAGGACAGATTCTCCAGCCCTTTGATCATCTCTGTGGCCCTCCTTTGGACCTTCTCCAGTCTGTCTCCATCTTTATTGAACTGTGGGGACCAGAACTGGACACAGTACTCCAAGTGCAGCCTGACAAGTGCTGGGTATAGTGGCAAGATCACATCTCTGCTAGGGATGCCCCTGTGGATGCAGCAAGCTTGGCAGATTTTGCCAGTTTAGGGTAAATACGCTCTGATTGATCTGATACGAAGTAAAGAGGATGCAGAGAGTTTTCAAACATAGTTTGGCAAGGAGCGTAAGTTGAAAAGCTGAATTGTTGGGGTGAACAGAGCTATTACGAACACATATATTCTCTTGACACAACTACCATAATTATTAGCTCACTGAACACGCTGCTATAATTTCATCTAAACCCCTTATTTGTTCACATCGACAAAATATGTTCCATACAAACTCAAAATTTGTGAAACTCAGTAACTTTTTTCACCTTTATGGGCAGTTAGGAAATTCCTCTCACCTCCAGTGCCAGTTTTCAAAAAGTTCAGAATCCGTAATAAACCGGTCTTCAAATTTTTCTTAATTTCGTTTGGAAAGACAGGCACCTCTGCAGAAGGATGCAGAGTTTCTGAGTAGATGACTGCTTTGAACTGTTCTCTGACAAAAAGTTTTGTCCCTTACTCTACGGATTACAGAGGAAGCCGACTCTTACCTGAATTTTCCTACCTTCTGTAGACACCAAGTTGCTGGATGTTTAGCACTGTTTGAATGTGTACTACACAGTATTAAGTAATTCAGAATTTGTTTTCAGATTTGAAAGGTGAAGCCACTACAGCAGAAGCTGAGGAAGAGGTGGTAAAGAAAAGTGAGGCCAAAGCAGATGAAACTGAGGAAGAGGTGGTAAAGAAAAATGGGGTCAAAGCCAAGGAAGAAGAGGTTGAGAACAGTGAGGCCAAAGCAAATGAAGCAAAGGAAGAAGACATTATGGAAAATGGAGAGAGGGAACATGAGGTTACAGAAGGTGAAATAAAGCATGAAGGCACTAAAAGAAAACAGGCCAAGCAGCCTACTCTAGAAATTTTGGTTAGGCAAAGTTATCCTCAAAAGGTAAAGAACTCTCATCTGTATTTACCCATGGCAAGGCAAGCAGAACAAGAGGTGTCAAGAGTCATCACCAGTCAAGGAACTGTCATAAAGTACATGATGGATGGGTCTACTCAGGTATGTTTAGTAGAATTCATTGAAAGAGATCTCTGTGCTTCTATTCAAACCTTGAACTTGTGTTTGTCAACTGAGATAGAGAAGTGTCCGGTTTGTAGCTGAAGAAGTTAAGTAACCACTGAGTTATGCAGCCATGTCAAGACTAAAATGCTCTTGGCTTTGTTCAGAATCAGAACTAAAGGCTCATAGGGAGCTTTAATGGTTAAAATTTTAGGTATGTGAAGATTTTAGGCAACGTTGAGATTAGGAAATAGCTGAATATGGTTTTCATTGTTCAGTCATCTGAACAATCATACAGGATCCAGAAAAGAGCTGAACTATTATTCTTCAGTCCTGCAGACACCTTTAAGTATCCTAAATTTTCGTCAAAAAGACTTTCTATTCCTAAGTACCTTCTTTGTTTACACGAATTTAGGTTGCCTGGAATTCTGGTACCTTATGGTGCCATAGGCTAGATATTGCCTTTGCAGATACTGTAATCAATCTACAAGCAACTGTCTTTCTTAAAGGCTCTATGTGTAGTTAGCAAACAGAAGAAAAAACGAGTCGTAAGTTTTTACTCAGAAACTGTCAACATTCCTTATTTCCTCAAGTTTTTTTTTTTTCTAAGTAGACCACAACTCCTAGTACATGTTCTTTACATTCATTACCTTAAATCTTAAACCATTTTGCCAGAATTTCTGAGAAACATATCAATTTCAGAAGTATGCAAAGAAGCTAGCTGCTATATGTCTGTGTATTCTCAACATACTGTCTCCTGACAGAAGAGTGTCTTATGTGCCTAGCATGATTGTACCATAGTCTTTGTGTAAGCAGATTGAGTGCATCCTTCTTTACATTAACTTAATGTTTGTGACACATCAGGAGTGAACTGCATATACATAAGCATTTGAAAAAGACGAAAGAGTAAATTACCTTACAGTGACTTTAACTCTTGAGATGTTTCTGTATGTTGTCCATTTGTTTTCCACATTGTCTTCTCCCTAGAACATCTGTACTGTATTTGTAAATGAATTCAGGGATGGTTAGTCCCTGCCACACAGGGAACATGCATATCAAGAGTTGAGTTCAATGGACAATAGATCTCAGAAACCAACTATAATAAGATGAATAACCCTTACTTCTTTTTGTTAGCTGTCTTGACGGCTAAAAAAGTAACACCAATCCCAGACATGTGGTATACCTGAATACAAATCAATACAGTGATGCAGATGTATTACCACTGCTACAAAAAAAGTCATCAACCTTTGACCACTTAAATAGCCAAAGAATAATCTTTAATCTTTACTTTTATAATGTCTATTTGTTACTAAATAGAGTCACCATTAATTATATAGGTGAACTGCAGCAATCAACAGCCCTTTCTTTTTGAGATAGCTTCTTTATTTCTCGTATTCATTCTGAGAGTTTGTACTTTTTCCCCTTCCATCACCCACAGTATTCTAGCGACTATTGCATTTGCAACACGTTCTTTTGAGACTTTCTATTGGTGTTTCAAGTTACTTTAACCTCTAGTATGTGCTTGATTTCTGTAGATTTTGTTTGCTGATGGCACAGTAAGTAGGAGTCCTGATTCTGGCCCTGTCGTACCACCTCCTACAATTCCAGATAACATGCAACCATTACCAGAACCGGAGCCTTTATCTGAGACCAGCACTAAGAAAGGTAACATCTCCAGTGTTATGGACAGATTTAAAATTAGCTGGGCTAATGATCCTTAATAAAGGGAGTATTTCTTTAGTCTGAAAATTCTACCAGTGTGAAAATGCAATTTTATCTGTATTCAGCTGTTGCACACTGCTCATTTGTTACCTTCATAGCAAATAATTTCTCTCCTACTCCAGCTTTCTTTTTCTTAAACGTGCAAGGATTATAATAAGTAAAAGGATGTGTAAAAACTATAATACATTGGTAGCAAAGTGATTCAACACAGTTTTTTAAAAGAAATCCTTGTAACTACAGTAGTGTCAAATGCTTACTTCTGTGTTACAGAGTTTTTAGTCATGGTATTGAGAAATGCTTCTCTCACAGAGGACTTACCATATTTTTCTTTCTTGTATGTATTCCAAGGCATCTACTATTGGTCATTATAATTTTTTTTGTATGGGCTTGTGGTCTGTGCCACTATAACCATTCTTACCTTATTTTGTTTGACTGAGAAAGAACCAAATAAAAGTTTACCTCTTAGCTCAGGGTGTAATACGAGATCACTGTCAGTGCTACTTCATGCAAAGAATAATTATCTCCTGTCATAATAGTAATTTATAATTTATTGGAAGTATGTGAATAAAAGCTGCTGCCAAAGAGAAAAGTTTCTCATAAAGAGACTTTCTGACTCGTCAAGTCCAGTTCTTGTTCTTAGGGTGTTCCTTAGGATAACTAGAAGGATGTTTGAGAACTTCTCCGACAAACCATCTTCTTGTTTTCAGTCTCAGTATCTATGGCCTGTGTATATCCTTAATTCCTTGTCCTTTATTTATGATCACTTTTTTCCCTTACTTTTCCTTTCCACTACTTAGTCTTGACAAACCTACAGTGAAGAGTTTTCTTCTTTTTTTTTTTTTNGATGTATATGCTGTAGGCCTTTTGATTCCTCTCTGGACCATGCATACACTTAGTCTAAGTTCCTTTTTTTGAATATGGGAAACCAGAGTTCTCTATCACATTCTTAAAAGATCTCTCCATTAACTTGCACAACAGAATCTCCATCCCTTTTCTTCTGGTGCATCATAGGATTGTGTTTGCCTTTTTTGTCACCATATTTTCATGCTGATAATTTGTAGTCATTCTGTATGGATGATACCTCCAGGTCTTTCTTTTATTCTATGGCTGCAAACTTGTCTGAAGCACAAGTTATTTTTATTTCTTTTCACATTAAATTTCATTCTAATAGGCTGTATCAAATTCCTATTACTTTAATCTCCAAGTTCATGGGACAGTTTTGGATGTTTTTTCTTCTGTAGTCCGTTCAGGGTTTTTTTTGTATTGATGGTACCTTCAGAAGCCATGTTATAATCAGATGTCATTAGCATGCTGTTTACTTTTTTTTAATGAACACATTAAATAAGATCAGTTCAAGGGCACACCTTTGAGTAACAGCATTTGTAATTTCCCTCCAGCCTGATAAATCTTCTTTCAATTCTGTCAAAACAAATACTCACAGAAACTCTTCACTTTATTGGTTTTGTCTTTTGCCTTAGACAATACCAAGTCTGATACAGAAATTTTTGTTTCTGTAGGAAAAGGTGGTAGTAGAAACAGTATATTGCACCAAAACAAGGACGAGTTGTTTGAGAATACTGTTCAGGATCTGGATGATTCTGAGCAACCTAAGGAGAACCAGGTGGGAACCTGGATAACAACAACTCCATCAGGCATTCGAGTGGGCACTGGGGGAGCAAAGCAAATGGATCTGGAGCCACTCTTAATCTATCATGCAACTGACCCAGCTGATGGAACGGTATTAATATTTTTGTGTTATTATAGCACTGTGTAATAAGCTAAGAGAGAGGGCTGCGATCATATAGGTTGTAGGATTTGTTCTTTGAACACATATCCTACAGGTTGTATTATTACACTTTTACTAATAAAAAAGCTTTAGATTTTTAAGAAAATGCAAGTCCTCGGTCTCTGAAGTAGATCAAGTTGCAGTAGTCTAGCTTAATCGGAGTTTTGGTGTGTAATGCCTTGTTTTACTGTTGTTGCTCTTAAAAATGTCACAGAGCTAATATAAATGAGCATTCCTTCATTCTTTCAGGTTATGACTGTACGAGATGATGAAGTGATAATTGTTGAGAAGCTGGATGGCAGCAGAGTATGTGATCATGCTGATGGTACTAGGATCACGACTTTTTATCGAAACTGTGAAGAACTTTTTATACCGGAAGATAGTGAAGAAACAGGTGAAATCAAAAGGGGAGCACTTATCCCTGCTGTCTCTTATGAAGCACATAATTGTCAAAATAAACTAAATATAGCTAATACCAATAGCCTGGATAACAAATCCACTAGTGCAGTATAGGCTTAGTTTGTCTGCTTTATCTTTCTTTCATCAGTATTCAGTGCAAAAATTACATTGTAGCAAACAAGCAAATTCCCTTCTTTCCGTGTACATACTTACATGGCCAACCTTCACTATGAGATGACAGTGTCCAAGTTCTAATATCCATTGCCTGCTCTCCACCTATACCTGGTAAAACAAAAAAGCTGATTTGAGTCTTAACTGGACAAGTGTATAAGGACCAGGGCATCCTCATATTCTCCAGAGAGGCCATGGACTCACCAGCCTTGTAGGTATTCAAAATTTGATTGAATATGGCTATGGAAAGTGCCACACCTAGTAGAAGTGAAACTACATTCACCTGAAACAAGTGGGGCTAATGGTCATCTGTGTTTCCTCTGGCTGATAGTATATTCTATATACTTAGTTAAGTTGCTGAATAAGTTCTGTAATTAACTCGAAGTGTATATTTACTGTGTGGGTGTCAGGACTGTTGTGTTCAAACACAGTAGAAAGTTTTGGTTGTGGACGACCTCCCTGTGGAATTTTAAAAATCAAAATGATGGCCTTAAACTGGGGTGCCTTCAGTGAGAAGGCAATGGCTGGATTAACATAACAGTTTGATTTGTATTCCCCAAATTCTGCTGCTGAAAAGGAATTTCTTCCCATCTTAGGGTTTACATCACAGGTATCAAAAATTTCTGTGGTCGAGGTTGTATGTTACAAATATATAGATCATTACACTAAGTACTGTATTCATAAATTAGAGAGTACTCTCCTGACCACACCAGCCACAAATGGTTATAGACATTTTTTTCTGTTGGATTTTCCTATATTCAGTGCACAGTCCAAAAATTTGAAGTTTGTATATTGTTTACCTAACATAAAATTATGTGGTAAAGGATGGTATAAAGCCTGAGGGTCTTTTACTGAGGAGTCAAAGGTTCAGCCTTATGAGAGAAAAAACAAATCCTAAGGTTTTTCCATGGTTCATGTGCTCCTGTCTAGTTGTTCTGTATTAATTCTCAGATAAACCCTCAGAAGCCATCACAAGGAAGGTGAAATGTATTCAAGTAGAGAATCCAGAGTTTGCTACGGTTATAAGAAACTGCGAGGATGGTACCTGTTGTACCATCTTTGGAGATGGAACATCTATTATAGCAAAGCCACAGGGAACATATCAGGTGGGAATTATTTTTCATTTGTGACAGTGAAAAGTATCTTTGTGTTCCGAGTTCCCTGCCATCAGTGTCTTCACCTTGACTATTTTAACTCCATTCTCTATAGCCTTCACAAATCCTATGACTCCATCTCTTTTATACTCTGCCAATATTCAGATATTATTGGTCCCAGTCAACTGGAAGCTGGCAAATGTCCCAATTTGCAAGAATGGTAAGAAGGAAGACCCTGGTAATTACAGGATGGTCAGTGTCTCTTCAGTGCCTGGTAAACTTATAGAGAAGATTATTCTAGGAGTTACTGAGAAGTACTTGAGAGATAATACAGTCATTGATCATCCCCAGCATAGGTTCATAAGGGGAAAGTCCTGCTTAACTAACTTAATTTCCTTTTATGACAATGTCACCCTTCTTAGTTGACAAGGGAAGACAGTATATGTGGGGATTTTTTTATTTTAGCAAAGCTTTTCAGGCTGTCTCTCACAGTATCCTTCTGGATATAATGCACACAGCTAGACAAGTCTGTAATACCTCAGAGAAGCAACTGCCTGACAGGTCAGGCTCAAAGAGTTACTGTATATGGGGTTACCTTAGACTGGCAGCCAGTCACCAGTGGAGTTGTCCAGGGCTCAATTTTAGATCCAGTGCTCTTTAATGATTTACAAATTATCTGGACACAGGAATTTAATGAAGGTTATTTAAGTTTGACAATGATACTAAACTATGAGGAGCTGTGGACTCCCTCAAGGGTAGAGACGCCTTGCAGAGAGGTCTGGATAGACTAGAGAGCTGGGCAGTCACCAACTGTCTGAAATTTAACAAGAGCAAGTGCCGCATTTTCCAACTAGCATGGGGTAATCCTGGTTATACGTACAAACTGGGGGGGTGAAAGGCTGGAGAGCAGCCCTGCAGAAAGACATCTGGGGGTTTGGGTTAATGGCAAGTTGAACATGAGCCAACAGTGTGCCCTGGCAGCCAAGAGGGCCAACTGTGTCCTGGGGTGCATCAAGCACAGCATTGCCAGCCGGGCAAGGGAGGTGATTGTCCCACTCTGCTCTGCACTGGTGCAGCCCTGCCTCAAGCACTGCGTGCAGTTTTGGTCCCCTCAGTGTAAGAAGGAGTGTGCCTAGAGGGTGGTGACCAAGATGATGAAAGGTCTTGAGGGCAAGACTTATGAGGAGCAGCTGAGGTGACTTGGTTTGTTCAGCTTGGAGAAGAGAAGACTGACTGGGGACCTCATCACAACCTAGAACTTCCTCAAGGGGGGCAGCAGAGGGGGAGGTGCTGATCTACTCTCCCTCATGACCAGCAACAGGACATGAGGAAATTGAATGAAGCTGTGTCAGGGGAAGTTCAGACTGGACATTAAGAAAAGGTCAGTGTCTAGAACAGGCTCCCCAGGGAAGTGGTCATGGCACCAAACCTGTCAGAGTTCAAGGAGCACTTGGATGATGCCATTAGTGATGTGACTTAGTTTTACATAGTCCTTTGAGGAGCAGGGAGTTGGACTCAGTAGTCCTTATGGATCCCTTCCAACTTGAGATGTTCCGTCAGACTTCCTCACAACTGTGTAGTTTATTTAAATCATAAGTTTATATTTCCTGAAGTTAAGGAAAGTATTAGAGACCAACATCAGCCTGACTCCTGGAACCCATCTTCATTTTTTCTCTCCCTCTAGTTCCTCAAAACTGGATGATTCAGTAGTAAAGGTCTGAGAACTCTCCTCTTGATTTGCATCTGTTCTTCATTTTCACGGTACCTCTAAACTGAAGATTTTACCTTTCAGATCTGAACTTCTTCCCTTCTTACTGTGATAGGTTTTACCCAGGAAGACAGGCTCTCTTTTCATTGATGAAGATTGCTCAGTGGTTTATACCCATGAAGTTTATAATTTCATCAGCAAGAAAGAAGAGAAACAAGGAGTGAGATACATTATGAAACACACTTCCAGCACTATTTGTGAGATGGTGGATCCTGAAGGAAATCTTTTCAAGGTAAAATACATGGAAGGAAACCAGTTTCTGCATTTTAAGTAATTTTATCTTATAAACATCTCTCAAAACCAGCTTGCAGCCTTAAAGTAGCCTCTTAAAGTAGACTAGTTAGCCAGAAGGAACAGCTCCTGAATCAGGTCTCTGCAATGTTCTTGAGGATGTGATGGGTTTCCCTTTTTTGGTATTTCCCCCTTTCTAGAGAGACTGAAATAAAGCACATGGTCTACAATTTACCTCACCTGTAAAGTTACCTTAACTAGTGTGACTTGTCTTATAGCAAAAAATCACCTCTGCAGATGAGGACTAAAAATGAGAAAGGATATTGGCTTTTCAGAAGGTTCATAGAAACACTCTAATCTACCTGGTAATGCAAATATTGTAAAAGGGATGATTCAGTCTTTAAAGTCATACTGATTGTGCTGTGATCCTTTCACACCAAAGAGATATTTTTGAGCTAGGTTAGTACTGAGTTTTGAGATACGGAAACATCATCAAAGTGTCTGTGACCTACATACTGTTTTCTAATTAAAGGTTCTATTTAAAGATTCTAAACATGACATCCTTAGATTATCCTTTCTATTGTTGCAATCACAGTTATTACCATTTTTCTAGGTTCCTGTGAAACAGCACTGAGACTCCCCTGGACACATGCACTATGATACAGTTTTTAACTTGGCTGAAGAAATAGTGCTTGTGTATGTCTATGCTATCTGTCAGTCTCTCCCTAACAAATTTTGAGCTAATCAACCAGAGGGACAGAAATTTCAAAGATACCAAGTTTCTAGAAAATCAAGGCAATTCAATGCAGTACAGAAGTTGCTTGGCATTGGCATGAGCACATCCTGCCTTTTCTCAGTTGATATTTGGGGAACAAAGGAAGGAGATTGAGGCTGTGGGGTAGTATTTTGGGAGCAGTGATCCCAGAGAATATGGGTTGTAGTAAGGCAGTCGGGATTAATGGAGTATGAGAGGACACAAAATGAAGAATAGCTGTAGGGAAGACATGTTTCATTGGTTTTACCATTAGTGGTGTATGTTTTATTTACAGCGTCTCACACAATTGTACTCTCAGGACCCCATTTTCATTGCATAAGTGCTTATGTGATGGAGCAGGTGACCATGTGGATAGAAGTACCAGCAACAACTCGTGGATATAAGCTTCTTGTTGTGAGGCATCCAGCTTTTAGGTCCTGTCCACTGTTACAATTGGCTTTTGTCCAGTTCCTCAAGTCTGATTCTCACCTTCTGCATGGTTGATAGGGATGGCAGCCAGGTGCAAGTGTAATAGGATTGGTTCTTCCTCTGTCCTAATCACACCTGAGACTACAGGGGAAAGGGCATGGACTGGGTGTGTCAGATTCAGTTCATGGACCATCCTTCGAATCACTCTGGTTTAAACTGTGTCTTCCAAAGGCAACTGCCTGCACTAAGAATGACAGGCATTATTATTCCTTGTTAAATTGTTATTCATTGTTAGTTACCTTGTGTGTATATGTTAGCGGCACGTTAACTAATAATTGCGTAGTATTTTCAAGAAGGAAAATACTGTAGAAATTCTCTCAATATTATCGTAAGATTATCTGAGATCATATTTTCAAAGGTAATGGATGCCTGAAAAGGGCCCCCTCTATAAATATATACTTATATATAGCCATAGCCAGATAGATGTAAATATATGATCTGTATCTATATCATCTATATCTCTTCAAATATCAACATGTATATAGATGTGTATATATTTATTCACATTTATATATATATTTATATATATACACACCTGTACATATGTATATACACGTTTGTATTTATATATACACCTATATAGGAGCACATATACGTATACTACATGATTATTAACTAACGTATTATCATACAGACATATGTATATATTTGTGTGCATCTATTTCTTTGTGTGTCAGTGTATATACTTAGATACTCTTATACCTCACAGAGGTACATCAATGGCTGTTTGCATATACAGTTACCTGGCTCGAACAGCAAGTGAGTATTTTTGTATGAGTTGCCTATTGATGCCTGCAGATATATATGTTGAAGGTGGAATGTAAGCATGGACTGCCCTGTTTGATAACTAACAGTTCTTAAGCTTTTATTAAATATCAGCATGTGATATTAGTATTTATGATATGGCATGTCTTCCTGTAAATGTTTGGTTTGCTTTTTTTCACCGTCTTTTCAGTTTTCTTCTTAATTTCTTTTTCCTGTGAATTTCAGGTTGTTCAACATGAAATATGTTTTTTCTGTCCCTTTCACTGGGCTAGCTCATATTACTGTTACTGTTTTAAAAGCATTGTGTAACTGAAGTAATTTTGTATAATTTCTATTATAGGTCATGGCTGATGGCAGCACAAATGTGTATGTTCCTGGCATTGACACTGATGACAAGGAGGACAGCAATTCAGCATCAGTACTCCCAGAAATTAACAAACCTGTCACTTATGGAGAGCACGCACCCAGGTAAACTGCACTGGGTTCATAGGTTTACACTTTCTTCACTACACTGTGTTCATACAGAGTTTGTAGATTTGTCCTTCCTTCGTTCAGTACTCCATATTTGAACACTTAATGTCATCACGTTGAAGTTCCTTTTTCTTGATACAGTCTGATGTGTGTGCTGGCTGTGTAGGTTCTTCATCGTCTATGCAGATGGTTCTGGATCAGAGCTCCTGCGGAGCAGGGACGTAGACAAGTATCTGGCTGAAGCCTGTAGTGATCCTGCTACTGCCGTCTTGCAGGATCCTGTACAAGAATGTCCAGGTAGGAAACTTTTCTCTTCTGACAAATAAATAATTGCAAAGGTGGAGTCAGAAGTTTCAAAACTCTTACTTGGACAGGAAATTTGAAAATGTTGTGCCCCCATGTAGGCAAGTGCCCACACTTCTGGCAGTGAAGCATGGGGAAGAAGGAGCTTGTGGAAGAACTCAGGGAAGCAGAGAATTAACTGAATGACACTGTGAAGGGATAAGTGAACAAACAACTTTATCCACTCTCAGACATGCAAACAAAAGCAATTACAAAATGCATAGATTCTCTGTGTATTTACTATGAAAAAACATGGAATGTATCACAGTCTTCATTAATCATATAGCAGTATTTAGCAAAGAAGAGAATGATACTATGGTGTTGACCCTTAGCCTGGCTATTGGAAAGGATAAATATAATTTATTAGGAAGCTGGAAAAATATGACTAAAATAGGGGATGCCAATAGTATGTGGCACCAAACACCTTCTATTAGCAGTGCAAGAAGTCACATCCTGAAATGTTTGGTTATCGTTCTGAAGTTAGCTGGAGATACTATGTTTCTATAAAATACTCTGCATAATGGGTAAATACTAAGAAGATAAATATATATTTTAAAAGATAGGAACATGTGGTTCCCCTGGATACGGGGAGATGATAAGGGTAGTTTGCTTTACATACCCGATTAAAATCTCAGTCAAGAAAACTTTCCCACAAGCAGTAGTGATTTGTAATAGCAGCACGTCTGCTTTTCTAGACTTCATACTCCACCTTTCTCAATACTGGCTCTATTTGCCTTGACAAAAAGGCTTCACAGTTTTATATGATTGTGACAAAGTAGCTCAGTAGCAATATCAATTTTGAAAACCACCTATGTAGTAAATAATAGTAGATTAAGTAGATTTGGGGGTTGGGTTGGAAAAAATTTTGAAGAACATTAAAATTAATCAGAACAGTTAAAATAGGTAATAAATCACGTCTAATGGAATCCATCCTTTGATCAGATTGTGAAGTATAAAATAGAATGAAGAATTATGCTTGTTCTGAATGTGGTGTACCTCTTCTGAGATCAGTGTTGAGTAAAGATGGGTCAGCAGTCTGCTCTTCCTTGTTTGGGATACCCCAGACGCTGTAAAACTGAGCTGTTACCCAAGACTCAAAACAAGTAGCATAGGCAGTCTGTTGTTAAACATGGTCTGAGTAACCGGAGGTTGTCCAACTATTCTATAACCACCTCAGTGATCCAATATTATCTGTAGCCACAAGTATCGCACATTCAGATGGAATTCTACTACTTGATAATAATTTTTTTTTATTCCTAGGTAAGTATATTTTTCTGGAGGTTTGAGACACTTGTCCATTATTTTTGGATTTGAACTGATTCTTAGCAAAATGTGTCTTTGAACCAGGTGTTTTAAGTATTACTATCCTCCGTCCTTTGGCTGAAAGCTCTCCCTGGGTAATGAACAAGGAACCAGAGAGTATTGTTCCTCCGAATCTTCAATCAAGGACCCGGGACACATTTTCTTCTCTTGAGGTATAACTGTTTCAAAACTGTCTTTTGCTGCTTAAGCAATAGTTGTTTGTCACAGGGGGGAAATGGAGCTCTAAGCAATGTGACATTGTTAAGTCTGGTTTATTAAGCAGGTAAAGCAAGGGGCAGCTGTCTCAGGAAAATGTGGTCAGCTTGGGCTGCTTCTATTCTCAGTAAGGTGATGTAGCAATTTCAAGGGGAGTTCATTTTGCCAGATGAATTTTTAGAATGGATAAGTTGTGCCCAAGAAACTACTGGCTATCTAGATCTATGATGCTATAAGAAGAGCCTATGCTTTTCAGCTGAGATACATATTGCTGATATCTGCATTTAGTCAGCAATATGAGTAACCTCTTGCTTGTTCTTTTTTTGCTTGTTCTTGTTTGTGTTCAGAGGATGATCACAGATCTCTCAGTCAGAACATGTAGTTGGAGGGGTCTCTGCATTGGATCCAGTGAGCAGACAAGCTTGCCAGTGCCTGTGCGAAAATGTCCTAATAAACTGCAAATACGTCAGTTATTCCAGTATAAGCCACTCAGTGACGAACTAAGAGAAAAGCTGCAACGTTCCCTTAAGGTAGTACAATCACATTTATTCATTCTTCCAGTGAGCAACAGAGGACACATAGATTGGGTGACATGAATTTGCAGTATATGGCTGAGACAAAAATTCTGCTACTTTTGAAAAACAATCAGTATTTCATATGTAGACGGGTGCTCTAAGAAAAGTGTATTTCTGAAGCAGCTCACGTGTTTTCCCTCATCTCTTATGGAACCTACTTTTCTGTGCAAACGTGTGGGATCCAGTCCAGTACACATCACATATAGTACACTAGCAGTTTCCCTTCTGTCAATATTGATACCTGTTACTTTGCTTTTACTTTGCTTAGGGTTCATTTTCCTTCATAAAGCCCTAAAAACATAAATCTATGAAGTTGTACAAGAATTTCTAACCCACAATAGTTCTACAGTTAACTTGGTCATCAGGTCACTGAGATTTACTCTAGTTTTGGTTTTGTATTTGTTTACATAAATCAGTACAGAACATTTTGAAGTTCAAGTCTGAGTTCTGTCACTCTATCCATGTCTAACAAATACCCATGTAGCCTTCTGACAAAGTGTGTGTCTGTCCCTCATGAGTGACTGGTTCATAACAAGGTGCAAGATCATACCTCATGTGCAGGCATTCTGAGATGAATCTGAAAGTTCTGCAGTTGATCTTTGTCAGCAGCTTCATAGTTCTCAGTTTTGGTATAAAACACTTAATTTGCATTGTGAAGATGCTCTTAGAAGAGATTTTAGAGTTAAAATTTCGTAATTACTTACCCATCAGAGAATAACAAAATATGTGTGCTCTATAATTTATTCATTTAACGTATTTCAATGATGGCATTGCAGACTGAATTTGAAAGTTAACAGCATGTGAAATTTGAGAAGGCAGTAGCATGTTGTAGCCACTTGGTTTTCTTTTTTTTCCCCACATTACATTTCAAAAAAGACATGCTAGTAATAGAAAAGCATGGACAGCTGTTCAGCCCTGGCATGTTTGGGACATGCCAGTCTAGCAGAATTAAATTTTACCCTTTTACAGTCTATGAATATATAAAAAATATTCTTTAATTTACATACTGATCTTTGAAAAGCAATGCTATAAAAAAAAAAGTTCCACACCAAAATCCCAGGGTAAATCTTTGCATTGACCAGATGTGTTGTTGGCTTTTAGAGAAAGAAGAACACTGTTTGTTATACTAGGAAGGAAGAATTGCGGTTATTGGCACTGGGAAAACATTTGTAATAATTGAGTTTATGTGCAATGGAAATATCCTCATTGCTCATATATCAATATTTAATTAATGGATTTTTCCAGAAAGAGATATCTTAAATCTTTAGCCAAATATTTGCTTTGTCAGAACTAAATTAAGATCTAAAGAGAAAGGTATTCTTCCTTTCTCCATCTCCTTTATGATTTAAGAGGTATAAAGGTATGAAAAAGAACTGGAACTGGAAACAGATTGCTTCTGCAAACCTTGTCTATTCATAAAGCTCAATACTGCATGTAGCTTTCTAGTAAAGTGGTGTGTTAGGACAACATTCTGTAAGGACCCTTTTTTCCATCCAACTGATCTTCTAAAGCATAAAGAAGTGTGGGAAAATAAAAATGGTCTTTTCTGTAGCACTAAGTGGGATTCTGGAAAAGTAAACGTATTTCTAAAAACAGCTTCAGATTTTTTTCTGAACCTAATTTTTCCATTATGATGTTGTAAATTTCCCTTTCCCCGATAGGTGATCAAACAGGAGGGAGGTACAGATCACAAACAGCGTTTGTTAGAATACCTTTTGTTAAATAAGCTGATCTTAATAATATAATTGATTATTATAACTGCCAACTGTTTACTCAACACATTCCTTTATTCATCTGCATTGTTTACTCAAACACTTGCACACTCACTCATTCTTGCCTGGCTGGTGCAACAACTGGGAGACGAAACCTACCTGCTTGCTCAGAAGCAGGGGGTAACACGGATGCAACAGGGGCATCTAGGTAGCTGTTGGCTGTGGTTTGAGTCACACAGCTCGTTGTGGATGCTAATGTGTGCTCATGGCCCGGTAGAGATTCAGCAAACTCTTGATGTCTTTAGTATATTAGTTCTTGCAGATTCAATTGATTTGGACTAGATGATGTCCAGAGGTCACTTCAATCCCTAACCATTCTGTGGTGCTGTGAATAGTCTTGCTGGTCTTCAGAGCTGATTATTCCTTGGTGGGCTTTCACCTACTGCCTTCTCAGCATGTACTCCTCTCTTGGACCTGTTGGGTTTTTTTAAAAACTCTTTCTCCATGCAGACCTTTAGATGTCTATATAACCCATTCATACAAATTCACAGAAGAGGCCTTTATGACACTGAGAAGCAGCACATGTCCATTGCTTCTACAAACTCTTTTCTCTATATATGTGCCCCTTAAGTCTACGTCTGCGAAGAAAACACCTGCCTCTTTCTTGTTCTTTTTCATTGTTCCACCAGGAATATATAGACAACATTTTAAAGCAGGAAAATGAACTGGAAGAGATGAATGTAAAAGAACCAAGAACAGAAGAAGAAAAGGAGAATGCTGCGAGTCTCCTTGAACTGGTTACAGTAAGAAAAATACAATTTTTAACTACTTTTTTCCAACAAAACCACTTTATTGCATTGGAAGTGTCAGCTTTAAAATACGTCATTATCTGTTAATAATGTGCCAGCTGTTAATAAGAGTGCCAGCTCTGCTGTAGTTTAATGGTAAAGCAGAGCCACACTCTGCATTCATTTGGGCTACTGAATGACGCTACGGCCATTTTGGGGAAGCAACACTGAAAACAGCTTCAGAGTTTGGCTCTTCACAGTGATCCAATCCCAAACACACAGGCCAAAGCTACACAAACGTGTATATCCCCCAGCATTAGGATGAGAATATTTCCAGTCTGTTGTCATTGCAGCTGGGAGAATTCGATTTCAACCACAGCCACCTCTATAATGGAAGTTTAAACTCTGCTTTTGGGATAATCCAAAACCAGTCTGGAGGAATATTGTTATTACTGCTGAACAGCATTTATATTTTTGGAAAATGTGTTCTGCTGATTTGCAGAGCTAAATAGAGCATGAAAATAAAAGGGAGGGGAATAAGGAATGGGAAAGCTGGGAAAATAAGGAAGGAGGGACTTGGGGTAGCAGTCAGGAAACAGTGAGGTTAGTTAGAGATGAGTGGCAAAAAATTAGAGAAGTTCGAGCAGCAGAAGTGGGTGGGATGAATGAGAAAAACACTACTTGCATCTTGTGTAAAAGCTGATTGATCAGTTTGCTCTATTTCAGGTATTTAAATAATTTGTTTCCTATGGCTTCCTTTAATTTGGTATCTTGCATGATGTGAATTCACACATTAGATTTTTTTCAAACATACCCAATTTAAAAATATGGAGTTTGAAAAATGAGATCTAGACATGTTAGTTTAAATATTCACTACCAGGTGATATATCCACCTTTTGAAAGAGATTGTGTTCTAGCAAACAAAAATCATCTTAGCCTTAGAGTCTACCTTCTGAACCTTTTCTCAACATGCAAAAACATTAGGTGTGAGATCTTTCCAGTTTTAAATACTGTTAATTTCCTTTTCCTAGCTTTCTGGATAGATCTATAACTTTACTATTATTTTTCTTTACAAGCCTAAAAAAACCCCATGTAATGCTAGAATTTGTCTCTGAACTTTTAAGCCAAGTTAGTATTTTCGTTTGCTAAAACTAAAGCCTTTTTTTATCTATTATAAGATTTTGTATATATTTTTGCTGAGTGCTTTCAAGTGACATACAATTTTTAAAAAGAGTAGAGAAAAAAAAATCCAGAAAAAAAAAACACAAATAAAAACAGTAACCGAAAAACCACAGAACAAAACAACCAAACAAAAACAATAAGGAACTCACAGCCTTTCTGGAAAGAGGAACACGGGGAAGTGATCTGTCATTAACTCCATCTGCCTGTATATGTTAGGTTCTTCACCCAGGAGGTGATGGATCACTGGAACAGGCTCCCCAGGGAGGCAGTCATGGCCCCAAGCCTGACAGTGTTCAAGAGGCAATTGGACAACACCCTCAGACGCCTGGTGTGACTTTTGGGGTTGTCCTGTGCAGGGACAGGAGTTGGACTCGATGATCCTTCTGGGTCCCTTCCAACTCAGGACATTCTATGATTCTATGACACTTATTTGCTTTGATGAGATTGAGGTGCTGAATCTCAAATGCTGCTCATTTCCAGTGGACTTGGCTAGTAACTACTGTTAGTTTTGCCAGCTACCATGAGCACATTTCCAGGTACAGATTTCACAATGGACAACTATTTTCTGAGTAGTAGAGTCTCACTCTGGAGCTGCTGTGACCCAGGAATGTGTGTCAAAAGTCTCCGCTGTTCCCCAGCTCTGTTACAACTTAGGTCGCCTGGTCACAGGAACACTGATTTCCATTTAACTGCTTTGTGTTCAGCGTTAGAATAAAGGAAACAGCTTACTTTAGAATCTGTTACCCCTCCAACACTTTACTGTAAACCAGCCGCAAGAGAGCTCCTCAGTAACGAAGCCTACAAACTCCTGAGCACATTTCACATTTGACTTCTTGTTGTGGCTGTGAGTTTTAGATCTGGTTCAAATCCTTTGTAGAAGGATTTGAGTTTGATTATGAACTGGTTTAGTTGATTTAATAGACAGCAACCATATAAAATACGAAGCCATCTGTGAAGTGGGTCATCAAGAAGAAAACAAATACTTGTTTAGACCAGGGAAATTGTTCAGGGTGTTCCAAAAAGATGGACCCAATTTTAAATCACTATATCTCTGCAACCATGAACTGCCCATGAATGAAACTCTTAGCACTGGTGAGGGTGGTGCATAGAGTTTCAGATGATTACCACTAGATAACTAATTAAACCATTTATAAATTTTAGAGTAGTTGTAACATATTGCCATCAGGAAATATACTGCTTTGAAACTGGGTCCATCTTTTTGTAACACCCTGTGCTTCATTTCCTGTTTTCCTGTCTCATATTTTTAAGCACGCTGAAATACCTCCATTCTTGTAGTCATATTCTCAGGTAACACTTGTTTAGGAAAGAAATCGTTTTATCAGGATGCTGATGTTGTAAGGTCTGTTTCTCGCTTGGTCACAGTTATTCCTTCTTCATTGCAGTCCTTCCCTAACTGGGAGAAGTCATCTGAAGATCTCAGTGCTAGTGGTAATAAAAATTCAATATCTATCCTTTAAAATTGTAAAATAAGGCAGTAAATTATAAAGTACTGTAGTATTATTTTTGAAGAAGGAACATAAAGGAGAATTCATCTATGTGCTATGTACATACTTTTGTCTCTTCTGCTCTGAGTATGGTTTTCACAGGTAATTAGAACTTGCTAGCATCAATGATTGACTCTCTCTAAAAACTACTGCCTGTGTTTAGGCATGTGTATTTGTCATTTTGACCGACATCTCCAAACATATGAAGTTTTTGTAGGTATAGGAACTATGATACCAGTTAGTCAGATTTACACAAGTATCAATATTTCAGCCAAGTTTTCAGAGCAACTGGATAAGTCGTGGCTGTTTATTATATTTGAAAATCTGATCTCAAATGATCATCTGTTTTGGTTCCATCAACCTTGCCTGAGGGAAAAGATGGAACAGTGTATTAGCTTTCCCTTGTGAAGTTCTGTTAAAGTTTTCGTTAGATACTTGTTAACATTTATTGATGTTTTCAATAGGTACAAATAAAATGAACATTTTTCTGTCTTTTAAAAATCCATCAGCCTTTCCCACAGAAAAATCCACAGTATTCAGTCCTGTATTTTTCTTCGCACCATGGCAAGACTATTTCTGCTTGTTAAAAAAAACCCACACTATTCAATGAACATTGAAACTGCTGTAACAAATGCTTGCTACACAGTTTCCTGATTTAGAAAAACATAATGAAAATGAAGGTGTACTTGTAACATACCATTACTAATAAAAAGTTTTAAATATAAGCTCTTTAAGAGAAGCAAAAAAAGAAAGAGTGGGAAGATAAAAACACATTTTATGGTGAAAAAGCTGTCACAAAAATACCCCTAGTTTTGAAGTTTGCAGTACGTAATTCTTGAAACACTGAAAGATGTCATAATAAAATAAGATCATATCTCAAATCTCTCTCCTGTCTCCCAATTTTTGCCACAGAAATTTTTTTTCAACCAAGAAAATTTCATTGTACTCACAGTTGAAGTATGAGGCATGAAGTAAGCAATACATTTTACAGAAGATGTCAGAGGACAGTGAAAGTCTTCAGAAAAGCCCCAAAGCTGGTCACAATCTTACAAATGGAAAGATTGGCTTTTCTCCATTATACATGCTAAACTAGTAGTTCCTTCCATGAGAATGTTGATTATGGCTCCTTCACAGCCACAATTAAGCACAACCTAAGTAAGCTAAAAGTATTATAACAAAGGTCCCTGAAAGCCCATATTATGTTCTACAGCTGGAGAGAGAGACATGGAATGTTGCTCCCTAGTCAGAAAGTGGCTGAATACCAGGAGCTTCTCCTATTCATGGGAATTTGATTTGTGTCTTGAAACCACATAAAGATATTTCAGAAAATACAGGGCAGGAGTATAAATGTAATCTGCCTCTGGTTCTTTCTTACCTTGAACAGAATTAATTTCCTACCTGTTAATGTTCTCAACTTGATTTTGGAATGAAGTTCTCTCTTCCTCTTCTTTTACACTATTAAAGAATCCATAGGTTTTCATCAAGGGACAGAAAGATGCATTAAAAATATATCTTTCTTTGTTTATTCAGTACACTTAGCAGAACTTGCACATTTGATAATATTCCTTATCTTACAGCTCACATAACTGAGCTCTATGAACAAGCAGTGGTGTCCCCTTGCCCGTATCACACAGAAAAGTCAGTTACCCAAGGAGAGGACCAACAGCGGAGTTTCAGGTAGGACAGGCCAATGAGAACTGATGCAGATGTAAATAACACAAAGGATGGAACCAAGCAGGCAGGCATGGAAATGTACTTTACTGACTGTCATTAAGGACTGGGACCCAGATCTCTAGACTCATAACACAGTTTTACCAGCTTCTCCTATGATTATTTTGTCCCTCTGTACCTCTTTTTCCCTAGCTCAAAAATAGTTTAGAAGTTCATTGGAAAAGGATTTTTAAGGTTTCTTTGATTGAATTATATAATAAAAATGCAGATATGGGCAAGCAATTTTGTGCAAACCGTACAAGTCCAAGTCAGGAGTCACCTGAGGTGTTAACGTACTCTCATAAAAAGCATTTTCTTTCTAGGGTTATCTTGTAAATATTTTTAAGCTTATAGACCATTATGCTATTTTTCTCATTTTCACTACTTTTTTTTTCTTTCCTGATCGTTCAGCCCGGAAGCAGTAACACCAGCATCCAGGTGGCAGAGCAGACAAGAAGAGCGCAGGTAATAGTATTAGTAGGACAGAAAGTTATTTATTTTATGAGCCAATTTAAGCTGGCTTTTGGAAAGACTGTTAATGATTTCATCAGGTCTTGGGTAATGGTTTCAATGGGGTGGTCTCTGCAACAGAAATACTGGATGGATGGTTTAACTGTCATTTTTTTCAAAATCTAGTAATATTGCTGTTAACTTACGCTATTCGAAACAAGGCTGAAATCAGAAGTTTTCTGGTTCTGTCACCAGCATGGAAAATATATTTTTACATGCTGATGCTTTAGATTAAGATTCAGGTATTCCACAAGCCCCAGCTGATTTTTCAAATAGAACCCCAGACCCGTGTCTATCCCATGGTGGTGCTTCAAAGCTTCTCAAGGCAAAACAGGCCCACCCCCCTTAGCCTCTCCTCATATGAAAGATACTCCAAGCCCTTAATCATCTTTGGGTCCCTTCTCTGGACTCCCTTCTTTAAGTCTATGTCTTTCAGTGTATCAGAGAACCCAGAACCTGACGTGGTACTCCACATGTGGTTTCGGTAGTGCTGAGTAGAGGTGGTTCACCTCCCTGCCTCCTTGGACCTGCTGACAACACTCCTCATGCAGCACAGGATTCTGCTGATCTTTGCCAGAAGGGTGCACTGTTGCTTACGTTCAATTTGGTGTCTATGAAGACTCCTAAATCCTTCCCTGTAGAGCTGTTTTCCAGCGGTGGGCAGGGTGACATAAGTCCCCCATGAGGGGTGGATATCATGAACGTGAGGCTTCTTCCAGTTGTCTGAGGAAAGCCACCTCTACTTCTTCCTGTCTATAGCAGACACCCACAACAATGTCATCCAAGTTAGTGTGCCCACAAATGCTAACCTATAAGCTCTCAGCTGGCTCATCACCCATCTCCAGGCAGAGCTTTCTGCTTTCCAGTTGTTCTCTTAGAAACAGGGCAACTTCCCTTCCTCACCTTCTTGGCCTGCCCTTTGTAAAGTGCTTGTATCCGTCCACACAGCACTCTATTCATGTGAGCTATCCTTCCACGCTTCTCCTGTAAGTGCACATGGACTTCTAATTCCTCTCGTTTGTTACCTGTGCTGCATGCAGTAGTGCACAGGCGTTTCAGAGAGGCACCTAGCTGTGCCAATTGCCCATAAAGGGTCTGAAAGCTTTCCCCATAATGCCATCCCACAGGCACGTCTTTATTTACATGCATGTGCTTGGTGTGACCCCACTTCAGCCCTGTTTTGTTGATTGTGATGTCCCTTATGTTCACATCACCCCAGGCCATTTGTTTGCCTACCATGTCCATGCTCCCTCACTTAGTTTGTTGAGGCTTCTCTCCCTCCCCATTTCGTTGTGGGGGCAGGATACACTCATGGTTTACACCCTGGAAAGGCAGATGCATTTCCAAGGACATTTTAGGAGCTAAAACATGTAGACAGTAGGTAAACTCATCTTTAATAAGAACCTTAAGATTAGGGTCATCTTAAAAAATCAATGCCTTAATAAAGCACAGTCTGTTTTGTCACATTTGAACATCCCACTTTGGGAATTACCCGTATCTCAGTTTCCTGTTTGTAAAGTATTTCTCATGGGAGTTCTGAGGCAGGTGCTATGATTTTCGGATTAGAATTGCTTTTAGAGGAGGAAATGTGTGTGCATATGTGTATAAACCTAAAAAAAATCTTTATAAGACTGAAAGTTTTATTTAAGGCTGACCCTCAATTTTAATTCTAATCTTCCTTCACTTCACTTGCTCTCAAGTTTAAAAAAAATTTCCCTTTACCTCCCACTGATGAATGGTGAACCTGTTTGATGAATTCAAGAAAAAATCTATAGGGGTGCTTTGAAACAGCATATATTACTAAAAATGTACATTTCACAATGGGATAGATGAAGTTTCAGGAGAATTTCTGCCCAGGTGTAAATTGAAAGTCACTGGATTTCAATCCGTAGATATGGTAATCCAAAAAAGCATTTAAAAAAATACGAGTAATCTCAAAGCCACTATTAATTGAGAGAAAAATACGATTTTTGGAACGTAAATTTACAGAATATTATTCTATAGTGATACATAATTATATTGCTACATTATATAATTCTTTAGTACCACACAAAAACGTCTTATTTAAGCATTGTGCACTAAAACCATTATCATTTTCCGTTCTAGAAGAAAGGGCTTTATGAATCTGATTGAATGGCAAATTCCTCAGTGTAATTCAAGCATGACTGTTTAAATTTGAAGAATTAAAAATATGCATTTAATTTATGTTGAAACAGAAAACTTGATACGTGAACTAGAATCAACATAGAGAAAGCTATCAGTTACATGCATTCATTCACAATGAACTTAAAATAATTATATTGACAGCTATTTAGGTCATTCACTATTTCTTAGACTAAACAGAGTAAATTGAAATGGTGATGAACTAATATTATGATCAGAAACTTGCTTTTTCTTTCTTGTTTTTGTGAAAGGTTGAATAGCAAAGAAAATTAAGTTATTTTCCATACTACTTCTTAAGTACTTTCCAACTGACTTGCATAATAAAAACAACTTTCATAATTTCAGATTTATACCTTAATATAGCATTTTACACCAGTTTGCGTACTATTTAAAGAATTACTTTTTATATATGTCTCTGAGTAGCCAGCACCCAAGAACATCATGTGCAATTCTAGCTTTAGAGCCAGTGTCAAAACTCTCGATATGATTAATACTGATAATTTCATAGATGGTATTAGACACTGCAAGCCAGTGAAACTATAGTAGTATAAAACTGGGTTAATTCAAGCTGAAAAGATAACTGGTTTTTGCTCTGGTGGATCTTAACTTCAGAAGTTTTAACAGCTTTTTCTGGGTATCCACAGAGCCATCAAGCTTTTCTGTGATAAAATAAGGAAATCAGATTAATTTTGTATTATGAATTTTAGCAATGTATCTGAAATACCTATTCTCACATTTAAATGTTTGTTGGAAGGTTGGAAAGACATTATTGGCAGTCTTAGACATGTTCCACAAGATTTAGAGAACTAGAGCATGATTTGAGGAGCAGCTCTTCATAGCAGCCAACCCACTGCCGCTATGTCAGCCCCTCCATATATCATATCATCGTATTGTATCATGTATCTCATATATCATATCATATCATATCATAATCATATCATAGCATCATATCCTCCATATCGGAGGAGGACATTGTCTGTGCATGCCAGACCAGCCTGTTCTTGATCTATCACTGAGAAAATCGCCCATGACAAGACTATCATTGGATGTGATTTACCAGAGAAAAAAATGCCACTTGCCTTTAGCACTTCCATTCCTCAATGTTTTAAACATAACACTGGAAAACAGAGTGAACTCAGTTATAATGCTCTTTCCTTTCTTTTCCTTACCAACAATGTTAAAACTTAGGAAAGAACTTGATGAAGGAAAGAAGTCCCTCATGGCAATAAGAAACAAAATAATTCCTCCATATTTTGAATCAGAATTCGGCAGGGCGTGTTTTCCAGAAAAGGTAATGTAGCTGAAAACTGGACAAATTTATGTTAGGCCACATGGTTTCTGCCATGCTCCCACCAAGACAGATGCGGATTTACATCTCAGCCTCAATTTATCTCAAGAAACCATTACAAAGGACAGTCATGGCAGAAATGACACTGGGAATTCTATGCCCTTGTCAAAGGTAACATATCTCGGAGAGGGTATATGTTTATTGAGCACAAACTCTGTAGATTCTTTACATAAACTCTGGAGAGAGCCTGATTCAGAGCAGATGCTGAACCTTGGATTTTTTTACTTACCCCTCAAAAACCTCTCTCTGCTAAATAAAGAAGGAATCAGTAAGACTAACCTTCCTGGGTTAAAGGTGGCCTTGGGAAATTTTCATGTTGTAATTTCACCTGATAAATGCTGTAAGTGCATAAAGCGTACTCAAAAATGTACTTCAGAATCTGATGTATACTTTTTTTTTTCTTTTTTGTAGTTAACGTTTTGGTTCTGCTTCTTTGTTTCCTTTGCACCTCTTTTTCCTTCTCCCTACCCTTCTTCTCCCTTCCCTTTCCCCTTTTTTCTTGGAAGAGGGGAGGGAGTGGTGTCTACTTTTTTTTTCCAAGTGTTTAGCTGGAACACCTAAGCCCTCTTTTTTACTTTTCTCTAGTGTCCTGATGTGGAAGTACTGTCTATGAAACTTCCTCCAGTTCAAAAAAAAGAAGGTGGGAATTTCCCTCTAGAGATGGTCAAAAAACCCAGTACAGGTAATTTGAGCTCTTCTGTCTGGTAACATTTTAGTATCTTCTTCATTGTTTCATCCACTTGTCTCATTTCATATTGCAGTTAAATTTAAGATTGCATTATCTGACCCCATGTATCCGCAGTCATTTTGACTCATTAACTACTTGGACCACAGTGGCTATATCTATTCTGATATATAGAGCATGCCCAGCAGCAATGCCTGACATTAAGACCCACCAATATGGAGCAGGCTGAGTAAATTCAGTCTCCCAAAACAAGATGGCCTTTTACCAGGCCAAAACCTGTGTACCTGAGAGTGGTTTTGGAGAGACTTCTAGGTGGCACAGTCAATATCGTGCCAGTGTTCTAACAATTTAACATTTTAGATTATCGTGTTCCAGTTTAATCCTGTTTAATCCTGGTTAACGTTCCTGTTTAATCCACTAATATAAATGTGGTCTATGAAACTTCTATGCGTAGTGTGTTAAAGGCGCCTTTGCAGACATCACTGCATGTGGAAGCACCATAGGCTATGAATGAGGGGTGGCTGGATGCAAAATGGTCGAGAAAAACTTAAATTAACTAAACAGTTAGAGAGGGATGAGCAAGAACCAAGAGGCCAAGTTTGGAAAAGGACTAGTGTGACTGTAGGAAAAAAACTGGGAGATGGAATTCTGAAACTCAGTGGTAAGCAAGGCAGCTTGGAGACTGGGGCAAAAGCAATGTGAAATGGGAAATAAGGAGGTTGAGGAAAGTTTGGAGGATGCAGAAGGAAAGCAGCGACTGGATCATAGGAAGCGGTGAAAGAGTGAACCATCATCTTAGGTTTGAGCTTTATAGCACTGAGAGGAATACTTCAGTTCTGTTTGAAAAGCAGCCCTGACAAGTTACTAAAATCACATAGTGAGATTAAGTCATACACAGCAAAGAGTCACATCAGGAAAACAGTCCTCCATGGGGCTTTATCAGACCCCCACTAATTCCCATATTTCCTCATTTTGCAATCACCATATTGCAATCACCAGAAGACCTGTGTTGGGTTGTCTATTAGCCCTTCATGGCTTGTTGCTCCCTTATCCAGAGCACAAGAAATGACTAGTCACAAGGTAGGCATTTTTGATCTCTTTGCCCAGCAGAGCAAAATGAGCAGAATTAACCTAGCCTCTCATGGCTATGGTGACAGCTTTCAAAGGTTGTCTAAATTAAAGTGCCAAAGGCTTTGTGATTTTTTTTTCATGTGTTTATTAAAATTATGATGATCATGAAAAACACACAGTATTCCATTATTTTCCCTTCAGATGAATGTCTCAATACCATGGGTGATCCCCCACCTTCACCTGACCTTCTGCTGCAGGCAGATTCAAAACAAAATGAATCTTCTAGCAGCACAACAGGTAAAGTTGCCTTCCAGAATGTAGTTTGGAGCAGGCCATCTATCTTCTTATAACTTTTGACAAAATATTTACAATAGAAATTTAAGTCCATCTATCTCTGTTCAGCATTCTGAATATATCTGAATGCAAGACTGGCAGAAAGGGAGAGAGGTATAAAATTAATGCCAGAGGTTCCCTCCTTCACCCCAGGAAGCTGCTGTAACAGCATTGGGATGATGGGGAAGGTAGAACTGCAGACTAAGCCAAGAAGTAATTCCTCTACTAGCACAAGAATTTTTCCTGTTCATTAAGGCCTGTGATAGAAGAGTCTAGAACAGAGTTTGCTGTGGTTAAACAGTCTTTGCCACTTAAACGTGCCCATTCAGTTTTGCTTTCCTTGCTATGTCTACTGTTGTTCACTCAGTTTATGCACCTTCTTGTGCTGACAGCTTTGGGTAATCACCACTGGAGAGCCACCAGTCTGCTTTAATTAGCCCCAACCTTTGGCTCTCACATAATGCTGCACCAGCTGAGCTTTGGCAGTGCATGCTTGCGGAATCCATCTTGCATTCCATAGAGCTTCCATTCTTCCTTTCCTTTCCTTTCCACATATACTGGTACTGTTTCTTAAGATCTGGGCTCTGCAAGAGGTGTTAGCTTCAAACTTGCTGAATTTCCTCTGTTATGTATGCATGATCCACAGACCTCAATGGCAGATGTACTAATCTGTACTTCCAGAGCCACACAGTAGGTGACAAAAGGAGGGGCAGCTTGGCAGGGGGAAGGGTGAGTAAAGCAATGCCAAAAGTATGCTAACTTCTAACGCCAAGGCATTCATTTTGCTTACCTTTGGACAAAAGAAGAAATGCAACTGGTTCTTCCATAATGTGCATGCTTAGCTTTTTTTTCTTTTTAATAAGCTCTGGGCCATTCGCTGTGTAGGTGGGAAGCCCCTCTCTACCAGCTGCTTGTCTGCTGTTTAGAAACAAGAGGGGGAACCTAGAGAAGATGCTCTTCTCAGATAACATTTCTGCCTCCTCACAATGATTAAGTTACCAGACTCAGCATTCCAACTGGACAGTGCCTGCAGTCCAAACTGAGAAAAAACTAATTCTCTTCAGTACAAAACATTGATCTAGATGTTGACCTCTGGTGAGAGGACAGCCACCACAACTGACTTGTGTTTTCCCTTCAGAAGTTATCAGACTTTACAGTAAGTTAATGTGTCTTAGCCTGTCAAGCAAAAGAAGCTGTATTTAGATCTAAGTTGCTCTGGCCATCCCTGTGTTCAGTCTATCTACATTATACAGTGGTGCACATTTGAAAGATGACAAGGTAGCTAAGGCCATCTTAAGCCTAGAATCAGCAGCATATAGGTCATCCACATGAATTAATTCTTGCATTCAAGAGAATAAATCCTGCTTAGAGACAGGGGTTCCCAGTCAGCTGTACTGGCAGAGCTGTACTGCTTTGGGGTCTGGACTGGAATTTGTTGTTAAATGAACATACAGATTTGACTTGACCAGCCTGGGTGTTTCTGCAGAGCTGATCACTGTGCAGTGCAGGCATGCCTTTCCAATAGCAATGTCCTCAATTTTTATTTCAGTGCTTGGAGTTTTGTACCTCCTCTCCTGTTTTTAATAACTTTCACAGGTCTTTATATCTTCATTGTGAGTTCCCACCAAGGTGCTTCCAACTCATTAGCTTATAGTACTGCTTTATTTACTAATTAAATTTTAATTACTCACTACTATAAGTGGTTTCTTAATGTTGTTCTTGACATCTTAAATAAAATGATACCAATTCTTCTGCCCTTGTGCTAATCAAATGTTTTCACGGAAAATAAGTGTCTTACCTGAACAAGAACTTCAGGATTAGGCTGAATATAATGCTTCATTTTTCATTCTTTCGAAAAATCTTGCCTTCCCAGACCTAAACAAGTCTGCAAGAACACAAGAAACACCCTTACAACGTAAAGTTCTGAGTCTGCTAGTGAATGCTGCAGGACAGCCAAGAAAAGAGAAAGTGAAATTACCATCATCCCTTCATGGGAGAAAACCAAACTCCATACCAAACAAAAAGGTAAAACAACATCTTTTTTGTTGATATTAGTATCCTATCTTTCATGGGAAATATTCCTTCTAGAGCAATACCATAAGGTATTTTGGATCTGTTTACTGAAACAATAGCAGTTGCAATTTATGTATAACTTTACTGGCAATTATAAAAGTACCTTTCCTCTCAACTGCTAGGACAAACTCATCTGCCAAAAGCATAGTTCTGCACCAGGCACCTACATGAAAGCTCTGATTTCTAAAAGAGCAGAGCTTTCCCCATTCCCCCTGAGACATCTCAATGGCTTAACATGTCTGAAAACTCAAACCAGTATAAATAGTCAAAGTGCTTCTTCAGTTTTTACTCAAATTAGGGTGTCTTTTTGTAATTTTTCAGAATTAGTAGACAGAGGGCAACTATAGGTTAAGTAACTCTGAATGCAACTTTCTCTGTTGTCTAATATTTTAATTCTGCTTGCAAAGACAGAGGATCCTGTAGCAGGAAAGGTCAATACATCTTCTCTTGCAACAACAAAACAGCGTCTTAGTGGCTTCCATCTCATTCCACTCAGAGTGGATTTTGGAGTACTAAAGGAAGGCTGCACCTATGCGGCAACTGTGATCCTGAAAAATGTTGGTGTGGACTTCTTAAGGTTAGTTTGAATTCTTAGTACCTTGGTTAACTGTCCAAATGTGCATTGCTTGTTAATTGTCAGCTTGATCTGATTAACATGAGGTAACAAATAGTATAACGACTGATTGGATATAGGAGAGAATATTAGAAATACTTCAGAATTATTTGCATATTAGTATTATTAGGAAGATAGAAAGCAGTGAGGAACAGCAGATCATGTATGCGTAGTCCTGGCCCATCACAGATTATCTGCTGGTTCATATTGAACTTTTCAGGTTCAGGGACCAAGCTCCTTCATGGTAACCAGTATTACATTTGGCTTTGGGAAATACCGCTGGATGCCAAATAGGCACAGCTGTATTCAGGCAGCCACATGCCTTTAGCTGCACTGAAAAACAGCTTCAGTAGTGACACTGGGAACAAGCTGAGGATGAGGATGAAATAAAGCATTTATTTATGCACGTTTCCTTTACTGAGTGTCACCCCAGGATAGCACCACACTGTGTCCTAATATGGTAAGGATGAGTACGTCCATTTCAAGGGCTGCAGTCCAGCAGATCAACTCTTGCTCTGCATGACAAATCACAAGAAATTATCAGATTCACCCAGCTGCAGTTTAGAGAATATATAAATACAAAAAAAAAAATTGTTGTGACTGCTCTTCTATGCTAGAATTCCCCTTTTGGGTGACATACGTTCATTCAGTTACTGCTGCGCCAGCACAGTTCCAGTGGGTTGACTTTAGCAGTATTCAGGCAGATGTGCTTATGACGCCTGTCCTCCCAGGTGCCATACATGTGACAGAAAAGAGGGCAAAGGATATTCCTCCCACTCAGTTCGCTCAGCTGCATTTGCTGTGCTATGTGTACCTTGCTTTTTAGCTTAAAGAAGAGCCTGCAATAACGGTCTCTTTGTCCTTACAGCTTCTGGGCTTCCACCTAAGGTTTGATGCTTCAAAATAGCTTCATTTGAATGGTTATAACCCACCAGATGGTTTCAAGAATTGCAGTACTTGGTGGGAGGCTTTCGTTTCAAATGGCTCAAAAGCCCCAAAGCTAAACCCAAGCTTTTCAAAACCCTCGTTTTTAAGATAGCTATTCCCACCAAAGTTTTCCAATGTCAGCTTCTCACTGCCACCTATCCTCAATTAATACCTGCAGCTGGAGATGCCCAGTTTATTTAGCAGTTAACTGAAAGCTGCTCTTTAGGCCAATCTCAGATATATACTGTTCTCTCAGAAACTTAGAGTGAGCCAGGCTTGGACCACTGCTGTTATATGGGCCTTTTTTCTGCTGGACCCACAGGTCCCAGGAGAGGGAGGCTAACTGAAACCATGGAAATAAATGTCCTACTGTCATGTTGGTCTAGGTCTTTCAAAAGCTGGTTCATCTTCTTAGCACTGGTGATAAATAGTATTTGTCTTTTCCTCCAACATTAGCACTGGTTAAGGAAAACAGTAAGGAGGGCATTACCCATTCTTGGGCTTGAGTGTGCAAGTCTCATGGCCGTGATGTGCTGCAGCTTCTGGCTGCTGTTTCTTCACACTTCACATGAACAAGCACCTGCCAAACCTCAATTTTCTGGCTGCAGGTGACCTAGACTGATGTCCTCTTAAAAAGAGAGTTGAGAGAGGTGTCACAGTGACACTACCTCAGCAGTCACAGCATCCCTTTACTGTGGTACAACAGTGCTGGAAAGAAATAAGCATTTATGTCTGACATTTATTGTTGTTCCTCCTGGGGTAGCTAATTATCATCAAAAAAGGAGCTCACAGGAGATTCAGCTTGGATGGGATGATCATGATCTCTCGCGAGTACTCAGACAACTAGACACCTCAGAAATCTGTTCAAGACCAGTTGAGAGACTGCTGTACAGGTCCTTCCATCAGGGTGGATGGCAGAGATTATTTTTTTAATCAGCCTAGTTAGAGATGGCCTCAAAGAGACATTTTTTTTCATTTAATGCACATTTAAGCATCATGGTACATGCCATGATAAATCAGCAGATCACATACCAACATCCTAGAGCTCCAGATGTGCACATAACATTTGTTTTTTTCTCTCATGCCAGGGCACTATATGTAAGGAAAATACCACCAGGATTCTGATAAATCCAGATTATCTTTTAAACCTTTTACTGGATGCTTTGAGAGGAGACCTAAGTGACTAGCTGCTGAATGACAGCAGAACATGCTGAGGGCAGGGTTAGCACCAACAGTGGGCAATTCTGAGATGGGTCTGCCATGTGTCTTCCAAATTGTCCATACCATGGCCTGAACTTGGGACGTCTTGACAAAGATCAAGTCCAGTTTCTCATAACAGCCAGCACTCCAGAGAAAGCAGAGTTTTCTGACAGCCAGTTTGTAATTCTACCAGAGCTTTCCATGAGATGGAGCCATATACCAGGAACTACTGCTGCTTGTACTTTTAACAGCTTGTGGTGCAAGTACATGCTGGTAACTGTTCTTCAAGTGGAAATGAAAATCACAGGATTAAGTCCAAAGCCAGCAAAAGATGAGGTCGTAGCTGCTCTAATGATCTTTAGAGATCTTAACAGTGTGCACAAATGGACTGCACAGATGTGAAATAATCAGCGAGAAATGAAGAAGTGAAACTACTCTTAATGGGTACTGTGAAATTAAAGATTATTTACTCAAAATTTATGCCATTACAATGCCTTCTGCAATAGAATAATATCAAAGGACATTTAATAAAAATTGTGAAGGACTTCTGGGTGTGCAACCCACAAGTGTTTGCCAAGAAGATGTAATTTGTACTTCAGACCCTTTTCTGTATGCAGGCTTAGAATTCTGATGTTTCACGGTCTGTTGTAAGGACCAGGCAGTGTAACAAGCTCTTTGGAGGCTTACTTTGGCCTATTAATCTGCTCCTTTGGGCTTTTTTGTTAGAAAACTGAGCCTTGTCTAGAAGCCCAGGAATACTGCGGTAGCCCAAGTTGTACATTGTGACAGGAAGGATGAGCTACAAAATTCTGCACAAGATGAAGAAGAGCGGGCAGCCTGCTTCCCAGCAAAGCCTTCTGTCTGCCTGAAACAGTTTCTGGTGAACTGATTCTCTTCTTTTTCTGACAGGTTTCGGGTGAAGCAACCACCTCCGCACACAGGACTGAGAGTGACGTACACACCGGGACCTGTAGGTTACACAGATGATGTTTTAGGGGTTTTTTTTGCTAGATGCAGCTGGCCCTCAGGCCATCTAGGGGTCCTCTCACACCAGCTGTCTGGGAACAGAGCTGGCTGGCAGGGTACCTGATTTGTTTAAAGTTATTTGAAGTGATACTGCCTTCCACTGTCCCTCTGCTGCCTTCAACCGTGCACCCCATGCACTCTGAGTCTCAGAGCCTGTGCCAGAATGCGGAGGGATAAATGTTCAGTAGAAAGCAGCAGGCCAAGCACTGAGGTTAAAGAGAGCTTTTTTGAAGCGAACTCTGCTACTGAGTTTTCCCATTGTTTAGGATATTTGTTAAATCTGCTCTATCTTACACCTAGACTTTATCTCCTGTCCTGACACCTTCAAGAGTTGAAGCCTCAGCTATTTCTTCTCCTGCTTGCAATATTCTCCACCTTAAGTCTTTTATCTAGCAAAGTACCATAGCACGTTAAATTGTCCCATTAAGTAGGAAGCTTTCATGTTTTCTGCTTTTGTTCAGTCTGTCTTCACCTGCGTGTCGTATCTGAGTAAATATTGTGCTGGCCAGTATCCCCACAGCATCCAGGTAACACCAGGCAATATCCTTGCCAATGCTTTTACAGGCACAGAATCCAGAAGCAATGACTTGTGCAAGGAGGCAGTGCCAGGATGCAAGTTAAACATCCTAGTCCAGAGCCCCAGCCATAACTCAGTACTTAAAACAGCTGGAATAATTCCCATTTTCTTTCCCTCTCCACACATCCATGCCTTCTGCATCTCCCTTTTCTCCCTGCCTCTATGTTCTTTTTAGAATAAGATAGGATATTTCAGTTGGAAGGGACCTACAGCAATCATCTAATCAAACTGCTTGACAACTTCAGGGTTGACCAAAAGTTAAAGCATGTTATTGAAGGCATTGTCCAAATGCCTCTTAAACACAGATGCATGGGGCATCGTTTTTGTTTCTCTTCCAGCTGTCCAATTCCCCTTTTCCCTCTGGAACCCATAAGGAAATTTAAGGGGCAAAAATGCAAACACCTGGCAGTTTTCTTTCAAACTGCAACACGGAGAGACTGTTTTGTACAGATCCCTCTAGTGAAACAGATGCTGGATAACTGGCAAGCACAATTGTGCCTTTATCAGACAATGCAGAACAAAAACCAGCTGCAAGCACTGCTGGAGGGGACTGTGTGTGAAACATGCACATTACCTGTAAGCAATCCTCTGTCTCTCCTAGGTGGCAGCAGGCTTGCAGGTTGAACTGGAGGTACAGATTTTTGCCATGGTAATTGGAAGGGAGGATACCGATGGCCTTGAAGAAATTTCCCATGATATTGAAATATTAACAGAAACAGAGACTCTTCTCCTGCCTGTGAGAGCAAATATCCTTTGTTGTCTTACTTCCCACACACACCTTCTAGCATCAGCCCTGGGGACCGTCCACCAGTCAGGAGCCTTAAGCTTCATTTCCAGTGCAGGCTGCTGAGGTAGCAAGCTTTACTGTCCTTTTCAGAAACATGCAAATGGTGTTATCAAAAGCACGACAAATCTAAGATTCTGACCCCAAAAGCAACTTACATCATAGTAACAAGGTTTTGAAAAGTGGGGAAAGGCAGAGTGGTAAACTCAGAAAGATGTAGCTTTTAAAAAACAAATGAAAATAATAGGCACTCTTTCCCAGCATCCCCAATGGAAATCCTTTATAACATTTTTGAACCTATAGTAGCATCTGATGGTACAGCCTCATAGACAACAAAATCATGCATCATCCTGGATACTAAACAGACAAATGGGACCATCCCTGTGTCAGCAGAGACACAAGCACAGATGCTGTCAGAAATCAGCCCAGTGTGGGTTCAGTGGGCTTTTCGGTTGTTTGAGGACATAGGTAGAGTAAAAGAAAAAGGCAAAGTCAAGAACTATTATTTCTCTTTCCCTTGTGCTCCAGAAACTATAATTATTTTTTAGATAAAATTACAAGCTCATTTTTTAAGGGCAAGTTCAGAAGAAAGGGTGAAGTTCTGTTTTACTTTTAATCAAATTTACACTTAAAAGCCTGGGAGGTCTTCTGGAAACCTATAAAAGAAATAGCAAGGCAAGGTGCATCCAAACATTTCAGAAACTCCACTCCTGGTAAGGGCCACCCTTACCAAAGACCAGAGAACTTCAGGGTCTGCTGAACCTGACCAGAGTACTAGCTAACAGCAATTCTGCTGAGGCTTTATATGCTCCGGAAGTGACATTGAAACTCCGCAAATTTACTTCATAGTGACCCAAAGAAGACTGTCATGCCCATTATTGTGGAGCTGAGCTAGACAGGACTGGTGGCATAGCAGCACAAACCAGCTCCTGCTCTGTTCCCACTCACCCAAGTCCTCAGACTTACACTTGCAGACCACTCTCCAAAACATGTGCTCTTCCCTGATATTTTACCTGGTCTGTGATCTTTGAGCTGAGGGCAGTAGTGCAGATTCAAGTTGTTTCACAGCCTTATTTCCAGAATTCATTCCAGCCCCACCCCATCTTTGGTTACATAAATGTGCTGAAATGGTTAGATTCTTGACACAATATTCCACCCGTGCTAACCAATGACATTTATGAGTGCCGGCCACACGGATACCCCCAGGGTGGGGTAGCAGCAGCAGTCCGGGCAGTTCCTACAAGCGCCAAGACACAGTTCCGGATTACACTACCCAGAAAACTTTCTAGTTAATGTAAGTACTGGATGCAATTATACCAGCTGTAAATTAAAGTACAGTTGTTTTACCTCCTCTTGGCTTCTTATCCACGCCATCAAACCTCATGTAACTGACAGCAAAGCTGTCATGCACACGTCACACAGACATGACAACCTGAGACAAGAAAAGGGAGGCACTGGACAACATTAACCAAAGGACTCACTGCAAAAGATTTACAGATTACTACAACCGCTTAGCTCAGTGGAGGCACCCACAGCAGAGCCTCCCCAGTCCTGTCCCAAATCCTTCACTTAACTGTCTCCACATTAAACAAGTCATTGAGCCTCCAGGCAGTAGGAGGCTGGATTTATTGCAGTTAAGCCCTAATAAATCAGCCTCTCTTTTACACTCTTCACTTTCTAAAACCAAGTCTTACTGCTGACCCTTTGACACTGACAGTAAGTTTCATAAGGGACAGGAGTCTTACAGATAGAGCAACCATAATATGACAAGTTCAAGCACACACAACCCTCTGCATGCACTATTTCATGCAGCACATTTCTCTGCCCTTCCAGAATCAGACTCTATATGGCGAGTGTATATGTGTTCCCTGCCAACAAAAAAGCCTTATTGGGAATTTCTCCTCAAACCACTAGCCAACATGTTTAACATCTGGCTGCTGTTTCATCTCACCCACATCAACTCAGATGCTCTACAGTACAATCAATGGTGACAGTTCATAAACAGGAACCCTATGGATGTTTCTTCTCAGCTCAAGAGTCCCCGTTTGCCTCATATGTGTAACACTGACATAATCTTTTTCTTTCAACTTCAGCATCTGTAAGTCTGTCATGTTATCTAACAAGTCAGTAAAGAAATCCCAGCTGTATCTCATTTCCTTTCCTGTGGAGAAAAAGTGGCCACATCAGTCAGTTCTCAAAAGAAGCACAGCAGAGACATGCACCTCTGACTGCTGCATCTGCTCTAGGATTGTCCAGAGTACTTCAAACATAGCTGGTTTTCCTGTTTAAATATCTTCTTACCTTTTCCACTGTGGAATTTTACCCTCAGAGTAACAGACAATTATAGTCTAGAAGAACAGAGAATTTAATGCCTTCCAGCTTAGGGGCTTACAGCCTGGAGCTCATCAGTGAAGGCAATTTAGGCAAACTTCTCCCACCTTCTGTTGAGCTGAAAGAGAAGTACTCACACAGTTCACATTTCAGTGAGACACCACACTGCCCCAACTCAGTCCACTACAGCCCCTGAACTAAGATGCGGCTGTCGGATCATCTCTGTACACTGGGTATACGCCAGTCTGGTGTTTTGATTGTTTGGTTTGTTTGTTTTTTCCTGGCGAGTCTTAAGTCCTGGAAATTCTGATCAGTGACATCTATTAAAAGCTCTGGGTGGAGAGACATTAACCTCATGGCATTCTACTCCCAGGAGGCTAATCCAGCTAATCATGGGCACTGCTTTCCTAGTTGCCATGGCCATAGTCACATCTCCCTTCTGTTCTGGCAGCATCTTTCTGTGAATTGATTGTTAATTCCTACTGAAGCTGGCTATAGCCACCCCAGGCTACCCAGGCAACTGTACCAAGTGCTTCTTCAAACATTCCTCCCCACAAAATCTCCTGGACTCAAAACCATGTCCATCACAAATACATCAAGGAACTCTGGACTAGTTGGTCTAAAATCACTAAACATTAAACACTGACTCCTATGTTAAATCCTCCTGGTTAAATAGTCTTGTTCAGCCATCCAAAATAGAAATAGTTAAGTCTTTGCGGAAGCATGAGACAACCTTCCCACTGATTATCACCGGAGCAAATATGATTATCTGCAGCGAGACCTAGAAATGTCCCTGCAATATTAAATTGATCACAAATTTGCCACACCTCCTAGTGAAGACCAACAAGCAAAAATCACTGATGAAGCATCACCTGACCAAATTTAGTCATATCTCATTTACATTTTCTTAGTTATTTCTCATTTATATCTAAAACATTTCACAAAGATTCTCTTAACACTGTATAGAGAGCTGCACATAAAAGCCTTCAGTATTCCTAAATTGACAGCTCATCCTGAACTCATGGTCATTTTTCTTCCACTCAATTTGTGAAATAAACTCCTTTATCTAATTGAAGCCCATGTGAGGACCTTTTCTCACGTTGTTCCCTTCCAACAGCAAGAGTAGAGGCCAGTTCTACAGAAGCCAGTCTGTGGCAATCACAGTGCTCACACACCACTTGCAAAGAATCTGGACAGAATTACTGGGTTTGTTTCAACAGCTATACAAAGGTAGAGCTGGGGTTTGTTTTTTTCCTTTGCTTCCATGTTAATTTTCTCTCTTGCACTACAGGTCAGAGCCCTAGAAGAATAAGATGAAGATCAGCAATCCTGAAATACCTGAATTTTAGTCCAATGTTATGGAAACATCCCAGTGTAGACTTTTTCATTTATCTAATCAGATTAACATGAATAAATATTTTTTCTGTCCCCTATTAATGGAAAAGGTGGTCCAAAAGTTGCACAGCCTTCTGACATGGCTGTCTGAAATGCAAACAGTGGAAACATTACTGTATTTCAACCCTGATGTCTGATACTCTGCACTTCAGAAGAGTGCTGAATGGTTCCCAAGAGATCTGTTCTGGTCTTTTAATTCCCACGTTTGTGTTTGCTTTCACAGTCATAGGCTTAACTTCCTGTGTGTTCATCTACCTTTAATTAGCTGTAGGCACCAGATGGTGATTATGAGTACACAAAGTGACACTTGAAAGAGAGAGATCGACAGAGAGGGATTCTGCTTATATCCTCTTGCCCACTATTAGACATGATCATCTTCAAATGCTTATCTGCACATGTCTCTTCAAAGTGGAAGACTGAGCCACTTAGAGGTGGGCTTTCTGCCCCCTCTTTGTTCCTATTTACACAGTAGTGACTAAAAGAAGTATCTCGGTCCCTTTTTGAGACACCGTATTTGTATATCCAAGTGCAGTTCTGCTTTCTTTTTACAAATTAATTTCCAATGAGTTGCTTTCCTGTCCTTCCTCTTTTTTCCAGCATGTGACATCCTGAGAGATGGGGAATTTCCCTTGATACATGCAGATGACTCGTTCTCTGAACTCTTCACAGTGACTGAGAATCCTATGATCTGGGATTAAATAATAGCTTTCACCAGTGTGAAATATGAATGCCAGTTTTGGAATCTCCCATCCACACTGTTAAGTGAGAGGCATATTCTAATTATACACATTTTAAGTCAGCCCTGTATTTGCAAGTGCTTTCCTGCTCAGGTTTGTAAATCCAGGGAATTTCACCTAAGGGCAAGTTGACATACCTAAGGACATCAGAATTCTGGTATATCAGGGGATTGTTGGCAGAGGACAGTCCTATTTAAAGCATATGCTGAGGTCCCCCAGTAGCCATCCAAGCACTGCAGTGGTGTTTTTGTCTGCCACACCAGACACAAGTATTTCTCTATCAGCTCTTTGAGTCAGATTTGACCTGTTAACCAAGGCTGAACGGCACCTCAGGAAGGTGCTGAAACAGATACTCAGCTGTGGGCGTTGTTTAAGCCCTACACACAGATGAGAAAACACCGCAAGCAGCGGTGCCAAACTGGATCCAGGATTGTCCAACACCAATGATTTTGCTACTGACTCTGCTAATTTCTGCCCTGATGCTTTTCAGTTTTCTGCAGAGACAGCCAACAGTCCTACATCAGCCCCCTTGGTAGCACATTCTGAGCTCTGAGGCAAGCCACTGTTGCCAGTATAGACCGGTCACAAATGATACAATTCAGAGAACCAGAGGGAAAGTTCAATGGTGAAGCCTGTGTCAGGACCTATGGAGAGACAACAACTGCCTTCCACCACCTCAAAGACCTTTTCTTCCAAGAATTCTTCCCAAATCCCAGTGACAGCAGAGACAAAGGTGAAGGAATACCACCTCCTCCAACTTAGATCAAAGGAGACACCTGCCATCATCATGAGATGACTCTGCATCCCAAGTTACTCTTTTATACCACCATCTACATCCCTGCCATGTACACCTGTGGCCATGGTTTTTCTCCCAGGCCTCCCAGAGGATCATCAACCAGCAGCTCATTACATAGGTTCCATAACATCCCCAACAATCCCCAGCATTAAGGTAAACAGAGTACATCACGTGTAGAGGCATAGAGTCAGCCTCCTCCTTTTGGTACCTGGTTTTGGTATCTCTCTCCTCAGTCACCACTGCTGAAGGTACACTGTGGTATCATGAGCCACCACTCCATTTTTAACACTTTTCTTCCTTTGTTTTCCCAGCGGTCTAGCCCATTTCAGCAGCAGCTGACATGGATACAAGATGTCAGCTGAGGTTACCAACATAATTCATCATCCTGCAGTGACTCCTTTCCCTCCCACTGCAGTAATCCCTCTTATGATGGTCTCCTTTGAGAGAAGTAAAGGAATAGGATGGATGGATGGAATAGGATGGAGACGTGTTTTGAGTGGAGCTGTTTGATCACAAGTTTCATCCATATCTGGACAAATATCAAATTAGAGAGGCACCCAGAAACAACTGGCAGAGCAGTATGAGGATTGCTATTTCCATAAAGAGTCTGAGACCCATGTCCTCGAATTGGAGCACGAAGTGCTGCTGTAAATTACCCTGATTCTAAAGAAACAAGTGAACCATCAGCCCCCTGACAACATTATTTTCTAACAGCAGTAAGAGATGTAGTTATTACACCTGAGGTGCTGCCTGAGGATCAACTGACCTGTTTTCATTGTGTGTAATTGCTAGTAATAGAGAACCCAAGACAATAGTCCATCATAGCTTGGATGCAATTAAAAGTCCATATCAAGCTCAAGTTAGAAAGAAGTCCAGCTTTGAGTACCCAAGTCAGACCTGTAAGTCCAACTGTCAGCAAACCACCCAGAATCATCACCCACCACATACACCAAACCTGTGATTATTGGTAAAAGAGTATACTACAAACTAATAACTTGACAGCAGCAGCAGACACTTCCTCACCATGAAAATAAATAATTTTGTCTCTCACAGGACATATACAACATTGCAACAATTCACAGCAATTTCTAAAAACTGGAGCAAGTACATTGGAAGCAACCCAGGCTTCTCATGCTCAGTCTGCCAACTCTATGGAATAGCACAATCCCAGACACCAGCCCTTTAATTTGCTCCCACAGATTTTATTCTCTGGAAAAAAAACATATCCTTTGAGAACTGACACACAGGGCAAGGCAGCTGAGATTTTACTAGAGAAATATGAGGACAAAACTCCATGAACAAAGTTGTCTTACAAAGCATATATAAATACACCTTTAATAGAGTGCAGCCATGTTTTTCCCCAACCCACAAAAAAGCAAGTGGCTGTAGACCAAGTTCTCACACTTTGGCAGAAGTCACACAGCTTTGCCCAGAGGCTCTAAGCACAGTCACAAACCACCAGCAGGTGTCAAAACAGCATAACATCTCGCCAACTGCCCTCCCTGGATAGGGCATGGTCCCACAGGCAGTCCATGTGCTGGATTCAGTCCATCCAGCTAAAACACTCCCAGAATGTGCCGACCTCTTCCGTAGGAGAAATCGATTCCATTTCAAACAGGCATTCCACTGGATGAAAAGCACGGGCCTCTGACAGCCAACTCAAAACCAGTTCAAATGCATACATATGCAGCAGGCTGCAGAGCATCCATCTCAGAGACAAGCATCCTGAGTCGGGGTTATATGCTGGGCTATACCACATTGGGAGGGCACAGACTTTGCCCCAGTCACCAAACATCACCACAGATGTTCAGCCACAAGAACACTCCCATGGCCAGCACTGAGGTTACATGACCCCATCCAGGTGCTCTGGGTCTTGGGAAATAAATGCTAGAGCACTGCAAGAATCATTTTCTCTTTCTTCTTCCTCTTCCTCTTCTTCTCCTCAAAACGGTCAGTAGCATCAGCAAAAAATGTCACCTCATCCTTGGCCTCAATCTCCCTCTTCAGGTACTGGAGCCCTGCCATGTTGAATCCCAGGACATCCTGTAGAGACAGAACAGCACCACACTGTTGGGCACATCTCAAACTTGATGGTCCTCTCAAGCAGAGGGTCCTGCACTGGCCACCCTCTACTGAGACATGATAAAAGCAAGACAATCCACAGATATAAATAAAACAGCATTATTTAAATGTCAGCTTCATCTGAGTAGGAGGACAATCAGTCCTGCACTCTGTTCTCCACAGTTCTCTCTTCAGAGCAGCTGTAATCCACTGTATTTTCTGAAAGACAACTTGCTGGCAGACACCTGAAGTTGCCTCTGAGAAAATACCAGCATAGTCTGCATTATTTGGGGGAGTATTAGCCCACTGAAATGCCCAAGAGAACTAAAGAGTTTATTTACCACCCGCATATTCAGAAACTAGCAAGCCCAAAGCCCAAAAACAGGGTGTTTCAAAAAGATGGACCAAATTGCAGGTCCTGTTCAGTTAAAATTTGGTCCATCTTTTTAAAACACCCTGTATATACATCAAAGAAAACCAAGAATAAATGAGGAAGCACAAGTGCAGGATCATCGCTGGCTAGTCTCACATCAGGAAGAACATAAGGAAAAGGCAAACCTATTTGCACAGGAGGAAGGTGAAACAGTTTCAGACCCCTAACCAACTTTCCTACTTGACACCACAGACAACATGTGCTCCCAGATATTGGTCCATCCTGTTATTGCAGATTCTGGCAAGGAGGAGGCTGTAACACTCACCCGGGTCTCACTGACTCTGGAGATGGTGGTTTTCTTCAGATTTTCTATCACTGTCACCAGCATATGGTTGCTTGTGATCTGCCCAAAATGTATCCTGGGAAGAAAACAGACAATGTATTGCAACATTATTCTTAGAAACATCAGACAGCCCCTCTCCTGAGCCTCTGTATGTCCTAGACACAGGATTTTTCTTAAATCAGGCCTCCTCAGACCAGACAGGAATGGGCAGATTTATCTGGAAAAGCTATTATCTGAAGTTTAACATACAGTGGTTCAAGGGGAAGGTCTCTCTGAGGTACCCTCTGAGGGCACAGGCTTTATAATGACTGTGCCAGTGAATGGTGCCATTTCAGCCTTGATGCAGGATCTTTCATACCAATGAGACTTGGGGAACCAGGACCAGCAACTCCATCTGGTCATGTCAACACTCTGCACCTGGTCAGTCCATTCCCATACACCATTTGGTGCAGGCTGCAGTGACTCCACACCTCCTGTAGAGACCACAGCTTTATTCCCAGTGACATTTCCAAAGAGCTTCAGACTCAGAGATAGATGAGGAAGTCCAAATTTTCCCCACACTCTTATGCTACATGTGTTCACAGCAAACATCATCTTTGCAGCACAGCAAACAGGGCATTTTCCCCAGCTCTGTGCTCTCCGAAAGCAAGGTCTCACAGAGCAGGAGCAAGGAGCACTTCTCTGTTCATGTGAAACAAGAAACAAGTGAGTTCACGACATGGACCAGCATGAGGGGCCCAGAGGAACTACCAGCATGTCCACCACTGACCAGAGAGTCAGGGCTTCCTCGCATCCAGGTTCTGTACAGCAACAGCAAATGAACTACGACTGGCAGATTGGTCTGGGCAGATGGAAGACTCACTTGAGCAGGAAGAGGAGAGCTCGGCACAGGAGTTCAATGTCTGAACCCAGGCAAATATATTCATTGAAGAGTCTGAGCAGGTCAGGGACGTAGGAGAAGGGCAGCACCAGGAGAGATTCTTCCAGCTCACTAAGGAGAAAGCAAAGGGACAGAAGCATTAGTCTCAGCCACTGCACTGCTACAGATGAGCAGGAAACACTTCCGTATAGGAAGGCCCTGGTACAAAAGCTGTGCTAAGCATTCAGCACTGCTGGTCTGTGACTGCCCACAAAGAACAGTGCAGTTGCATGGACTAGAGCCCCTGCCAGCAGACATCTTCTGGCACAGGGAGCAGGCACGCAGTCTTGCCTACTCAGCATCCCCAAGCTGCTCTTCACGCACATGTGCATCTCCAAGCGGCTAACTCATATACACAAGCTTCATCCAGCACTCCCCATGGAAGGAACAACTTCCATTCCCCAGTTCCATGCATGCTCCAAAAGAGGCTGCCAAGGACGGTAACCCCAGACTCTCAAGCTTTGCCCATATCCAGCACAAAAGATCACCCAGGACCCCTCCCAGTCCTGGGCCATAAATCCAATATTTGGTCACAAACCTGTTCAGCAATAAGGCTCTTGGGACTCACCTCGACTTGACCTTCTTGAAAACTTCTAGCACATATGCAGAAGGCTGTAAGAGAGGAAAGACACCAGCTCTGCATATCAAAAAACATTCCAAGATAAATATGTGCCTTAAGATCCACTTCACCCAGTTAAAAACACACAACCCAATCTTCTGAGATGGATAGTTCAAGCTGAATTTAACAAAGAGGAAAACCCTTCAGCTTCAATCAGCTGCCAGTCTGGGAAGTTCTCTCTTCACTAAACATAAACCCAGCCTTCTCAGGATAGTCTAAATTTCTCAATATAGTGGAAAATCCAGTTTATATTCAACTAGTTAAATTATCTCATATTCAGTTCAATGAATCTTGTACAAACTGGATAAAAAGCTTGGGGAAACAAATTATACATATAAAACCTTACACAAACTCATTTCCCAAAGACTTAATTCCTGCCACTCCCGTTTGTCTGTTGGAAATGCTTGGCAGATGCAGAGCAGAGCTAGGAATTGCCAAAGAAAAGTGCCTAACTACTAAGTCATAGGATTTCAGCCACTTCTGTTCAGTCCATCCAACTTATAACTAAATATACCTATAATAATGGAGGAAGGGACAGAAGGGCTCTTGTACGGTCATCACAGGTGGTTAGAAGGAAGACAAAGGGCTGTTTTATCTGGCATTGACATACTCCTCAGAAAAAAGGAGAATAAAAAAGCAAGCGTAATTAAAATGCAATCTAGGAGTATATGTTGGAATAAACCAGGAAAACCAAAATTAATCTGCTCAGAGTGGTGGACTTTTATTTATTAATTAAATCCGTGCATCCATATGTGTGTATTTTGTATAGTCAAAAATTCTCAAAGTTCAGTGAAAATTGTTGTGTACTAGCATGACATAAGCGGGTAAAGGCACCAGCTCTAGGTTCTTGCAATACCTGGACATTTAACTACCATACAGAACTTTCCCAATGTAAATTCTTTATGAATAGAAACTGAATCAGTAAAGTGCTGTACCAACACCATGGAAATAAACCCCAGCAGCTACAACACAGCCCTGCCTCGCTCAGAGCTGCCCTGCTGTGGTTACAGCTGCACAGCCAGAGATTTAGGGTGAGGAAAACTCCACCACCTGCTCCTAGGTCCTGCTTCTGGAGTCAAGGCAACGCAGTAGGTACATTGGGACAAGGGTTCCACAAGCAGAGCCAGCCCCTCCCAAGAAACAGAATAAGAGACTGTCAGCGCAAGAAGCATTTTTGTTCATGGCCTGACACACTGAATGGTCATTGTGGTCAGTTCACCACATAACAGGACATGTCATAACTTGCAACTATGTTTTTACCCAGCGGCCTATCACTTGGACATTCTTCCAGGACTTTGGAAACAGGTTCAAATTCCCTTCTCTGTACAGTGGGATTCAATCAAATGTCACTCACCTCCAAATAAATTGCTATCTAGTGAGCCATAGGATGGTCATTTCTCCCTGTTCAATCTATTTACTTGCAATTAAATATTCGTGTATTCACAGAGGGAGAGAAGAGCTCTGGCTAAGTGCTCATGTCACATGGTGGAGGGCACAGCGACATGGGTTCTCAATTACACACTCCAGTGGATGCTCAGGTATTTTGTGTAAGATGGCACAGTTCCTCTGGAATATGCTATAGCCTGGCAACTGCACCCTCCTGGAAGCAGGAAGATGTGCCCTTAGGCACAGGAAAAGTTTGAACTAACTTTCCATTATCTTGAAGAATACTGTAAACTGCTGGCTCATGATAAGGTCATGGCTACCACCTGGGTTATGCTTAACCCTCATGGGGTTAAACTTTTGTAACACACATGCAAGACATTAAAAAATAAATACAAAAACCCCAAACTGTGTTCACTCTGCACAAGCAGAAGTGCTGGGTTTTAATTTCAAGTTGAACTACATAGTTCTCCCTCCCCACAGCAACCCAGTGTTTCGGCTCAGCCAGCAAACCAAACAGCCCTGCTCCAGCTGAGAATGGCCCGCAGCCTGTGGCCTGGGCATTCACTTACCGTAACGTTTCCATAGGCACGGAGGATGGGATTGACAGGATAGGGAACCTGGAGACACAAAATGGGTTAGAACAAGGCAGGAATGTGTGTACAAATACGTTTCCAGAGAAAACTTTAGCCCACAGTAGAAGAGAGCTTTTATCAAGCATCTTCCTGCAATTCCCACACTTCCACCCTCCCCAGAATGTCACTGAAGGCTTCATTTGCAGCCACTAGACAATCTCATTCTCAGACACATATGACTAGCTCAGACATACGAATTTTCTTCCACTTCTTGTCAGTTTTCCCACTTATATCACAGCCCCTTATTTAGCAAGGAGTGTTGAGCTAAAGACAAATAATAGACTTTGGAATGAATTTGCAGCAGCATGCTCTCCCAGGCACAAAACTTACATCCTACTGTGACTTGAAGCATGAAGAAAGAACATACCATTAACCATGCCCGAGGGCACAATGCCATCTTGTTCTCCAAAAGATTTCATCACATCTTTGCTATGCCTAGTTGCCCTCATTTTATCTGCATGCTGAGCCTTTCCACCCAGATGATAGAGCTGGAAGGACACACTCACACACGTGGGACTAGTAAATTCCTCAGTCTTTTACCTCTTTTCCCGCAGCTTTGCATATGGCCTTGTGTTCCTGCAGTTTTGCCATCTCTTCTCTGTACAGCTCGATAGCTTCCATGATCTGCTCAGCCTGTGCAGCATAGGAACAGCACATCAGTGACACCAGACAAGTCAAAGCAAAGCTCAAGTCCAACAGGACAAATGGAGGGAGAAGCAGGTGGGCTGGCACGCAGCATCACAGGACATCTCGCTCATACAGACAACCTCTACTCCAGACTGCACCACCCTGAGCACATCAATCAGGTCCTGAAGATGTCACACACCACTCACACTCCCCACTGCCCTGCGCACCCTGTGCTGCAGCTTCAGTTGTTGCATTGACATTGAACTCCAACCCCAGCAAGCAGAACCCCTTTGAGGCACAAGCTAGGGTCAGGCCATTTTGGCTATCCAGATGAAGGATTTACTCTGCATTTACAGCACTGGCCTGTTGAAATCTGCAGCCATGACATTACCCACACCTTCCTGGGAAATCTCCCACGTCACAAGCACTGCAATACATTTCCACCTTCCACAGATGCCAAGGGGACTGGGCAACCCTTACAGGAGAGGCCTGATGCCTAGAGAAATACCAGTTGCCTTGTGCTCCTTTGGGCTGCAAACACTGAAGGGCAAGAGCAGCCCCGTCTGTCCCACACATGACAGGCAGAGAAAGCTGCATACAGGAACCTCACACCTCATTCTCTAGAGAGACCTTGAGAGGAGATAATTGTTGGTGCATGACTCTCCAGAGTCAGACCCCTCCCTGTTGGCCGTGGAGCAGGACAGACTGTTCTTGCAGGCAGAGACAACCTGCCCTTATGTGACAGCACAGGTTACTCCTCTTCAAACCGATGCTCCAACTCTGCGACCAGCCCCCCTCCTCCAGAGACTGACAAGGCACAAAGCAATGCTGGCAGACCCACACAATCTTACCGCTTTGATGGTTTCAATAGTCTTCTTTCCTGCCAGCCCTGTCTCTCCTTGCGTCTCTCCAGCCACCTACAAAATACAAAGTTTGCAGCTCCCTCCTTCTGCGGCAGATACACAGGCACCCCCTGCATGCTGCCACACTCCATACTAAAACAAAAAAAAAAAAAAACACACAACAAAAAACAAACAACAACAACAAAAAAATCATCCCCATTCCCTAAACTCGTCATTTATGTGGGGAAATAGAGGATTTCCCTAGTGCACAGCTCTTCCTCAGGACCAGAGGCACCGTGCTAACACAGAGCTCTTGGAGGCAGGTAAACAGAGCTCTTCGGCCAACAGAGGCCCAGTGATCTGACCAGCATCAAAACAATCAGCAACATAACCCAAGCATCTGAGCAAGAGGGATAAGGCTCCTGTCAGAAGGCAGACCAGCCTCGGTACAGAGCTGGTGTGGACCTGAACTGGGGAGAGAGGAAGGGCAACAGCACAGCAAGGTTTCAGTGTCCACAGCTACTGTGTAGCAGTCTGGTCAGCTCCACAGCTCTCCTGAAGCTGTCTCTAGGCAGTACCAGAGTCAACTGCATCACAGAGGAACCATAGCTTCAGCAGCACCTTCTCCCATGCACCTCCTCAAAGTAAGAAAATTATCAGTCTTCTCTGATACCTCCTCTGTCCCTCTTACAGAAATAGTTATTCCAGACTTTGTACAGTCAGACCGATACACACTCAGATGGTGCAACTCACCACAGGCTGTGCTTCTTTTGCCACACTGTCTTCATATTCTGCTTCTCTTTGCTGCAGCGGATAGAAATAAAACATGTTAACACAGGTGAGCTGGCAGCAAGCAAGGGTACAAGTCCCTGCCAGACTGCTTGATCAGGGGACCGCCAGCTCATGCAGTGCATTACAAAACCAGGATAAATCAGCAGAGATCAGCAATGCCAGTGCAAAATGCACACTTGTCCCAACCTCACAGAGAACTCCACAATCTCCCATAGAGGAAGAAATCAAGGTATCTGCTCTGTATGCAGGAACAGCCCTTAGACAGCCCACAAAGCTGACACAGAGCTGCAAGTCAGCACCAAACCTTCCACCTGGTAGACAGCATAGAAGAAACAAGCCTAGAAAAGTCCCAGGGTGGTCCCGGCCTGCAAGACGAAAGAGCTTCCTGCCTAGTGTGTCTCACATGAATAGGGCCCCATCAGTGTGTAATTCACTACTGGCATATTCTGCCCACCTTGCTACTCAAACTTGACCCAAACCACACTTTTCTGGCATCTGAAAAAGGAGCTGCCTCTGTCTGTCCTTTTAGCACCATCATCCATATCACCCCAACCACTGGCCATCAGGATACTGGCTGTGGGTCACCCCAGCTCTCTGCAAACAAGGCTGGGACAAAAAAAATTTACTGCAGGTTTCTCAGTCACTTCTTATTCTGCATGTTTCTATAGCTTTTCCCCATTGTGGTTTGAGAACTACTTTAAGAAGGGGAGACAGAGCTTCAGTCCTCTGAGGGACATAGTGAAAAAACTAGAGTTACAAATTGTTCCAAGGGCATTTCCAATTGGATACATGAAACAATTGCTTCCCCCAACCCCAAGGGTGCTTCAAGCACTGGAAGAGGTGCTCACACAGCCTGGAAAATCCCCTTCCTTGGAAATGTTCATGAATCAAAACAAGTCTCTGAGCAGTCTGATACAGCTTTAGGGTTATCCTGCAGTGAGCAAGGAGTTGAACTAGAGATCCCCAGAGTTTCCTTCCCATTAAAGTTCTTCTGCAAGTCTATGATTCCTCACAATGTGTGCTCAAATGGAGTAGATAGGGCTTCTTCCAGCACCCCTGAGTTCTAGGGCCTGCTACCAAGACAGGACTGACCTCTCACAGTTAGAAAACGGGAAATCAACACGAACTGCATTTAATAGGATTGCAAAGCTCTCCATCACTCCACAACAGCCACCTGCTGAACTGGCTCTGAAGCACATTTGAGTTGAAAGGAGCACAAAAGCTTAAGAGAAGCTCAAATGATGTAGCCAGCAGACCTATAGAAAAGCACAGCTATAGAGGAAAGTCTGGGAAGCAGAGGAGAAGCAAAGCAGAGTCAGACAGACACCTGCAATGCAGTACAGACAGAAAAGCACTAGCAACATCTGTGGTGCCGTCTACATGCAGCTCACACCAACAGTCTCATCATGCAAAAGACGCCAGTCAACCCCAGGCACCTCAACACCAGCCTGTGGGTAGTAATGAGCAAGTCTGCCAAGCATGGAGCCAGACTCCTCTGCAGTGAAAAATGAGAAATCTGCCCGCTCAGGAGAAAACAAATCTGGAAGTAGTCTTTGGCATGAAGGATGCAACTCTTACCATCTCCCTCTCCTCTTCCAAAATAAGTGGCTCCCTTGTCCTTTCCCAGAGGCGTAGGGACTTGTCATGGGATGCTGACACCACATAGTCTCCATTGGGACTCAGTGCTAAACACCACACCTCCTGGTGATGCCCCTGCACGGTGGACAGAAGTAAGACATGAACACCACCCAGCTCCTGAGTAAAGTACTGCTCATGCAGGCATAATGCTTCCTGTCAACACTCTCTAAAACTTCCTACCTCCAGTGTCTGGATGTGCTCAAATTTATCTGCATCCCACTGCTTAATCTTGCTGTCCTTCCCAGCTGTGAAGAACAGATGGGATTTTGCCACAAACTGCAGATACATCACACTGGAAGGGAAAAAGGCTCAATCAAATTCACTCACTTGGGAAACACTGCAGACTTCCCCCCATTTTATGCCAGACAAAATGGTCCTTGCTGGGTCACAAAACCTTGGAGATCTCTCACAGCCCAGAGATGCTGTAAAATTCGACCAACCTGTCATCATGGGCAAAGAGAGAGCGATGACAGTCCCCAAAATCCAAGCCCCAAATCTTCACATTCCTGTCAGCAGAGCCGGTTGCAATTAGAGTCCCATCCTACGGAGCAACAAAGAGAGAGGAGGGTGTGGGTAGCTGCCTGGCAGGCCCTTGAGGAATTACTGCTGAACCAGTGCTAAAGTAGACACACGCCTGGCTCCCGAAACTTGCCTTCTTGATCCTTCCACCTCCTCTCACCAGGTGGCTCAGGCTTGCGGTACTGACAGCATGCTCGGTCTTTTCTGAACCTCTGCAGGCATTTAAGATCTTAGGTATATCTTGACATTTTTGGCTTCCAACGAGCCTCATTCCAAGAACACCACAGAGCAAGATGCAGCCCAAGAACGAACAAGCACAAAGAGGCTGCTCCATCTCAGCACCTGCTCTCTGCTCCCACTAACAAAGAGTTCAAGTTCTTCTCACACAGTTCAGAACTTCAGGAGAGAGCAGGCTGTACATCTTAAGGTGAGCATACGGAACCACCACAGCATTTTGATCTCCACTCACTCACAAGATGCCCTCATCAGTTCTGTCTTGACCACTACTCCATGACCCCTCCCAGTAAGCACAGGACTGTGAGATAAGTAGGGGCTTGCTACGTCCCATCAAGAAATGGCTAAGTCAGGAGCAAGGAGGTGACAAGCAAGCATTATCCTAGAAGCCTTGCTGCCAGCAGAGGTTCTTAGAGTCATCCATATCACCACAGTCCCACCTAACATAGAGCCCCAATGATACTTACAGAGGAGATGTCCATACACAGCACTGGCAGCTTGTGTCCATACAGAGAGAGGAAAAACTGAAGCAGAAGCAAGGTGTCACAGTTAGACATGCTGGATAAAGATGTGCAAAATTCTCAAGTTCCAGGCTAGTTCTGCTCTGCCTCAGGAGCTCTGTCTTTCTAGCACTGCCCCACTTTCATTCTTACCCCAAACACAGCAGCAGGGCCATGATGGCAGAAGGAGATGAGGGTGGAAGTACTGAAGTAAGGTGAGTTAACTCTGGTGCTGATTAGTGCTGCCTGTGGCATTTCTCTCTGTTTCTCTTTGTGTGTCTGTCAATGCTGCTCTGTCTTGTGTCATTCTCTAACATTCACATGCTAATACACAACTCACAAAACCACTACACACTGCTCACAAGAAGACTCTCCTCCCTCAGGCTTTGCCTCTGCTATGCCCTATTTAATGACATGTGTGATACATCCATCCCCACCTCCACAGTGCCTCGCAGCTCTGAGTACCACCATACCCATGGGGTTTAGAGTGAACCTTGTCACCTAGCAGTTTCACAACACTTTCCAGATGAAAAATGGATCTCCTCCCCAGTGTGGGCCAGACATGGTTCTGTCAGGTTTGCTAGTAAACAGGCACCTGACCTGGGATGCATGGTCTCTCTTTGATTCTTACTAATGTCCTACAATAAATATACACATTTCCTTACAGGCTACAATTACATCATTCTTGCACAGCCTCACAGCCCATTTGGTCATGCACCTTGAGCGTGTCAACGTAGAAAATCTTCACAGTGCAATCCAGTAAGGAGACAGCCAGCAGTTTCTGGTTGGGGCTATATCGCACACAGAGAACATCTTCATCCAGCTGCAAAACACGCACATGTTTCATGGAAAGCCTGGCAACAAGAAGAGGAAAAAACCAATTGTTATCCCAAACAAACAAGTTGGGAAGAGGCATGAATACAACTCCTACATTGCACCCTGGAAAAGCAAGTTAATTCTATTATAACATGCAGAATCACATTTCTCATTAGGACTTGAACAAGAATAAGCACAGCACTGTAAGCTGATAAAATTCACCACTACATTTACTGCTTAATGATCTGGATGCCCATCCTGTGATTAGAGGCTAAACTCCCATACAAGTTAAGGGACCAGAATGTGGCAAGTGCCCTTCCCCAGCTAAGCTCAGACCTTCACAAACCAACACTGAGGTCACACTCTTCTCCATGTGTTCCACACGTGTCATGGGCAATTTTTACAGTGCATAGCAAAGGCCAAAGCATCCATCACTGACAATGGAAACTGCAGCTGAATGTAGTCTAGAAAGGTTTATTTTTCTTACCTTTTCTGAACACTGCTCTCATCCTTCACAAGCTCAAACTCCCAGAACTTGACACATTTATCAGCACCTCCTGTGACAACACCACGCTGCAGGGGAAAACAAAAATTTATCATTAAACCGGTTTTGCTACAGCCCAAAGAAATTCTACAGCAAGGAACTGTCAACATGCAAGCAGGTTTTTTAAATGTTCTACATTCTTACACTATTAATGATTACATGGACATGACCAGGAGCACTTGCTCTGGTTGGAGCATGCATTAGCCACTGGCTGAGTAACAACAATAATTTCAAAAGCTCTGGCAGGGAGGTCTCAGACAAAGACTCCAAATGTAAATCAAGACACGGACTGAAACTTTGGGACTGAAAGCAGTCATCTCAGCTGTAGGTAATGATATGTTTGTGTTTTGTGGGCAAACTGACACTCTCACTGTTACTGAATCACACAACACCTTACCACCACCCCACAAGCACAGCCTTTTAAAGGAAGAACAGTTCAACATTATCCCTTTTACATTAAGAACAAGGGTAAAGTCTGTCCCATATGCTTTAAAGTGCAACATAACCATGTAAGAATAACAAAGGCACATAAAATAAACAGAAGAAAGTGGAAAGTGACAGAAACCAGTATGTACCTGAACTGTGGTAATGGAGGAAAAACTGATACAAACAAAAAGACACAAACAGATTTCTACAGCCAGGGTGGTTAGGCCAAATAGAGTGTGTGCACATAAAATGGGAACATTAAAAAAAAAAAAATCTTTTTAGTAGTACCAACCCATTTCTAGAGGGAAGTATGAGACTATTAAACATTAATGCTCAGTAAACATTCCTCATCTGTTGTGCTCAGGAAAAAGTCACGGACCATAATCACATTACAAGACAGTGATGAAAAACTGTTCCAAAAACTCACAAGGCTGTCAAAAAGCAGCTACCTATGTCACACATTTATAAATCAGTAGTTCAGATCCCCCCAAACCAAGACCAGAGCAGAATGAGGTACTCTCTAAACTCTCAATGCCCATTCTCAGCAACTTCAAAAATACTGGGGGAGATCCAGGAAGAAACTACTGTAACACTGGAATTCAGAGTAAATGGGCAGGCCTGTAATAAGTAACAGGTAACTGGAGTTTCCATCAAACAAAGTGAACTGAATATGGAGAAACAAGCTCCTGGAAAATTAATTTGACTTGGTATTATCCTTTTCCTTAAGATTAAAGTTGTAGTTGATAATAGTAACAAGTGTTGCTCATGCAAGGCATGCCTCTTGGTCTTGTGTTGCATTTTCACTACAAAACCAGGATAGTATAGTTCAATAGAGCACATACTCCATGGATTAAAGACTAGCTAAGAGGTTTCAAAGCTTAATTTTAAATGAGAGATACCTAATAACTTGACACTATGCTGCTTATAGATTTTATGGATTGTCAGAAAAATAACCAATTAAATATATCTATATAAGGTCAGAGCTATTCAGTCTATCTGAAAAAGACCAAAACATTAATTTATCCATTAGGAAGCAAGGATCTAAGCCCCCCATAGATGCCTTCTGCAAAGCAGTGCCCCAAAATGGGCTTAGAGGGACATAGCAGATTATTACTGACTACACATTCTCACTGCAGAGCTATCACTGAAAGAGCTAAGTCAGTCCTCGGATGGATTCAAAAGGCACTGTTATAATCCCTGTCACAGAGCACACCCAGATCCTGGGGCCACCAGCAAAAAAAAAAAAAAAAATACTATAGTAACTTTAAAAGTACCACGAGAACAATTAAGGGCCTCGAAAACACATCCTGCACTGAGAGAAGTTCAGCTTGATGATCATCAGACAGACGTGGAAGGTGATTTGGCCATTCCACAAGAGTGCAACACAAAGGAAAAACATCACTACGGTATGAGACCTTTAATCCAGCAAACAAAGAAGCAGAAAATTTAACAAGAAAGACAATCAACCACTGCAGCAGGTTACAACGGGCTGAAGCTCTCCACAGTTGGAACACATCCACAAGGTATGTATTGCTGTAAACATGGACTCCACCAGGGAAGTCCAAGTGTTCACAATCATGCAGAAGCCAGATGAGGTGATGAGGATAGCCACACCCAGCCCAAAGACTCATTGCCATGTGCCACAGAACTAGACAGATATTTCATCAAGCTGTGCATGTATCCACAGCTAAAGCCCTTAAATGGTACCAGCTGCATCCTCTGCATTCCCAGATGAGAGGTTCCCATGTTCCTGTAAGTACTGCAAACATTGCACTACAGGAAGGAGCTACATGAAAAGACACACAACAGGTGATACTTAGAAGGGTGGCTGAGTTACCTGGTCTGGTGAAAGAACAATGGACCACACCGCCCCATCGTGAGCATTAAGTGTCTCCATCAGACTCCCAGAAGCCAGGTCATACAGCTGCAGCTTTCCTGTCTGGGGAGAAAGACACACTAGAGGACAAATCAGCCCCTCCACCTTCAAAACACACTCCAGGAACACCTTATGGAGCATTAATCATATCTGCAAACAGACCTGAGCCTCAGGTGCTAGGAAGGTGTCCCAGCAATGTCAAAGAGAAAAATGACTCAAAGCAGACCAGAGGCAAAATGTCTGAGCTGCCAGAGGTGAAATTCCAGCAGTGACCAGGCCTTGCTGACAGCCAAGAGGAGCCCTTGCTCCATTTGTGGCCTCTGGGCTGGACACTCATTTCTAAAGAGCATCAGTTGAACCCTGCCAGGCCTCAACAGCTCTGAGCAGAAGAGCACCCCTGCCACCCATGTCCCAAACAGCCAGCTTCATTAGATGGCTATTACGCACAGATGCCAAAGTCCTGGTCTCCATCAGGGACTTCCCAAAGCCCTCCCCAGCTGTCCATGTAAAGCCACAGAAGCTACATAGAATCTGGGAACAGAGCAGAACCTCTCTCTGACAGAGAGGTTTTTACACCTGAAACAGAGTGATGCAACGCATTTTGTCTAAGGCCACCTTATTTGGAGTGCAGAAGGACACTATTTACCTTGGTGCCAACGATGACCTGCCGATCTCCTGGGACAAAGAGCGAGCAGAGCGCATACTCACAATCCATTGTCCGGATACACTGCAAGGTTGATCTGTGAACAAAGGCAGAGCCCAAAACCTCTTATCACACACAAAATCTGGCCCGCCAAATGAGACATAGACCAGAGTGGTCTCTGCCCACAGCTGTCTTTTCAGCTGGGGCCAGAAGATACACTGCCACTGTGCTATGACTCAAATGCTATCTAGCATTGCCACTAAGAACATTTTCCACAAAAAATATGCCATTACGTAGTCTGCCATCATGACTTACTGTTGTTATAAGCAAGGACAGAGCTCCTGTTCTCCAACAGTAATTCCTGTCGTTCAGGAGAGGAGGGAGGAGTATAAGACAGCACACTCAAAGGAAACAGAGCTTGAAATCAGCAGCACACAGGACACACTGGGACAACGCTCCAGATCAAAACAGCAGCCTACTTAGTCTTATACTACATTCTTCAGATAAGATGCCAAGAAACCCACACGTTCCTTAAAGAACAGGCAGTAGCTAGTTTAGGGTAACAGTAGCTCTGTTAGTTAGAAAAAAAGAATAAAAAAAGAAAATACAGTCTAAACTGGATTGCTTCATATGACTTTCAGGTTAGAGATTTGTTTTTCCATATCTGTCACTAAATTAAACCTCAGTGCTGCTTTACAGCATAAAACTCAATGAGTTAATTATGCAGTTTTACCTCTACAGCTTCTCAGTTTCCCTAATAAGAAGTGAAATAGTTTTCTATTTACTTCCTTTACTTCATTCACTATTTTATATTTCCCCATTGGCCCTTCTTCCTTATCACTGCCTCTCTGAATACAGCATCCCTAAGTTCTGGGAGACTGACACACACAGGGTGAGGGGACTGACACAACTGAACCGTGTACCTGTTCCAAATCTTTATGGACTCTGCAGCTGCTGAGAGAATGGCAATGTTGTCAGAGCTAAAAGCCAACGTCCTGACATCACTGCGGTGGCCTCCAATGGTTATCTTGGACGCACGGACAGCCTGTGGGACTTTTGCTGACAGGTTCAGGTGGTACGACTCAATTATGTTGTTCTGGAGCAGCAGTACGATCTTCAGCTCTCCTTTTGGAGAGAGAATCAAGTCAAATGACCTGTTTGATTAGACAAAATCAGAGCTGTACACAGGGGCAATAAGACAAAACGTAGGCGGGATCAAATATCAAGAACAAGTGATAAAGAGGAATAAAGGAATAAAGAGGCCACATCACTGTGCACAGTAAGCCACAGAGGTGTGCAAGAAATGAAGCACTTGTGGAAGATGAGTGAATGGACTGGAGATCACGGTAGGCCTCTCCCTAGCTCCAAGCTGAACAGGTGTCGAGGGGAAAACTTTTTTTACCTCTCCCTATACTGAGCTGTGCAGAGCTCTCCTCAAGTAGCTGCATAACCACAACTCAGAATCAACAACAGGCTTTCCACTCACTTGATTTTAGAAGAAGCTCTGATGTTAGTGACCCGCTGAATCTCCTCCTGCAGGCTCAACTCCACAGTCCCTTCAGGCTCCTCTTCAGAGTTCTGTCTAGAAACATCAGATAATGGAGGAGAGTCAAATAACCCAGCACAGCCAACTCACACTAAAACAGAGATGGAGAATAACAAAAAAAAAATCACTTAGCCTGCTGAAAACAACTGCCATTCTATCCTGTGGCACTAACTACATTTAAGAACAGGGTGAGACAGTGAAGTTCATGGTGGTACACAGACTACTAAAGAGACAACCTGTCCTAAAAAGGGCAACCTCCTCTGGAGCCAAAGCACTTGAAAAAGGCACGTTAGAAAGATCGATACAAACAGAAAGTTGTCTTTGAGAGGGAGATCGGCTTCTGCTCATCTCCTACCGCTCACCCAAAGTCCTCAGTCGTTGCCAAAGTGTATCTCCAGATTTAGAGGCCCTGTGCTTCAGCTTCTACCCTGGAGCCAGACCTCTCCATAACGGCATTGTGAGTAATCTGTTAAGTGCCCGGATACGGAGAAAGCCATTTAACAGGAAGTAAAGATTAAGAAAGCTCTCACCTGTATCTCTACCTGCTGTAAAATAGGAGATGAGGTATCAGAGTCACTAACTTCTCAGGCAAAACTCTCATTCCTGCATGTCCTGTCAAGGTCTTTATTTGATGTACGAAGCAGTGTAAATATGAATGTCAGTTATAAGTGAGTAGCTCTGAAAAAGCCATTTTATATCCATTCCTTTGCACACATTAGATTTTTTTTTTTTTGCACGGGGAAGACTCAGAAAGAAAGGTATTTAATTAGTCTCTGGGAGTAGTGTTGCTCAGACAAGCACCAAGGATGCACAGGACAGTGACCCCAAAATACAACAGCTAACACAGCATGACCAGTAGCTTGGAGTTCAACCCCTATGCCATGCTGCTGAATGGATTTTCTAAGTTCTCTGGACACAGATAGCACCCAAATACATCCAAAAGAATGCTTACTTGGCTTTTTTCTTTGCTTTCTTAATTTTCTTTTCCAATTTCTTTCGGACTTCCTCTTCAGAAAGGACAGAGAACACTTCCAAAACAGCATCAGTTCCCTAGAGACAGAGCAAACAAAGTCAAAGGCACACAAAGCCCTGGCTGGCTCTCATAGAAATTACCCAAGGTCTCTGATAGCTTCCTCTACAGCTCAATAGCAGAGCCCCCTCATTACTTACATGGCAGGCCAAAACCTTGCCCGTTCGGTCTGTGGCAAGAGTAACCACTCGGTCTCTCCCTTCCCGCATGATGGATCCAACTTTGCTGCACTTTATGAGGCGCTATAAGGAGAGAAGGAGCAGAACTTTTTTGGTATGAAAGGTCAAGAGATCTTCTCGAGCAAACTCAGAAACCTACTGGCAAGGGAATTCAAGAGGAGAAGAGGGGGAAATGAACCTACAGGGTCCTGGTAGAACAGCTAGCAAGGATAACCTACAGATGAAACAAGCATTTGCGTGAGCTATAGGCTTACCCCCCTATATTTTGTTGCATTTTAGCTGAAAATAATCAACAGCCTCACTGGAAAAATGGCTGTAGTTTGCCAATGAAGTTGGAAAAGTATTTAACGAGGTTAGGTACCCACCATAGCTACAAGCAGTCTGAAATTTGAGCAGAATCCCAGAAAGTTCCACTGGAAAAGCAGATTCAGTAAAGTCTCCACCAACAGCACAAGTGGGAACAGCTTTCCACAATCAAATCTCACACCGTATTTCATTATGGTTACTCTGACCTCTCAGCTTCTGCTACTGACCTACAAAGCTGAGCAACAGCACTGAACTCAGTCGCTGCCAACCAGCTAGTAATTATTTTATTCCTTTGTTGTTCAGTGAAAGAACTGTAGTAGCACTGTCAAACTTCAAACGCTTGCTAGTCCCCCCAAACCGAAGTCAAAGAAAAAGCTTTCAGTGGGGAATTATGTGTATGTGTCTTGGCACACATAGTTCTGCTGATGTTCTCCAGGTAGACAGAGCAGCAAGACAAGAATCACCACATTTTCCCTAACAGGCTAAATACGACACTCAGGGTTATAAACCCAATACAGAGAAGCAATGTGTGAGTGCCTCAAACTCCTCCTGGCTCTGCAAGCAGCATCATGCAAATGGGGTTAGATACACCATCCCAAAGACAGCACGGAAAACTGAGCTTACTTCCTCAGGATGCTCATCCAACTCTAGGGTCTCATCGTCTTCAGCGTTCTCTTCTGCTCCAGGTGAAGACCCTTTGCTTTTCTTGGATTCTGGCTCATCAGGGTCTTTTACCTGTTCACAGATTAAAAACCCAGAAGGAGTACCTTAAACCACAAGAGCTACAGTGTTCTGGTTTGTCTCACACTTCATTTCCTTGGATGAACAAGTGGTTAGTGTACACGGCAACAACAGAGCGGCCTACATAACACCTGCAGGCACCAAACACTCCATGTCCTAATCCTGTTTATTATCCACCCACAAGCCTGTCTTCTCTAGCCATAACCCAGAAGGCAGGAAGATCTGACACACTCTGGAAATCTTGTTCTGGGAACACACACAGCTTCACTTGAAAGCCCAAAACATAGAAAATAGCAAAGTCTATCAGAAGAGCAGATTCTGGACCCCTCAGACAGAAAAGACACTGCTTTGGCTCTGCTTCCCAAACCATCAGATTTAGCATGTTCCAGTTCCATTTTAGTCCAACGACAAGCAGCTGGACAAGACTGTGAGGGGTTATAGAGGGAATATCTTACCTCCTGGATGTATGTGATATCCCACACTCTCAGCTCACTGTCAGCACTCCCAGTGATCAGACGCTTCTCTTCGGATATCAAAGCCATCCCCCAAACCTGTCCGGAGGCACAATGTGAGCAGTTGGCTTACGGTTCCTTCTTTAATTTATTTATTTAAAAATGGCAATCAAGAAGATACTGGATCTAGCCAGAACCTCCTCTGGGGACATCTGTATTGGAACTGTCACCCACTGCATGTTGATGACAGCTCCTGCAAAGTTTGGAAGTTTCTCCTTTGCTCATCCCTAAAGACTAATGACAAGCAAAACATTTGCAGTGACAGTTTACAACTCCTGAGAGCAGCGAAAGCACAAAGTGACCCATGACATGTAATCCAAATCCCCTCCACTCCAACAGCTCCCCACACATCCTCTTTACCTCGGTACGGTGTCCAACCAGAGTCTTGAAGCAATGCTGGGTGTCCAGATCCCACCATTTCACCAGTGTGTCTTTACCGCTGAAAAAGAAAAGCTCAAGGCATGAGGAAAGATTGCCAGAGCTCACATGCTTAGAAAAGCAGCAGAAATACAAAAAAAAATCTAAAACATGCCACAACATCACAGAGCAGCTGCTTAGACATTGAATTTTGCAAGCTCTGCAAAGACAAAATATAGCAATACAAAGGTGCTGCAAAAAGGTATCTAACAAGTCACTGAAAACTGCTTCCTCCTCTGGATGCAGCTGCAAACCCCAGTGTCACACTGCCTCCTTTCTTGCCTATTTAGGGTGAGAACAGCACTCTTAACTTAGGAGGACAGCAATAAGTGCAAATTGCCAATCAATTCTAAAGCTGTCCCCTAGAACTCTCCTCCATGTTCTCAACCTGTGCCATGCCTGAGCATGGACCAGGCTGCAAGAAAAGCAGGTGCCTTCACTTTGAGCAGTGATCTGTAGCTGCTTCTCCTAACAGAGAATTACAGCTGTCTCAGCCCTTCACAGCCCACACAGGATTAGGTCTCCCTGGAAACACAGTTCTGGCTCTATTACGCTACCCGAATACTACAAGAGCACCCAAGAAAAGTACTTTGAGCATTTATACAGATTCTTTCAGTACATCCTAAAACAATTAATACATTTTTTTTTAGTTTGGTGTAACTTCGTTGGAGACTATATTCCTCAATAAGTTTCAATTAAATCAAAATATAAAACTTGTTCCATTACTAAGCTCCCTCAGGAGAAAAAAATTCTGGTTACAAGTGATATTTATTGTTAATCTCCTTTGTTACATAGAATCCAAAGGTATTTGGAAACTGGACATACGAAAATTTCACAAAAATAATCTGTACACAAAGAACTGCCATTGACAGGGAGGGGGAAAATGTAAAGGACACAAAACTCTGCATGTCCAAAAAAACAGGATAACATCCCTACTCTGTTTTTTTTAAAAAAAAAAGAGAAGAATTCTTTATCTCAATTTAACTACTGAGAGAATTAAAAAGCATTTCTAAAGCTGACCTGCAAAGACTTGAAATTGCATTAAGAAACAGGCATCATGTACCAAACCAACAAAATACTACTTTTTCTGTTTGAAACAACAAAATACACAAGAAACTTGTTCAAATTTTACACTGAAATGATTGCATGCACTTTTCTATTACACTATTAGATGACACATTAAGACATAAAAAGTATTAACTGATATTTCAGCAACAGTATATTCTGTCAACCATTTATTATTAAAGGGATACAGTCAACTAGCAGTTCACATTGAATAACTAAAAACCAATTTAAAAAACTCTAGCATCTTTCAATAATTTACTATAATCACAGCTTACTAGGAAGCAAATTTTCTGTCACTTTGCTGTGTGAATTACACATACAGAAGGTACCTATGCTTAATTTTTCAAGATAAACAGCAAAAACGGTTACAACCATAATGAACATATTATCACTATTCCTTGTTACAAGAATTGTAAGTTGCTCTATTTACCAGTAAGTTAAACCCTTTTCCAAACACTGTTTTTCAGAATAATCATTTTGGTTTCACTTACCACATTTGGATCCACACACCAGACTTAGGTATGTGGACATGACAAAATCATATTCTAAGATGCCTGGTGATTCTGAGATATCATGAGTTGAGAAGGAAAACACAAATGCCTGCAGCACCTAGGATGTCTAAAATGCATGGCTGCTTTCCTGATTGACCACTACACTCAATCTGGCTCACCTGGTGACCAACAGGTTCTTCTCCTTCAAGCAAAGGACTTGAGTAACAGCATCCTTGTGTCCTCTCAGCCGGTACAGACCACTCTCATTGATGACATCCCACACGATGACGTCTGTGTCCTGGAACAGACATAGCATGTCCAAGGGACTGGCATTTGTCTCTGCAGAACCTCTACCTCTGCTATGAGACTGAAAACACTACCCCAGAGTACACTTTCTCACTCTGAATTTCAATGTCAGGGGTGATTAAGGCAAATTATATTCCTTCCCCAAAGGTACACTAAGATGAATCAAAGCACCTCTGCTCTGGCTTGAGTCACTTTTGCTACTCCTGACCTCACAAGCTTCTTCACCTTTAACAGCTCTATTAGTACCCTACTCCTGCTCTGCAGCCCCTGCTGCTCTCCCAGCCCTGAGCTCCTCAACTCCATTGCTGTCTTGCAGCCCTAACACCTCTCACTGTCATCCTCTGGCTACAGGCACTTAAAATACCAAACATTTTAGTGCACATCAGCCTTCTCATGGAGCATTTCTATGAAAGGGCTTGTCCACCAGACTTGCAACCTGGAACCTGTTGCAATAGGACAAGGGGTGATGGTTTTAAACTAAAGGAAGGGAGACTCAGACTAGACACAACGAAGAAATTCTTTACAATGAGGGTGGTGAAACACTGGAACAGGTTGCCCAGAGAGGTGGTAGATGCCCCATCCCTGGAGACATTCCAGGCCGGGCTGGACGAGGCTCTGAGCAACCTGATCTAGTCAAAGATGTCCCTGCTCATTGCAGGAGGGTTGGACTAGATGAGCTTCGAAGGTCCCTTCCAACCCAAACTACTCTATAATTCTAATCCTCACCTTTGAGCCAGATACCAGTCGGCCACCCAGATGGTCATACTGCAGGGCTGTAACTGCAGCCTTGTGTCCATTGAAAGTGATATTTGCTTCTCCGCTTAGGAGGCTGAAGATACGGATTGATCCATCTTCATACCCAACAGCCAAGTGCAACCCATCCGGAGAGGGGCAGAGGTAACTGACCTCCTGCTTGAGACCCTTAAGGATAAGAACCTGCAATTTTTAAGAGAAAAAACACATGTAAAGTTGATAAATGTTATGTCAGAACCAGATACTTACAAAGCAGAAAGAATACACTCAGCTTTTCTACTGACTTCCAACTAAGCACTTCTGTCTCTTTAAAAGTTATTTTTTTCAGCTTCCTGTGCCGAATACAGCGTCATTAGCCCCATTTTACAAAGCTGACAGCAGCTAGAATTTCTCATAAACAAACAGAAAACTGGTGCAGAATGAAGCTTAGAACTTAGAAGCCCAAATTTCTGCCCCTGCATTTTAAGTGCCATAGAGCAAGGAACATTGTTTGAGAGTGAAGTCTGAAAGCTTCTTCCTGACTCATCTTCCCTTGCTTTTTCAGGTATAGGGCACAGCTGCTTTTCCACTGACTGCACAAGAAGTTGAGAATGATAAAACACCTCCAAATAACATGCCGGCAGTCACCACTCCAGGGGCTGCAAACCAAATCCTGAATTCAATTTGTGGTGGACAGTACTACTTACAACGACCTCAACATCTGACAGGGGGAAACACGCATCAAAGTCCTTAAAGTTACAGCTCACAAACCTGCTATAGGATACAACTTTCACATTGGAAGCCCAGCTCCAGAGCCAAAACACAAACTCCACATCACTGTTTCACCCTAGAACTCTCACACAGCACTGCTCTGGTCGCCAGGTAAACAGTGAACAACTTTGCAGTCGCTGTGGCAGTAATTACTCCTCCCCAGCTAAGGTACCAAAGGTGAACCTCTCCAGACCAGCAGTGAGATTCAGCCAAAGGCAAACCTCGCCGAATAAGCAGTGAGATTCAGCCATGGCCTACCCAGAGCTACAGACTCGCACCACAAGCAAACCCCAGAGTGTGCCCAGACTACAGAAAAGAGGTGAAGCTGCGGGCGGCGACAGGCCCACTAAAACGCAACCCACTACCACAGACAGCTTTGCTCCAGACGGTCCAAAATCGTCCACTACCCGCCCCCGCCCCGTCTCCTCATCGGCCCGCCCCGGCAGGGCCCCGCTCTCACCTTCTCTCCTTTCCGCGTGTCCCAGACGAAGACGTGCTCGCAGGCCGGCACGGCCACGTAACGGCCCCGCTCGCCGCGCAGCGCCACGAAAGCCGCCTTGCCCCTGGCGCTGGCCACCAGCCCGAAGAGCGCGGCCGGCCCGTACCGCAGGTACTGCCGGGTGAGGCCCATGGCGGCGCAGGGGGAGGCGCTGAGGGCGGCCCGGCCGGTGCAACGGCCGCCACACGTGCCGAGCGCCCGTGCCCTCCGCCGCGGCCGGAAGTGTGTCGGAGCGGGCGGGGAGAACCCTTGCCGGAAGTGAGGTAATGAAGTCGGCGACCGGGCGGCCCGGGACCGGGCAGCGGGTGGGCGGGGGTGGGGGCGGGGCTACTCCCGGAAACGGAAGCGCCCGGCGACCGCTCCGCTTTTCTGGGTGATGTCGCCAAAGCGGCGCCGACTGAGACCCTCGGGCCGGGCGGGGCTGGCGGCGGCGCGGCCTGCCCGTGAGTTGCTCCGGGCGGCGGTTCTGCGCTGGGAGGGGCCGGGTGTGAGAGGAGCCAGTCCCCGGCGGTGCGGGCTGCTGGCAGCCCGGGTGCGGGCGGTGGGTTGTGAGAGGCGGGGGACACAGCGGCCTCCTCCCGGGCAGGAGCAGGACACGCCCTCCGGGGGGGGGTTTGGGCGCCTGGAGTCCCGCTGGCAGCGCTCCGTTTCGAGCCCAGCATTCCCGAGGGGCCGCCGCTGCCGCCGGTCCGGGGCGTGACCAGGGGAGCTAGTGTGCACCCCTCTTCTCCTGCCTCTTGCCCTCCTGCTTGGACCCCTGTTTTTAGCTGTTCACCGCTGGGAAGACACCGTTGTAGATGAGGTTTTGGCTGGCGCCAGTCTAACTGCTCTTACCTTCGCGTTCATGGCCTTTCTTCCAGCCTATGTGGCAAAATTCTTGTTTAGTTGCTCTTATGGCCATCTTTGTCCTAGTGTTGGCTTTTATTACCCCTTAGTTCAAGTTTGTTTGTTGTTGAGTGGTTTTTTGGTACCTGATTAATATATTTTCTCATTCATGTTTCTGGATTATCACTTGCAGATATTATCTTTTCAAAACTTATGAATTATTAACCTATGAGAAAGGCTAAATAGTAGGCATGTATGTGACTAACTGAAAATACCCATGTGAACGTGTTTGTGCTGGCTTAATTCACTAGCATGGTTTAGCAGCTAAAGTGAAAATGCAGTAGGCAAAGTGTTATGTGCTGGCAATTGAAAAGTACGTTTTGGGGAGTTTGAGTCTTTATCTAGCAACCAGTGTAATCTCAGCCTTAAAAAGAAAAAAATAAGGTCAGATGGCAGAGTTTAGTCTGCAAGTTCAATGGGCAGCGTTCAAATTTACATCTTTGATCTTTCTTGCAAAACCTTTTTGGGTGAAGGAGTTTTGTGCCTGAGTGCATGGCTGTAAGAATTAAGCAATGTAAGTCATATTTGCAGTGCTTCAAAATTCCCTGAACTGCAAGGGTTGTACAATGTGGAGGGAGGGAGCATGTTTTCATTGGTTTGTTTGTAAGGGGTATTTTTCTGCTTAGTGTTTTTGCTGTTGTGATTTGGAGGGGAGGGTATTTCGTTGTTCTTGTTTGTTTAGTGGTTTTGTTTTCAAGTCTGGTCCAGCACTAGACTGAAATATCTGAAGGAATAAATTATACTTACCCAGCTACAAATTTGCTTTTTGTTTTGATAAATAGTAGTTTTCAAAAAGACCAAGGTCCTTTTTGTACTTAGGAATTTGTGTTTAGCATTTTCAAAATGCAAGATCACAACACAGTTGGACCAATTTAGTAGAGAAGGTGTTTCTGTCTTGCACTATTGGAAAAGGTTTGTCTTACTGCAAGTATTTACGTTCCTTTTTTGCATACAGATAACAAAACAGAGAGTGTTTGAGTTGTGAATCTATTTTTCTGTTTTCTGCTCACTGTAATTGTGTTGCAGCCTTGTGAAAGGTCTGGCTCTGTGGCAATTACTCTTAGTGAGCAGCTGGTGACCTGATTTGATTTTCTCCTTTTAAAGCACCTGGAAAACTCCAGTGAGAATTGGAGTGTGACAAGTTAACAGAGGAGAGGAGTCGTTGTTTCCGTTCCATGGATCCCTTGGGTGCTCCTTCCCAGTTTGTGGATGTTGACAGTCTGCCAGGCTGGACTGATGCCTATGAGGCTAAGCAGCTGGACTCTCACCAAAATCCTGTTCAAAAAGCTCAAGTTGACATTAGATCACCTTTTCCATACAGGAAAGATATCAATGCGAAAATAATTTTATGGTAAGTTTGTCATCACCTCTCCATTTACTGCGGGATATGAGTGCCTTCTGTGACAATCACTGCTATGGAATAAACTTTTCAGACCTTCTTTTCTTGAATTGGATATACACGTCTGGGAAGAAAATAATGTTTTATTCATTGTAAATCTGCAAGTCTGAGATTTGCTCCGCTATAGGTTATAAATTGCATGTTCGTAGTCATTCCTTGATGCAGCAGACTGCTGCTGTACTTCCTACTGTCATGTATGCTTAAGATCAAAACCTAATTGGGCATTTTGATACAATGCTTTAAATTTTTAAAATATATGCTTCCTGTCTACTAGCTTTTTTCTTTCTTTACTGGCTTTATTCTGCTTTCACTTTTCTGTTTTAGATCAGTATTTTTGTTTCATGTGGTTCTTGTGGCTTGCTTTGGACTATTTTTTTCCCCTTCTTTCATTCTATGTTCTATCTTGATGGTTTTCTACCAAAATCTATTGATAAAGTGCAGTGTGCTGAGGTGAACTTACTCCATCAGTTTTTCTCTCCTGTAAGTCAGACACTCAAACCTGCTCTATAGATGAGAAACTCTTTGTTAATCAGTATGAAGAGAGAAAGTTTCCTCAGGAACACAGATTCAGGGATCATCCTGAACCTCCTTCTGGTTCATACATGCAGGAAATGGGACTATTCATGGATTTGCTGAACCTGATTAAGTAAAGAAAGAGAGAAGTAGAATGTTAAACATCTCTTGTGACTTGAGCTTGGGTGTAATAAATGGGTGCAATTTCAATTGTTATTTGGATCTCTCCTGGTATGTGGGAATCTTTTATTTCCCTTCCTATGCTCTTGGATCTGAAAATCTCTAATGGCTGCTGCTGTGACAAAAAGCAGGTCGGAGTTCTGCTACTCCATTGTCTCTTGTGCATCTCTGCTTTGTTTATCTTCTGCATGTCTGATCCTTGAACAAGAGAATGAATGTGATCAAATTACTGGTTCACAATTTCAGAACAAAAGCAATGAAAACTTGCCTAGCTGCAGTGTCGCTGTAGATCTACAGTGGTCTGAGGAAGAGCAGCAGCAGCAGTAAGATGCCCTGGATAGTGTGTACGCAGACTAAAGAAAGTACATTGAAAAAATTGTTAAAGTTCCAAAAGTAAAATACCACAAAGACTGTACTCTTATCTCCAAGGGAGAAAAAAATTTTTTAATACGTTACACTCCATCAGTTAAGCGCACTGTGTCACATGTTCTGCTACTTAAACTGCTATACGTAAAACTACAACACCGTCTTTTCTACATACATCACTAAGTTACTGTTGAGGCTGGCAGTTGATTAGGAAATGATGTGGTGTTTGCAATCTGTCATTATTAGTTAGAGGCAAAGGATGATTCTGCATGGTGGGCATGTCAGGGTACGCTACAGTATGTGGGCACTGAAGTACTGTTAATGCTTTTCCTTTGACTTGGCATTTCCTTGCTTGACAGCCCTTATTTGAGAATATCCTGCTTAATTTTACATGTAGCCTGCAGTAAGCTGTTTCCTTGTTTCCTTAGGAAAGGAGATGTAGCGTTATTGAACTGCACAGCCATAGTAAATACCAGTAATGAGTCTCTCACTGATAAGAATCCTGTGTCTGAAAGTATATTCATGCATGCTGGGCCTGACCTGAGAGATGAACTTCAGAAGCTCAAAGGTAAGTGACTGGAAACATTTTTATCCTGTTGAAAACTGCTGTCCTTACATATTACAAACCACCAGGATTTGGGCATAGACTAAAATCAAGGTATAGCTTTTCCACTCCCCACTGCCCCCATCTGATATTATGAGGAGTAATATCAGATAATAAATAATGATAAATGAGGAAAATACCATTCAAGTTACATATAACTGAAAATCTGTGGCAGATATTTGAGATGCTGAGCCCTTATTTTGTGATACAATAATTCCTGTTGTTATCTGAAGCCACTTAGAGTAGTTAATCAGAGCTTTTACTCAAGGGACCAGTCTTGTACATCTTCAGAGTTTGCTCTTATCCTCTTCAGTGTGTACACACTGTGGAAGACAGGCACTGAAGTTCACCATTGCAGAAATTAAGTGGGTTTCAATATACATTTTGTGTATCCTCATTCAGGCTGTTAACATACATAGGCAGTCTTTCAGGTGACTATGGCAACAATAGATGGAGTGATAAAACACTGCATGTCTAAAAGTCTTAGTGTCTTCTTCAATTGTTTGGTTCATTTGCCACTTCTGCACACCACGTTGCTTTATTAGAATGTTACAGGACCATCCCTAATGGAAGGCTAATCTGGAAATGGATGAGGTGTGCTTTACCTTAGCAGAGTTTATGGCTGATAATGACATTTACACATGCTCAGCATTATTCTCATTGCCTGTTGAATGCCCAGTCCCTATGAAAATAAGAGTTTTCTTATTTTGTGTGTGAAGAACAAAGAGTTTATAGTTATCCACGGTCATGCAGAAGTCTGATATAATTCACAGTTAAGAATTCATGTTTCTAGTAACTATCATACTGAGGTGAATTTTGAGACCCAGCTCATCACTGAGTAGTACTGTTCACTCTCTTGGGTAACAGATCTATCTTATTGTGTAGTAACAAATAGAAGTGCCATAGTGTTTCTTATAAAAATACTCAGTAGCTTAAGCTACAATTGAATAGACGTCTCCTGTTTTTACAAAATCATGTTTTGCTGATTCAGCTTGCGTTTTGTGAGTAACTTCGAAGTAAAACAGGAGGAAGAGTAACCATTTCCTAGGAGAGGAAAAGTCAGTGTACGTCCTATGAGTGAAAGCAACTGTTAAAAGATAGGAGGGTCCTCATTATTCTGTAACATCTGCTATGTATACCAGAACTCTTCGAAAATAAACTCGGGTTTCTTGTGTGCACTGCAAGGTGTGAAGAAAGGGATGAACTTTCAAAGAGTCATTAAAATTTGAGAACTGTCAGTTCTATATGGAGCTATTTGTGAAAGCTGGGCTTAGCTTCATAAATTCCCTTTTGCCATGCTGAGTTTTATGTAGTTTTGCATCCTGCACCCCGTGATGACGCTGATGTGTTCTCTCAGTAATGCATTCTGCAGGCTCATGAGCACCATACACGACATTTTCCTTTTGATCTTGTTACAAGAGGTTTTCAGAAATCGGTTCTGTGACATTCTACTGGCATGTTGCGTTGGGGAGGAAAAAGGCTGGGTTACAGCTTTGAGTTTTGTGCACCCTTAATGTGTTTGTCACGGTAGCAGAAATGAAAGGGAGCTTAGTTAAGAAATTAAGTTTATGATGCTTTTGTCACCGCTGCTTCCTTTTTGTGTTCTTTCCCATCTAACCTTGAACTTTTTTGGAGGATAATGGTCTTGGAGGAAAAAGTGAAGATGTATGGTCTTTGCTCTAAAGCTGTAAAATGGGTGCAGTGGTGATTTTCAGTTAGTTCTCTCCTGTTTTAGTTCTACTGCTCAATATATATTTATACTTCATAGACTTCAAGAAAAATCATGATCTTAAAGCATGTGATGTGCTGACATTTCAAAGGCTTGTGCTTTCGTTAAGGCTCAGTTATCTTGTGTGTTCCTAGGAACAGTGCATAGTTTTGATTAACACAGAAATACTACAGCCCAGGATCCAGGCTTCCAGATGAAGTGCTTGTGATATATACTTGCCTTATCAACACGTACTTGTTGCAGTCTAATAAAGACCTTCTGTAACAGCCACACATAGTAGTCTTAATCTCCAGTGAGACTTTTTCTGTGCTGCACACAGTATATGGAGGATTCAGACTTTCCATTTTAAACCTGGAGAGAAGCTGTTCTAATGTTTGAAATCTCATCGGTTAAAAAATAAAAGATCTTGACTTTGTTCCCACCTTTGCCACAGACCTTGACCTTGTGCAGCTCACTCTGCTAGCTCACCTCACCCTGTATCCTCAAATAAGAATAATACTTGCTGTTTGATATAGTTTTGTAGAGGTCTCCAGGCAGAAGGCATTGGGAAGTACTAAGTGTGTAAGTGTATTTAGAGATTACTGACGCCACATCTGGTTGTCTGAATTTATGAGTGTCCCCAATGCATTTACAAGTATACCTCAGTAAAACTTACTTCATTCTTTTTCACAAGATAGTTTTTCCTACAAGCCTTTGCTTGTTCCTTTGAAGTTGTGTGACTTGGATGGACCACGGAGAAAGAATAGTAACTTGATGTCTGATATATTAAGTGTTTCAGTTTTATCTTCTACTCTTTCAATATTGTGCTTATTTACTTACTGTCTTGAGCTGAGGTGTCTTAGAGGATGTACAGTAATTCAGAAGAGTGTGCTTAGTTTTAGTATGCTGTTGTATTCCTTCTGATTAACCCAGAAGAAACAGGGTGGAGGTCCATAGAAGCTAACAATGCGATTTATAGGATCAAAAAGTTTGTGAGATGTTGGTTTAAAGGCAATAGGTTGCTGCCATTAAAAAGATATTATTAAGGTTTTGAGTAAGAGAGATTCTCAACATAGAATACCTCTTGCCATAAAATACGCTTTCATGTGCGCTGATAAACAACCTACCTGAGCACCATGAGAACAGAGTGGAGTGGGAGAGGTGAATGCTTCTGTTCAGTGGGCAGCTTCATGATGGACTTAAGCCAAGCTACTGCAGTGCAGCTGCCAGAACAGTGGTTGCAGCTTCTTGTTCCTGTCTCATTCCTTTTGGCGAGCACTAGCAATCTGTACAATCAGGTTGAAAGTTAATCCAGTGAAATTATTAGTTTTCAGACTGGTCAGAAAGCTGAAGTGCAGCTGTACAAGCAGAAGCAAGAAGGTAGAAAATGCTTGTCTTTGAGGGCAGTGAAAGAGAAAGATTAGAAGTGGTTCTTCAGCTGTCCAGAACTGGAGTCACCTGGATTTGGATGAAGAAGGGAAAAGTTAGCAGACTTTTCTTCCAGGTGCCTTTCCAGGTTCTGGAAGAAAAGCAGACTTCAAACAGTAACTGTTTCATTATCAGAAATGTACTGACAAACTGAAGGTAATAGAGGGGTCTATGAATGTTATCAAGACTTCTGACAAATTGATTTCCCTTGCAAAAAATTACAGAAATCAGGTATGAGTAACTTGCAGGGGATAGCCAAAGAGTAGTCAAAACCAAAAAGAGGTAAAAAGATGTGTGCTGACATGCTGTAAATGATCCTGGAGTATGTAACTGGAGGGTGCTGTGAAGAGAACAATTAAATGTGTTGTTTGAACTTCCTTGCCTTCAGACAAGGCACCTATTCTGTCGAATAAGTATGATCTCCATGAGAATCACACTCGTGCCTCGTGGGCATGCAGAAACTTGCAAAACAAAGCAAGCTACCTTGTTCTGGGAGCAGAAGTGGAAGAAGTGCTTGATCTATTCGTTTTTATCAGCTTTGCCAGCAGCTGGTGGGATTAATTAAGACTTATAGTCCTTTATCAAAAAAGCCATGTCCCCAAGGTAAGTTGTTAATAAATTCAGAAGGACTTTTTATTGCTGGTTGTATAGCAAATCTGTGCATCAGTTCTCTGCATGCTATTAAATAATTTCTCCCTTTTGCTCTGTATGTAGCCTAGTAAGCATGACAATAAAGACAGCATCTCTAGCAACTTCTGGTTTGTCCTTGTATGCATAGTTTTAAAATAGAGTGGAATGAGCACAGCTCTCACCTCTACAATCTGACTAGGTGATACTAAGCAGCTGTTATGAAATAGAATGCTATCCTTAATATTTTATGTCTAAGCCACTGATTTCTATATATGAAGTGGAGTTGTCTGACTCTAGAGGAAGTCAAGGGATTGAACACTTTTAGTTTTCTTATCATGACATTGGCATTTATCCTTGTGTTTATTTTTTTCAGGGTGCAGGACAGGCGAGGCTAAACTCACCAAAGGATTTAATTTGGCTGCACGTTTCATCATTCACACAGTGGGACCCAAATACAAGAGCCGGTATCGCACAGCTGCGGAGAGTTCTCTATACAGCTGTTACCGCAATGTTCTGCAGCTTGCGAAGTAAGCACACAACAGCTTATGTGAGGGTTTCCCATCCATGGCACCTTTGTTCCTAAATAGCTGGGTCTGCAGAGAGGTCAAATGGCTGTGAATGTCTTCTCACATACACTGGATTTGGTTAAGTATAAGGACATTAGTGGTTTCATGGTATACTTCTTGCCTGTTATCTGTGTTGTGGTGCAGATAAAATGTGCAGAGAGATCTGAACTGGTTCAAGTCCTGGAAAAGTGTAGCTAGAGCTGTGCTGCATTCAGTTACTCTGAGGAGAAGCAGCATTGACAACTGAATTGGGCTCCATACTGTGAAAAACTTCAAATGACGTTGCTCAAGCAGCAATTTCATGCATCTACAGCCACGTGGATGTCCCCGCAGGCAGATCTGGCTGCTCTGTTGCTTCATGCATTTGCCCTCTCTGCTTTTGTACAACAGCTGTCTAAAATTCTGAGTCAGGGTGGAAGGTTATTTCTAAATCCACAGTTGCTGCAGATGGGTTTGTACTTTTTCCTGTTACATCTGTGGTATTTTCTACTTCCTCTTAGCTAACAGGTTTTTTTTGTTCTTTCTGCTTTCTATTTTTCACTGTTCTTTTCTGTATTCTGTTCTTCTCCTGTGATGGCTATTGTAATGGTAGCAGTCACAAAAAATACCTGAACAAGAGCAATGTCAAAATATACTTAAAAATTCTTCCAAGTCTGGACTGTGCGTTACAGTGCAACAGTAACTGTTTCACAATTAAGATTACAACTAAGATTTCTAGTATGTGCCAGTTTTGTTCTGCCTTGGAAGTTAACAAGCAAAGTGAGGAATATTTGAAAAACAATTTAAAAATTCTAATAATTCTGCTTACTGAATTTTGAGTGCCTTCCAGTCAGGCTATTCTCTAGAGTAACTTTTGATGCTTGTCAAATTGTCTACCAACTCTGCACTTGCTCACATCTGGCAACTGTTGGCAACACCTTTGCTTTACTCTTCTAAAAATGTGTCGCTCTGCCTGAAGCATCTTACTGATCTTAAAGTATGTATCACTCCATGCCAATGATTGTCTCATCATACCTCGGACTGAGTAAGCCGCCTTGGTCTGTGTCCAACCTCTAACAAAACAAGTGGCCAGCAGATCGAGGGAGGTGATTCTGCCCCTCTGCTCTGGTGAGACCCCACCTGGGTTCCTGTGTCCAGCTCTGGGGTCCCCAACAGGAGATGGATCTGTTGGAGCAGGTCCAGAGGAGGGCCATGGAGATGATCAGAGGGCTGGAACACCTCTCCTATGAAGACTGGCTGAGATAGTTGGGGCTGTTTAGCCTGGAGAAGGCTTCGGGGAGATCTTATCGTGGCCTTTCAGGGGGCTTATAAGAAAGGTGGGGACCAGCTTTTTAGCAGGGCCTCTAACAATAGGACAAGAGGTAATGGTTTTAAACTGAAAGAGGGAAGATTTAGACGACGTAGAATGAAGACATTTTTGACAATGAGGGTGGTGAAACACTGGCACAGGTTGCCCTGTGCCAGTGAGAGGTGGTAGATGCCACATCCTTGAAGGCATTCCAGGCCAGGCTGGACAGGGCTCTGAGCAACCTGAAGATGTACCTGCTCATTGCAGGGGGCGTGGACTAGATGACCTTTTGAAGGTTCCTTCCAACCCAAACTATTCTATGATAAGTGATAGGTCAGGTGGAGGAACTGGAGAATGTTTGCAATAAAGAGCACCTTCATTTCCCCTCCTTCTCCTCACTGACAATCTTATACATGAAGGAAAGTATTTTGGAAAGGATTGCAGGGAGTTTGAGGGAAGAACTTCGTTCAGCATATGAGAAATTGCAGGAACAATGTATCTCAGGTGGAAGGAGAAACCTGAGAACAAACATGAGAGGAAATGGTATGGAATCATTAATGGTTCCCTTCTTATCTGCTTAGTGCTGGTATGTATGCCTCTTGCCAGGAAAGAATCCTCCTACAAAAACCTGGAAGAGGGTTGTTGCTGCATAGAGGCAGGAAAAAGAGAACTGGTGTTATCTACTGTACTGACAGACATTTCTTCTCATCTGACAGCTTATTCATTTGTTTTTCTCTTTCTGGATTTCAGGGAACAGGCAATGTGCTCTGTAGGATTTTGTGTCATTAACTCTCTGAAAAGATGCTACCCCTTGGAAGATGCAACCCACATAGCACTGCGTAAGTTTGTTGGAAAGTGATGTAAATTGGATGGCCATATTCAGCAAATCCCTTACCTCTGACAGACTGCTGTTGATATGGGGAAACCTTTTTTTTTTTTAGGGGGCTATAGTTTATCAGAGGCTGTAAAAAGGCAAGACCTTCCATGATTGATCAGAAAATGGAGGATAAAAACAAATGATGCTTTCTCTGTTGAAAGGTAATCAGTAAGATCCATGGGAAACTGTGCTGGAACTTGCAGTTTTCAATATATTCGCTAATAACCTGGAAAAGATGTTGAACAGTGAGGTGAGAGAGTTTGCTGGTAATAGAAAATTATTCAGAATAGCAAAGATGAGGCCTTGCTGTGAATGGTTGTAGATGGACCTCAAACAACAGAGTTAATTTAATCTGCTGTTTTAGTGTCATCAGCATATGAAAATGTGAAGTGATATTCTTCCCCCACTGACCCACCCCTATGTGCTTCTGCCTTCACATGCAAAATGATGGGCTAATCCTAGGGAGAAAAATCTTGATATTATAATATTACAGTTCCATGAAAACAGCTCACTGGAATTCAGAACAGCAAGCTAAGCAAGACACAACAAAATGAAGAATGCTATGCCTTGTCATCAACACCTTAAAGCTGCGCATTCAAAAATAATATATTAATAGAATCACAGAATAGTTTAGGTTGGAAGGGGCTTTTGAAGGTCATCTAGTCCAACTTCCCTGCAAGCTGAGGAAGTCAACAAGAATAGGGAAAGACAAGAAATAGCTAAGTAAGCTAAAATATTCTTCAGACTGGAATACACTGAACTTGAAGGGACTGTGATAAATGTCTCTGAACTCATGAGTGGCATGAAAATGGTGACTAGAAATTGGCTTATTCACTGTCTTCCAAAATAAGAACCTTTGAACTATGCTAGTATGAACCAGCTTCAGAACAAACAAGGGGAAATGGTTTTTATGCATACACTATTTGTTGTCTGGAACTTCTTACCAAAAAGCATTGTAGATGCTAAAAGTTTGCAAACTTTTTTGGGTTCAAGAGGAAACTAAATTGAAGGTAAAATGAAGGTTACTAAAAACAAATCAGAAAAGTTCCTGGGATGAAAATACTTATTCTCTGAGAACTTTTCTCTTGTTTAATGTTCGATACCTGCCTGGTTCTTACTTTTCCCTTTTCTCTTTTCACTTTTTCACTTCTATTTGCCTACTCCTGTCTGCTTTCCACCACCAGCACCCAGTCCCTGGATCTTCCTGCATGGTACTCCTGCACAATAGGAAAGTTGTTGCAAGTGGAAAGAGTGGGTTTTCGTCTTGCTATGCAAGCTAACTGGAGAAATCTTTCTTACCATCTGCTTAGCAGAGGTGTTGACACCACACAAAGAGATTTTTCTGTTGTTTTCTCTGCTATCTGCCTGTTTACTGAGACAACTGAAAACATCTGCTCACATAGGTTCAGAAAACTGCTGTGGAACTGCACACCTGTGTTTGTCCTGCAAAGTAGTGTTGCAGGTCAACCCAATTACACGAATTTCTGTACAGAAGTATTAGAAAATATTAATAGCTTTTTTTTTCTTTCCTCTGAACTGCTGTTTCTTGAAGAACTCACGCTAATGTAGTCTTTGTAGAGTAGGCTTCTTTCCTTTGTTGTTATCTTCTCTTGTCTCTGTAGGGCTAGATGTCACTTGATGAATACTGCTAGACCAATCTTTCTTTGTTTGGGCACTCTCTTTACTGTCTGACAGGAAAGCGCTTGAAAATCCTGATGTGTCATGATTATTGCAGCTCAAGCAATTTAAAATCCTGCCATGTCGTGATTATTTCATCTGTACAAGGGCATGTCTGACTGGAAGCTTGGTTGCAAAATATTTCTTCTTCTCAGCTAGGAACTTGTATGTGTCCTTGGATTATGCCAAAGCTTTGGGGGAGTGAAAAAAAATGTAATAGAGAAATTCTCTCATGATTTGCAAATATAAATTTTATATGCTTCTTTGGCATAGCTGACCCCTGAGGTTCTGTGCAGCTGACTCTGCCTTGTACCAGCCTCTGCTATGGCTTGCTTATCATCTTGCTTCCCTGATAACTGAGGGCACCGTGACTTGTTCTAGGAGCATCTGGTTTCAGCAGTTTGCACGGGGCTGTAATAGAAGGATTTGGCTTGCTTTGTTTTGTTTGTTTTGGTTTTTTTTGCAGGTCCTTAGGATCATATTCCACAAACTGGTATTAAGCTAAAATCACAGAGGCTTTTTCTCTTTTTTATGCATCTCTAGAGTAAGAAACAGAAGAGAATGGAGATGGAATTTCCAAAACGTACAACCCATTTGGTGCATTAAACTACCACTTAATCACAGTTGTGTACAACCTGTGGAGCAATTTTGTATGAGGAGAGAGAGAGAGATTTCTCTTTCTGTTCTGCACTCCATTGATTTTCTCACTTCTTGTCCTGTGTGTAAATTTCTCCTGTTTTGCTAACAAAATTTAATCTTCTTCCTTGCAGGCACAGTTAGAAGGTTCCTGGAGATTCATGGAGAGACTCTGGAGAAGGTGGTGTTTGCAGTCTCTGAGCTTGAAGAGGTATCTCCCTGATGTTCATTCCACCACATGTGTGGTCCTCTCTGGAGCAGTATTAACTCCCCCATTGTGGAATTGGATTTAGATTTCCCCTTCAGATCATCCTGGTTTGCACAGACTTTTTGTTCCACAGTGTCTGTCTCTGACCAGCATAGCATCTTTTGCAGAACTGTTTATGTATGCTCTTAGCAGTCACTATGGGCATGTTCAGAATCTTTCCACTTCTGGCTTCCATGTTCCTCAGCCACAAACAGGAGCTGATACTAGACCTTGTAGCATGAAGTTGTGCTGGATGGTGTCTTCCTCATAGGAGATTTCCTCCTTACACAGTGCTGCTTCCTTTGTTCTTTAAGAAGGCCAGTCTAGCATGCCCACAGGTCGCCTGCAGACGTCTTAAGTATTGCTTGCTGGCTTGACATTTAATGATCTGTGTTCAGACAGATGGTAGCAGTTTGAAAATTGACTTTGCTTGTGTATCAGACTTGCTAATGGCAGTTCCTGGGTAGAACACCCACACTGTGGTCAGGTTCTGTGGCATCCAGATGAGAAAAATAACAATTTGTTGGCGGTTCCAAAACAGTTGATCAGTTGGAGAGAACACATGAAGTATTACAATGTTCAGTAGAGATTCTTCACTATTTTCCTCCAGGTGGGGAGGGTTGCTCTTGGTTGTTGCTTTCTATTTTTTCCTAGTCAGATCACTAAAGATGATCTGTGTAATGGTGCATTTTAATGTAAGCAACCTTCACTGAACTCTGTCATCTATGCATATTGTAACTTCATTACAAAGCTAAGGTATTTGCAATCTATCAGAGTTCATGCAGGCTAAAGCAGGATCATCTCAAGGTCATTTGCCAGCATGGCAAAAAAAAGTTAACCTTGATCAAGGTTATCTGCCTTTGTTGCCAGGTAGCAGCCCAAAATAAGCCATTGAGGGAAGTGATACTTTGCCTTCAAACCTCTGAGAAGGTCCCTGCTACAAAGGCAGGTGTTAGTTAACTGAAGAGCAAGGATGCGTGATAGATCTTCACGCATTTTTCTTATTTGTAGGCCACTTACCAGAAGCTGCTGCCTCTGTATTTTCCAAGATCGTTGGAAGAAGAGATACAATCCTTGCCTTACCTCCCTGCAGATATTGGCAATGCGGAAGGGGAGCCTGTAGTACCAGAGCGGCAGATCAGGATTACTGAAAAGCCGGGTGTTCCGGATGGTGAGTTTTTTAACTGAACCTTGGAATAAATATCTCTGTGTGAAAGTCAATGGGAAAACAGAAAAGGCACATGAGAAGCAGAGACATCTTCTCACCTCACCCAAGACAGGCTCTGATGAAGAGAGTTATCAAGCTGCCTCATTAGCTTCGTGTGTTCCACAGCAGTAACTTCTGCTTTCTGCCTTATTGTGTAGAGTGGTGTGGTTAGAGGATGTGGTAGAGCTGTTGTTCTGTCTCTTTCGTTCTTTGCGGGAAGAGGTGGGATAGTTCATACCCTTTGCAAAGTTTCTTCCAGGGTCATTAGGAACTTTGCAGGTTTTTTGTAGCATCTTGTGCAGCCCTGTAGCTGAAAAAAACCATCATTGTTAACGGTCTAGCTTACATATTAGCCAGATGTTGCTTATATCTTAGCAAATGTCTCCAATTATAAAATTCTGTTGATAGAGCACGTGCATTAAACTAGTAGATGCTCAATGAAAACTAGAAGAAACTCTCTAAAAGACAGAGGAGCTAAATCAACACAGAGACCAGTGTTTGCAAAATGACTGTTAATGCTCAGTGAAAGAAGTCTGTAAAGAGGTTGCTTAGATGTCAGGGTTGAGGAGGTGAGATATGTATGGCAAAATGATTTCCGATAAAAATGGGCATAGCTGGCACATTCTGCTGTATTTTTTGAGCAGTGTTATGGAAGTTTTACACTTCTTCAGATGAAGCCTTAAACTATCAAAAGCAGATAATTTTGAAAGGGTTTCACAAGTGTTCTGCTTTTGCACGGCCAGTTTGGATAATGCTGCATATGCATAGAGGATACAGACAACTTAATTTGCCTGGTCAGTTTTATACCTGATGTACCTAAGCCTACTGATCAGATTCCAGTCTTTTTTTTTTTTTTTTTTTCCACATCCAAATTGCTGGTTAGAGTGGTATTTGTAGCTGCGGCCAATTAGTGTGAATACTATAAAAATATCTAAACCCAGTTTACTGCCAGGTCTACAGCATCTGTTCAAGGAGCGCCAATGATATAAAATCAAGTGAACCTGTTCTACAGTATAGCTTCCAAACTGGGTAAAGCTGCAGCATCTGTACTTCTGTGTACTTATTTTTCCCCCCTATGATAAACAGGACAACTGTAAAGCCCAAGTTTCTTTTTCCAGATCTTATCCTCTGAGGGAGTGAACCATTATCCCTTTGTTACAAGCTAATGACTAGGACTTGCCCAGTTAGTTTTCAAGCAAACCAATATTTTAAGGGAGTCCATAGTTACCAATAACATGCTATAATCTGTCGGTGCTACTGGTGAGATGTCAGAGCCACGTCATGGTACATGGTGGGTTTTTGTGTTAGTTTGTAGTATGAAACTGGGTCAGCTCGCTGAGATATACAGCAGTTAATCAGCAGCATTGCTGTCTTGTACACAGCTTGAACATTTTGCACTACCTTTGTTTCTATTGCAGATGCTTCAGATGAAGAGGGTCTGGAGGCAGATTTGTCTTTCATTGGTTCCCATGCTTTTGCCCGCATGGAGGGAGACGTTGACAAACAGAGGCGCCTCATCCTTCAGGGACAGTTGTCAGAGGCAGCGCTGCAAAAACAGCATCAGAGGAAGTGAGAATTTCCTTGTCTGTGTGAATGTTTCGGATTAGCTAGCTGTTCAGAGGACCGTCCTTGATGATGATTTTGTTACCTGTAAAACCTAATATTCTGGCAAAGAAATACAGATAAAATCTGGTGTCACCATGGATGGCTGTGGTAGCCTCTTTGGCCTGAAGGGAGGGGGCAGTAGGAGGAAAAGGGAAGCCAGTGATAGAACTCACTAGCATGCCCAGTGCATTTGACTAGCCAGCTTATTTCTTTGCCACAAGGTATCACTGTTCTGTCACCACTTTTTGTAGTGGGGTTGTCTGCTTTCAAAACTGCTCACTTGCTCCTAAGGCTCTGGGCAGATAGCAAAATATTTTTCCTCAGTCTTTCAAAACAGAATGATAAATGAATGCTGAGATGGTTTGGGTTTTTTTTCCTTCTTTTTTTTTTTTTTCACCTCTGTTAACCTTAATGTGTATGATCACTTTCTTAGAAGCCTGTTCCATGCTGGAGTCCTCTTCAGGCATGATGCTTGGCTTATTTTGTCAGATGAAGCACTGAGTTGTTCACCATTCACAGGAGAAATAATAAAAAAAGCCGTATGTGACACCATTTGCTGCATAGTTGTGTTCAACTTCTAGACTTTGTGAAGGAAGTCTCTTTTTCCCTATTTTTTAAATGTTGTCACTGAGGTATTTATTATAAATGGAAAAAAAAAAAATGAGATGTTTTCAGCCCAAATGCAATACCACTATAGTTACCAGTTGGTGTGTATTCATTGCTCCAGTGAAAGTCACTAGATATGCAACTAAGGCACTGAATATTTTTTTTTCTTTTTTTTTTTTCTTTTTTTTCCCATTATTTTTTTTTTTAATAATTTTTTATTTATTTCTTTGGTCATAAATCCACAANATGTTGTCTTAAAGTAAAAATACAAAATAAAGATCTAATATTTTCTTTGGACTTGAGTATATAATACATGATGTTATTAAGCTAGGAGCCTGGCCAAGAAGTAGGCAGCACCTCTGCAGTAAAGCAGGAATTCTCCTTGACTGGCTTGAAAAAGTGCATACTAAACTCCAAAACTGCTCTGCTTTAAAAGTCTGAGGATACATGCATATCCTGAATTATCTGTAACTTTAGCTGTAAAGATAAAGCCAATGCATATGGTGCTCTGTATGAGATAATTCAGACCAAAAGAAGAACTATCTCCGCGCTTTTGTTACAAAGAAATGAGTGTTGCTTTCAGATGATCAGTGCAGAGAATAAGCAGTTACCAAAGCAATTTTTAATGCAGCTTTCCTGAACCAACTGATTTGCTTTGTTTCCCTGAGGTTAGGTATGTGTTGCTCTCCTCTCTGACTCCTAGTGCTAATGGCCAGGTACCATGGGCAGCAGATCTTGCAGCCTTGAGTTCAGTAGGTGGGGAGATTAAGGACAGAATCAACAACCCAATGGAGACTTCTGTGGAAGATAATAGGTTCTTGCAGCCTAAGAAGTGGAGATAAGGAACCTGTCATCCTCAGTTGACTTTTACTCTTTAAGTAGCATCATACTCAGACGTCAAAATTTGCCACAGTCCCAGTGGCTTATTGCTGCTTTGCACCATGACAGGAAGAAATAGGCAAGTAGTCAGGCTCTCAGAAGCATCGCTGTGTTTCTGCAGAGAACGTCTGTTGAGCACTTTGGCTGCTATCTTTGGCCACCTGAAAGTCCAGATACTTTCCTTGATCTCTTTGCAAATATCAAGGCTGTGTGATACCTTCCACTCAGTAGCTGCAACTTTAAATTCTTTTGTTTAACGAGGCTCTGTGGGCTGCATGTCATCCATAAGGTGTGGATGGCAATCTGTGCGTTAGATTTCAGAGCCTGATTTCTAGGAAGAAGTTTGCTTTGGTGGTAGAACAGCAAGTGAAGCAATTTTTTTAAAACTAAAAACCATGTTATTACTTGAGATTTAGGTAAATGAGAACTACATGGGCAGTGTAAAAATGCTGCCCTTAAGATTTAAGTTTAGGATGTGACGCACCCTTCTCTTTTGGCTCAGAATAGCTACTGGTATAGTGAGAGTAGTAACTCTAAGCATATTTCCTCTGTTGTTAAGATGGAAACCACATGCATTGCAAAAATTGAGCTGTAGCTGTATCTACCTGGTTTGAAAGGGACCAACTCCAAAACCTGGCTTGAGTGAGAGAAGTTTAGAGGCATATTTTTCTTTCTTTTGTAGGTGTGGATAACTGTGGCCGCACAGTGATGGTGGTGGTTGGAAGGAATATCCCCGTAACATTGATAGATATGGAAAAGGTAAGTCTTTGTAAAACTAGAGTTGTGTGGGTTGAATATGAATGTTTCAGGGTATGATAGTCTGATTAAAAAGGGTAATTCAGTGTCACTACTAGAAACATTATCTGTAAAAGACTTAAAAACTGGGTTTTTTTAGGCAGATAAAAATGTACTCCCTTATAAAACTTCGTGTGTGTTGAGGTGGCATTTCTCAAGGAGGAGCTGGACTTTGTGTAGAAAAACAGACCTAATATGGACTCATCTGTCTTCTCAAGAAGAAAGAGACTTGACTTGTGTCTATAGCTGACAAGACATGAGTGAGATGTAACAAGTCGAATTAGTTTGTCATGGAAACAGCAAGAATTTTTCTGTGAGGTCAGCTAGACCAAACAAACAAAAACAAACCAGCCACCTAAATTATTACAGTCAAGTTGAAGACTTGGAATGTTCACCTGGCTTTTTTCACTCAAATGTGCCACCCAGCCTCATGATGCCTGATTTGTGAATGAATTAGAGGAAACATATTAAGATGTAACACTACTGTGAAAGAGTTCTTTGCAAATATAAATCTAATTTCTTTCTGTCTCAGGCTCTTCTGTATTTCATCCATGTCATGGATCACATTGCAGTGAAGGAATACGTCCTGGTGTACTTTCATACACTCACAAATGATTACAATCAACTAGACTCTAATTTCTTGAAGAAACTCTATGATGTTGTTGATGTCAAGTGAGTGTCAGTAGGAAAAGAACCCCTTCTGGTCATCCTCCCTGCTGTGCGAATGTTTGTCATTCCTTGTATCTGCTTTCCCATTTATTTGTGAGAGCTGGAACAAAGACCTAATTAAATAACAAAGCCAAGAGGAAGGAAGATACGTTTTATTTCCTTCTCAGAACCATCTATCAAACCTGGAAGTTTTGTCCTCTGCAATCTCCCTTCTGGAGCTGTTAGAGAGACATACTATGTGTGTTGTTTGTATCTATCTGGAAATGAAGCATTTGAAGCCTGGCTTTGTTGAAAGGATGTTGATAGTTGTGAGGAAGGAGGCTTGGGTAACATTGGCAGTCATAATTTGTCCATAATTTTCACTGCCCACAGAAAAGACTGAAGGTTATTATGTTTTTACCTGAAAAATAATAATTCTGCTTTTTTTTTTCCTTTACATTTACTTTTCTGATATCTGCCATTGTATTAGATCCAACTTTGTAAAATTACATCACAGGCACTTAAGCAAAATTATCTGTGTTTTGACAGTTGGATTGTGTGGGTCAGCTTAATTAGAAATCACTTCTAAAGAATTTTTTTCTTTTTCTAAACCAGGTACAAGAGGAACTTAAAGGCACTGTATTTTGTCCACCCAACATTTCGCTCGAAGGTGAGGTAAATAGTGTAAAAGTATATTTTGGGTGTTGGTGGAGCTGCTTGTAAGACTATATTATGAAGAACATCAAGTATACAAAAGACCTGCAAAATTAGGCAGTATCTTTTGGATCCATGGTCAGAACTTGAAATTCATCCCCATCTTTGATCTACCTGTAGTCTTCCAACCTCAGTGATAAGCTGAACCCCACTGCAGTGCAGCTGTCGGTGCCTTGTTCTGGGTGTGCTCTTAACAGAGAGAGGTGGAAGCTTTGTATCTTGTTTCTTTAAAAGAGAAGGGTTTTGTCCTTTTTCCTGCTGCCTGGTTGGCAGCGTGACAAACCATGACCAAAATCTCCTGGAATTATTTTTTGTGTAGTTTGTTTCCTGGATGTTTCACCTTTTTCCTCTCCCCACAAGAGGTATTGTGTGCGTGCTGTAGATTGCATGAGAGCTGGCCTGGTAAGGGCAGAGGGCAGTGTGTCGAACAGCAATGAGGTTAATGAGGATTATAGAGTGTGGTAGCAAAGACAGACAGGAAGAATGCCTTTTGTGCCATGGTGTGCAGAAAAATCCTGTTAAGCTTTTAGGAGATAAAATACTGAACTCATCAAGCAGTAAGATATTATCCTTGGCTACAACTCATGTGTGGCAACAGAAGATGGAGCTCGCTCCCTTCTGTACTTGGACACTGCTCGTGTTGCAGCAGTACAAGTACTCCAGATGAACTAAGTGTCAGCAGCAGCCCTTCCTAAAATTTTTGTTTGTCCTATTGAAACAGCTAGAACTGTGATCCTCCACGTTCACATCAGATTAACCTGTGTTTATTCTGCTTTTTGCTGACTGATCAAATTTGAGAAAATTATACGCCTGGAAAAACATCTGTTTGCACATGTTCAGCAGGAACTTCTTTGCTGAATTTCCGAAGAGTCCTTTCTTTGCGTGCGCATAGCTGGGACACTATGAGACTTAGAGCTTCCTTGTTTTTTTGTAGATGAGGCTGAGGCTTCCCAATAGTGTGCCTCCCAGTTTCTGTCAGGGTATTAATTATTCCTTCAGGGTACAGATCTAAGGCCTGAGTACTAGAATTAGATCTTCCAGCTCTGATGCTCCTGAAAGTGTAGGAGCTGGTATAGAACATGATTAAGGCCACAAAGCTGAGTGGAAAAGCTTAAGCTAGGAAGCACTAGTGCTTTAGGTTCCCAGCAGTGCTTTATTCCCCTCCTCTCTTCTCATGCATTTCTATTTGCTTGAGAAATGGGGGTGGTTTTTCTCTGTTGGAGGATGAGAACTCATGTTCACCTGTCCATTGCCATGTTCTCTGTCCCTTTGGGAACTGCAGTGGAACTTGACAGATCTATGGAGCAAGCAGATAGTTGATAGGAAGCAGAGAGGGTGAGGGACATGGAGTCCTCTAACTGGCTGGAAATCAAACTGGTTTGTATCCTATTCTAGCTGCACAGCTGGAAGCAATATCTTAAAACAAAGTTTGGCACATTAGTCTTCCTACTCGGAGCACTGACTTTCTTCCATAGAAATAGGGGAAAATACCACATGTTCCAAATGTGGAAAGAAGGCTTCTGCATTCATGCATCTTCCCAAACCCATCACACTTATAGATATATCTAATTCTTAAATCTCTGATACAAATGGTCCATTTTACTGCAGTATTGAATCCTGCCACGGTGGATGTTTGCTATGTGATAGAGCTGTCTTGCTTATTTCTGGGCTAAAAGGAATCAAGAGGCTTTTTGTCTTGCCTTTTGAATACACAGTGTGTACCTAGAAAACAAGCATAGTTCAGAAAGTGCTTCATAGTGCCAATGATGATTCTTTGTTTGGTTTCTAGATGTGAAACTTTTAAATTATATATATTCTGAGGATAATTGCCTATCTACAATACTTTATTTTCAGAATGCAGGGAGGAGGGTTCAGCAGTTACCCTAGCACACAGAGTAACTGAAGCAGGGTGTGTCATTGCACAATCTGTTGTTGTACACTAACCCTGCTTTTATTCGTGCTTTGATGTAAGCATTCTTGTTACCTGTGAAGAACTTGGTTCTCCTGTTGTGCTGCTGAAATGTAACTTATGATGAAATTGCATCATAGGCATATAGCAATTATTTAGGCTGGCAGCAACTCTTGCAGTGTGAACTCTTCGCCACCAGGACTAAATTAAGATCCCCTTGAAGTGCTATCACAAATTCCTTTGAACACTTGCATGTAAATGTATTTCTGCTGCTGATATATAAATAAAGGGCTTTGGGGGCATTTTTGTTTATATCCTCTTGGCTTTCCTCTTCTGAGAGCTCTCCAAACAAAGCTTCGTATAGTTTGGTGTGTTCTGAGTGAATTGTCAGTGGCTGGATCTAAAACAACGCACCCAGAGAAATCGTGTTTTGATAAATTTAGTAACTTAGTTGTAAATCAAGAATGTTTCAAAACTGAAATATATCTGAATACTCAGATGTTCATAATCATCATAATCTTTATAGTGAACAGTTTTTGTCGTGTTTTTCTGTAGCAGTCATAAAAGCGGTTTCTGGAGATCACATGCCAATATAAAGGTTTTTTTGTGAATCACTTACGGCTTTTTCTACACAATATCCTTCAAACTGCAATAAAATTTCCCAGATTTTAGTAAGTTTCTCTTTGGGGTATGACCCAGTTAGGAGGTTGGTGACCCTTTATCTGTGTTGTGCTGTTCTTTTGAGGGAAAGATACCTGATACTTTAACCCTGTTGTTTTCTAGCTTGGCAGCATGACTCTGATAGCCCTTTATTAAGATTCAGTACTGGAGGACAAGAAACATGAAGGAAAACTTCAGCAGATGACTGCTGTGGCATAAGTTAATCTGCTTTCAGTGCATTAACAGGGATTTGGTTTCATTTAATGTTCTGGGTCCTCTTACTGATAAGGCAATGAGTGCTCTTGTCTTGCTGTTTCTATAACCTGGGATTATTGAGAATGGAGATAATAGAAAACTTCTACAAACATTTCTGTCCCTCCCCTTTTTTTAACATAAATCTCTAATTCTGCCTTTAAACTAATAAGCCAAGCTTAAATGTTCTGTCCTGTTCTTTACCTCCCTTTGTCTTTTCCATTGTTCCTTTCTTGTGACAATGTGCTGTTTTGAGGAGGCAGCATAGTTAATCCAGGACAGTTCTTAGGCATCTACTTTTCCTTTAAATGTTTAATCCAGGCAGATCAATTTTATTGACCTAGTATTTTAGTTTATTTGAAAGTCCCACTTTCCTCAAGGCTTTTCTTCTGGTGTTTCTTCTTTTTTGTTAACTTACTGCAGTCAAAATACAACTATCAAACAGAATCAAAGAATGGTCAAGGTTGGAAGGGACCTCTGAAGGTCATCTGGTCCAGCTCCCTTGCTCAAGCAGGGTCAGCAAGAGCTGGTTGCCCAGGACCATGGAGTGGTCCCTAATATGAGCATTTGTTGACCTGTAAAACATTTTTTTCTTTCCATTCAGTCTGCCAGGAAAAGGCCAGATAAGAAATAAACAAAAAGTAATACAGTGCTTAATTTTGGGCAAGGTGAGTTGAAAAGTAAAGGCTTGTGCAGTCAACCTAAACGGAAATATTTAATAACTTGTAGACATATGCGTGGTCTCTTACTGGACTTTGCAAAACAAAAATTAATTGTCCTGTTTACATCTAGAAGAGGCAGAGGTGTGAATATTTAAAGTAAAATCTTGTGGAGTATGTTGATAAGGCTTTGATAAGAAATGTGGCAAAACAGAAAGACACACTCTGCCAGCCCAAAGCAGAGAGGAGATTTCAATAGGACCTTTGAACAGCTGAAAGTTTTTCTCTCCTTTTGAGTTGCTTTTTCTGTGAAAACTTGAAGGCAAAGGATTAAAAATGCTTCTCTCAGATATAGTCGAATAGGTCATACTCTGAGCTGGCTAAACAAGGAGTGAAAATGTGCCACTATACTGATGGGTTTTGGAATACAAATAGCAGAATAGCTGTCATTCTTGTACAGAAGAAATGGACCTTAAACTGGAAGTTGGGGAAGAGTAAGTATGGAGTTGGAAAACATGAGCTCAAAACCTCTCACGACAGTGCTTGCCAGCAGTCAGTGGTGTGGTGTTCCTGACATTATTGTGTTATTGTCATGATATTAGTGTTTCAAGTTTAACTCAAGCCTGTTTAATGATGGAGTATAATGTTGAACTTGAAGGTTTTGAAACAGCACCATCTTAATAGTTTTTTGTTGTTGTTGTTGGGGTTTATTTTCAGGTCTCAACATGGTTTTTCACAACCTTTACAGTCTCAGGGCTAAAGGACAAAATCCACTATGTGGAAAGCCTTCAGCAGTTGTTCACAGCCATACCCCCAGAACAGATTGATCTCCCCCCTTTCGTCCTTGAGTACGATGCCAGGGTAAGTGATTGAATGTGGCAAGCGTCAGTCTTTGCTCATAGGTGTAGGCTTTGTGCTTTTCCCATTCTGCTCTATAAGAGCTTTAAAGGAGCTGACCTCCATGTCTTAAGAATGGGGAGAAGAAGGGGAGGGTTCCTGGAGAGTCTAGTTGTTCTTTTGTGAGTAACAATTGTCTTAAAAGTGTGTGCTTGGGGTTTTTTTCTGCATCAGTCCAAGTAGAGGGCTTGGCTAAGAAGCAGACTCCTTTCCCAATACAGCATGTGCATGAAAGGCAGACTACACTTCTTCAGCCAGGAACTGTAACGAAACACACCAAGAGCCTGTGGACAAGATAAAATTCAATGTTGTATACCTGCTATATACCTTACACTGACTGCAAAAAGAAATACTGTGTTTCGTCTTCCCTGTCCCTTGTATCAACAAACACACAGGAAGGGGGGGCAGGGAGGGGATAAAAAAAAGTAGTGGAGGAAAAAATGGAACTGTAGAAGGGCACCTTGCCTTTGTGTTGGTCCCTGTTCCTCTTCCCTTCTCCGTCCCAGGTCGCTGACCAAGTGGTGGATTGAATATGGCTTGCTCTGGCCAAATCGTTTGAAGAGGATGTTCAATAACTACAAAGTAATAGCCAGAGCTATGCGTCTGCATAAGCAGCTTTGTCTTAAGTGACTGGATATGCTGGCGTTTTTGGCTTCCTTGCATCACAGCTTTGGCTTAATGGCAAAACTTTAACTTGCACTTTTTGCTTAAAACAGAGGCAAAAACAAGGCCTATTTTTTTGCCTGATGACAAGCACAATCCTCTCCTGGGTGAATTGTGGCAGTCACTGTACTTGTGGAAGATGAAGCCAGGAGTACCTGTTTATTTCTGCCTCTGTCTCATCATCCATTGTGCCCAGATGTATTGGAGAGGACTTTTGTTTAACTGCTCGTTCTGTTCTCATTGCAGGAAAATGGGCCTTACTATTCTTCTTATCCTCCATCCCCTGACTTGTGATCTGCAGTCCTGCGATGCTGCTGGTTTCCCATGGATCCAATGACCTGATGCCTGCCAAAACCTGTGCATTTGCCCATGTACAGAATTCAGAGAGAGGGTTTTCCTCCCCCAGCTCTGGTATTTTTTTACTGATGAGGAGATATTTTCAAGCACTCAAGCAATCAGAGAACTTTGTGCCACTGTGAACTGTACAACTATTTCAAATATATTTATCCAATTCAAAAGTTGATTTAAAGATCACTAGGTGCATTTTATTTGGGTTTTTTTGTTTTTGGGGAGGGGGTTGAAGTTGTTACAGACTTTCTCTTTTCTGGGACATCCATCAAAAGCACTTGATCATGCTTTTAACTATTACCATTTTCCAGCTCCATTTGTAATACAAATTTCTGACTGGTCTGCACAAATATTGTGCAGTAGCAGCCTGACACATTGCTCATCGTGTGCTCTCTGTGTTTCACATCTGATTACTTTCCTTTTCAGTTAGTGTTCATTACTTTGGTCTTGACCCAGCAAAAATATCTGGATTTGGGAATGCCATGTCTGCAGGCTGGACAAAGCACTACAGCCAAGCCAAGATTACTGCAAGACTTAGTACCATAAACGCTAGGTGAGCTAGGAGCCTTGATAAAGTCCCTGTCAGTTTTAATTGGATGATGTGATACGTCAGGATGCCACTACCCTGCCAGTAAGAATAAAACTGAAAAGCATTTGTGGTTTCTTTTCTCTAACTATAGTTGTTTATGTTCTCCTTTGACATGGCCAGATGTGTTTGTATGATAAATGAATGCCATCTACCTGAAGTATGTGTGAAGGAGAAGGGGAAATGATGACTCCAACCTCAACTTCTGGTGGCAGAGATTGTTTCTTAGAAATATCAGTGTCCCTTTTATTTGCTGTTACACTGACACTGATTTTTGACAGACAAGACACATGTAAGAGAGCTCAGCTACTTACGAAACTGGAGATGAAAAGTTTTTCAGCTTGCCAATGGAAAGCTAAAAAAGAGGAGGGAGAAGGCTCCCTTGTAAAACATAATCAGGGAAGGCAGTCTCAAATACAGAAGGATGGAATCTCTGATAGGAAGAATGTTGCAACAGTACTGAATATGAAAATGATGGTACGATTTTCATGGTTTCATTCTAGCTGTTTTCCTGCCCTGACTTGTGTCTGCTGCTCTCTCTTTACCAAACTTCAGTTTTCTTTGTTCTGCCACTTCTGCAATAACTACATTTTTTTTAAGCATAAGCGAAGTCATCATGAGATATCATAAAGGTAGTTATTCATGCCCATTGAGTTGATTTGAAATAGATACCTCTATCCTGTTCAAAGATCCTGTAAGTTGTTGGGATAAACAGCAAAAAAATTCTCCCTTGGTCGTCTAATTGCATGGCACAATTTGTGTTCGCAGTCTGAGAGGCTGGGCTTTTATAAGTGCAGTGAAAGACGGGCCATACTGAGTTTGCTTTCCTGCCTTGGCCAAGCCTGGCTTAGTGTTGTGTTTATACTCCGTGTATCCTCAGCATGTTGGTGTGTCAGTTACAGATTAAGATAATCACTTGGCTGGGATTTAGTAGTCATACATGTACAACACCTAAAAAGCAAGTGGTTTTGCTTTTTAAGTGTCCCCCAGTGTCCTTACGTGATTCCATTATCAGATCCAAGGTGCTGCTAAAGCTGGAAACTGTTGCACAATGGAAAACTGCCACGGTGTTAATACTTGGGAGTGTTGCACCTTATCATCAGTTCACATGTGATTCTTTCAGCACTTTTCTGGTGGTTTTTGAGAAGGAAATAGCAGCAGTCCATACAGAGCAGCTACCACATGTCCCTACCTCCTCTTTTCACCTAGCTGTTTACAGCTGCCCTTGTCTAGTGACTTTTATAGCCAGTGATGAATTTTCCATGCTTCTCTGAAATTTGTATAGCTTTCCGCCCCCAGTAACCATCTGCTGTTTTTCACACCCATGGCATTTTCAGCGGGGCTGTTGGCAGAATAGCCAGTGTCCACTTAATAGGCAGATTAAGGGTGATTCAGAGCATATTGTGAAAACTGAACTCTCAGCTTCACAGTTTTTAGCTGGTTTCTGTCTCTTTAGCTCACAGATGGCTCAGAGTCGTAAAACCTAAACAATTCTTAGGACGCAGTCTGCACGTTTTTCAAACCCTGGTCCAGTCATTTTAAGAAATGACTTGGCTCAGTGAAGTACGAATCTGCCTCTAGAGCATTTGCAAAGCAAAAAAGAGATCTTGGCATTGTGCATCTTATTGTGTATATTTTTCTCTTGAAAGACTTTGCTTAAAAAAGCTTTTTTACCCAAGTCTCACAAATCTGAGTGGCAAGACAGACCTGCATTGTGCTGCAAAGATCCTACGTTTTCCCGTGAGTCTGGAGTTGGGACAATTTACCAATTTCTTTTTAATGGAGACCTTTGAAAGTAACATGCCAGTGGAAAAATAATCTAATCATTTAAGTGTTCGGGATATTCATTGCTATTAAAATGTTTAATTCTACTATGCAAAAAAAGGTGCATTAAACCAGCTGAACTGCATTTGGTTTAGGCTGAGATGAAACACTGGCATGCCCTAGTTAAAGGTGGATACAATGCTTTCCTCTTGAAGAGGCCAGAGAGGCAGTCTGTGTATATCATAACTGTACGTTTTAACACCTCTACCCAGTGCAGTCACTTGCATAATTAAAAGCCCTGATGAAGGTTTTATTGCCTCGCTTAAGGCTATTTCACACTATCTGCAGGCTCAAAAGGGGAGTCTCCATAGGGAAGTGTATTAGCGTAATTGTGAGTGTCATTATTACCACTGTAACTTCCTCTGTGATGCTGACAGTAGAGTGACGTTGTCAGTACAACTCAGATGTGATGCTTGGGCACTCATTAGCCACACCTCTTCTGAAACCATCCTGTATTCCCTTGCTGGCACTGCCATTAGGTGTCATAAGAGATGGAATCTGTGAAGCTGATGTCTGTCCATGGGCAGGTGGCTCGAAGTATCTTGGATTACCTGTTCTCATTTGCCCAAGACAAAGTTTGAAGCAACTGCCAAGGCAATGAAAGGTAAATATGTGATGGTTGCTTCTCCCTTTGTGTTTTGTGCTTGTTTCTTAATCAGATACTGATGGGAGTAGGAAGTGGCAAGAAGTTTTGGGTGAAGTCAGAATATGAGCTTTCTACAGGTCATGGAGCCAGCATGAGCTTGCCATGTACACTTGAAGATGAGCTGCTTTTTTCTTGTGTTCTCCTGCTTACAAGATGCTAGAAAGACAACAGAACTGCCGATTTTCTCTGGTATCTTTTCTTCCCCAGCAGTGGCCTAAAACCTTGTGTTTTTCTATCGTATGTGCCTCTGTTGCCTCAGCTTTGTGCTGAATTAGACCTTCTCTCCGGTCTGTCCCTCAGTACTTATGTGGTTGTAGTTCTGCAAAGGATTAGAATCCCACTGCTGAGCCCAGACACTCCATGTGAAATTAATTTAGATGGTTCTGCTATTCAACAAGCTGATATCAGCCTTTTTCCTTTGTCAAACTGAAAAACAAGAGCAAAAGGAATTATCCCCTTTCCTTGGCCTCTCTTGGTTGAATCTCCTGTTACATCTGTGACCAAGTAACCCAATGAATAGCCCCAATCTGAAACTTGTTTGCAACTCTAAGTGTATTACATAAATTCCTGAATATGTTGATTCTGGCTATATAGGAACTGATCCCAGTGACTTCTGTTAGCAAGTGCAGTCTTGAGAGAGAGTAAGGGAATGTTTCAACTGCGTTTGGGGAAGAAGGTAAAAAGAAGTCTACCTGGAACAACTCAATTTGTGGTCCTTCAGTGCCAAGGAGGATGAACATCAGTACTTAGCCTGTACTCCTAAGGCAACTGGCCCACGGGATTTTCTTCAGTCTCCTGTGGGAAGGGATTCAGCCCCAAATTAGAGGGATAAATGACTGAGTGCATAGACCAGCAACATGCAGTTTCTGCACTAGAATAAGATGAGGATGTGGATGAGCTAAAGCAGCCCTGAACTGCACAGGAGCACTGAGAGGTGAGCAAAACTGCTGCTGCAAGGTGCTGTTTCCTTCCCAAGTCGAATTAAAGATGTTTTATGTTGGGATGCAGAGCCCTCTTAGCTCATATGCTTAAAAGTAAAGCAAAGCCTGTGGCGTGGTGGGAAGGGTGTCACTTCTCTGGTCCCAGAGTAGCTGGAGCTCTTTCCTCCAGGAGAAGGGGGGAAGGTGGTGTGCAAAGGTCAAGGACTGCAGAGATTAAAATGCTACAGCCCCAGGTCCTGTGCAGCATGGGCTCTGCCTCCTTTGAATACCAGGTGGATTTCTGATGAGCACTCAACTACTTGACTCTACAGTCCCTCTAAAATACTTTAAATGGCAAAACCATTCACAACATGTATAACTGAAAAAATGCCAAGATTCCTAATGCAATTTAGACATAGCTATGGGGGAGGTGGCTTTGCTTGGAAGGACATTGTGTACAAAAATGAGGGGAAGGGGATTGTACCAGATGATCCACAGCAGCTTTGTCTGCCAGCACTGCATCTGTTTTTAATTGGCTAATCAGATCCTGTTTGAAGCCTTTCTCAGCTGTTCTTCCCTTGAAAACCAGATTCCTCATCCAGATGAGGCAGGGCTGCTTGGTATTACAGTGCGGTTAGGACAAAAGCAGCAAAACTCAATGTACTGCATGCTCAACAAAAATGTTACAAGAAGAATCCCTTACTCCAGGAGAGGTGTAGGCAGCAGAGCCTCTTCTTCATTCCTCCCATCTACTGGAGGAGTTTATTCTCCCCTTTTTTGGAGGTAGGGAGGAGGGTTGTTAAATGTAGAAGGAAGGCTGCCTGAGGCATCGAGCAATAGTTGAGTGTTCACCTCTAATATTGATGCTTCTGAGCAGAACTGGTTTTAGGAATGAGATCTGGCTTTGTAGCCAGGGAGCCAGTAATGGCATGAGCAGCCTGAGCCAGGTCCTGGAGAGATGGTCTGGAGAGACTGTACCTGGACTAGAGACCCAAGCCAGCATACACACCAAATCTGCATTGTGTCTACATGAGTCAGTGTGGTCCTGACTCATCTCTGCCTGGTGCCTGCAGTTGAATTTCTATCTGCATATATGATTTTTCAGGGCACCCATCAAGGAAGCTGTGAGAAAATGTGATGGGCTCTTAATCTCGGTCCTTTGGGAAGGTCCTGTAACTTACTGGGAACCAACATGAATAGCAAACACTCAGAAGAAAGGCTCAGCATGATCCTTTTGCTGGGTTGTGGGTTTGTTGTTTTTTTTTTCAGAAAGCAAAAGCAATTTTTAAGTAGTTGATAAGGAGAATGACTGATTGTTTTGACCTTCTAATGAAGCTCTGGAGTGATGCACTCAGCATCTCTGCCAGGACCATCTGTGTGGTGTGCTGCAGACCAGTGTGCGTCCTCTGCTGGGCATCTTTTCCCATAAAAACCCTTGTGCATGGTGCACAGGAAAGGTGGTTCTGGGCATGACTGGAGAATGCTTTGAGCGGGAGGGTCTTTGTGGTTACAATAAAGCTGAGCTGCTGCCCGACCCTCAGTTCTTACTTGGCACAGGGATATGCCCTCTCCTGCGTAGTCTGTGCAGCTGGGCTGTAACCTGGCCTTCTGCTTTACAAAAGGGGTGGAGGTGAAGTTTCAAATGCGTCTGTACTGCTAAGTGAAGCCACTTTGTCAACAGGATCATTGACAGGCACATAACCAGCCAGATGTATCGGCACGCAAGTGTCCTACGCTGGGGTTAGGTGCGCGTCCTGCAGAACATACCCAGTGTTGTCTGTGCAGCTTACCGTGCTTATTTCCTAGAAAGAGCTGCTTGCTTCCTCGTTCTCACCAGAATGTTTGCGCAATGAGGAGCTCCTGACTTGCGTGGTTTAAAAGCCTAGTAACAGCAGCTGGCTGGTGTAGCAACTTGGACACACTTAGGCATTGCTAATGGTTTGGCAGGAAAAGCCGTATTTACATCATTTGAACGGGTTTGCTTATGTGCAAGTAAGATGTTACCCCGTCTGTCCATAAAGGGCATTTGCGTGTCGAAGACTAACAGCACAGAACATCATCACAGGAACAGGGAAGGTGCAACATGGCCCCTTGCCTGAATTAGTAGTGAGAAAAAGAAACTCCTGGCTGGTGTTTGTTAGCTCTGCTGGCTCTGGCTCACTGATCCATCGGTGTCCTCTTGCTGCGTTGAGTTTCTATCCAAGCAGTGAGCTGCTCTGACCAGCGGCCACCGTGTGCCTGCTGGATCAAACATGAGGGAAGTGGCAAAAGCACACAAGAGAAAGTGTGCAGTTCGGGGCAGGTGGTTCCATAGTAAATGAACCCAGTCTTCTCAGCAGCAGCCAGGAGCAGTAACAGGCTGAGTGTAACCAAACTCTGCCCTCAGAGTTGCATGCATCCCATGTGGATTCAGGAGATCATAAAAGTCTCTGGGCCACATCCTCAGTAACCTGCAAGGACCCAGAGATAGGCCAGCAACAGGAGATCCCAAAAGAGCCAGTGAACCAGCCTGGCAAGAGCTCACCTGAAGACAGAAGAGCGGAGAAAGAAACCTCAGACCCTGGGGTCACTTGAATCTGCCACCATCCGTAAGTAAAGCCTAATCAGACCAGCCCATCAAACACTTAGAGTGTGCAAGAAGGGGGGAAAACTGACAGAAAACTGCTGGGCACAGCTGAAACTCTGCTCAAAAGCGCTCTGCATTGCAGGCCAGGGGCAATCCCCCTTTCCTGGTCCCAGTGGACTTCAGGGGGCTCTTCCAAAGGTGACTGGACAGTACGACATTTCAGGAACATGAGTCTCATTTGTTATGAAAATGCATCCAGAAGCTCATTTACAGTCAGTATGAAACCTGAAATTGTTAAGATATTACCAAGCAGAGACCAGCTGATGGTGAACAGCATGGTCAGAACAGTAACATTAAGCAAGAATTTCTTTAAGTCCAGAGCCATAAGAACTGCTCTATTGTGAAAAATTCAAACCTATTTTATGGTAACAGTAGGACAGTTTATTTTGGGAGATCCCAATTAAGTAGATACATTAAAGGGAAATGCTCCATATCCTATCTCCGTAGCTTTATTTGCTCTTGAGCATCTCTTTGAACTTAACTCTGTTACAGCCGTATACCAAAGCATTTTTGAGGGACTGATCCAGGAATTTAAAAAAAAAAATACTAACATTTTAAACCCCAACAGCTTATGCCCCCAAAGCGCAATACATAGACATGTTCTGCAGCCTGGCTGGTGCAGGAGCAGCCATCAGTGGGACTGGCTGATGTGCCAGCTCAGGACAGCGGAGACTAGGGGTGTGGAATGAGTACTCAGTACAGCAGAGCATACTGAGACCCAAAGAAGATAGTGGAGTTTGTGCAGATGGAGTGGCTGTGGGCAAGATGCCCTCTTAGACATTTTTGGAGGGATTGATTCAGTTAGTCAAATTCTTCTCTGCTGCATCACACTTAAATGTTTCACTCTATGCGCTGCAATCATCACTGTTATCATTAGTGAGCAAAACTACTTAAGTAGTCATTACAGAAGCAACAGTGCAGAAATTTTTCACAATTAGCAATAAGCCTTCAACATGAATCACTAAAAACAGATTTTGGGGCTGGCCCAGTGCAAAACCCATTGTTCCCTCTGGCCCCAACCTCCGTGGCCAATTTCCAAGGGACTCAAAGTGCAACACCTTTCCAACACCTGGGTTGGAAAAACATCTCCGTGTTTGCTGTTGGATGCAGGTTATTTTATTGCTTCAGATAGGCAGCAATAGAAACAGTCTTTACACCTGTGAAAAATACATTGCAGAGTCAGCAGCAAGGGTTTCTGCTGGAGGACTCCTTCATTAGCCTGGTCCTGCAAGCACTCCCTGCCCAAGGCAATTCCAGTTGGCCCAAGGAACTACACTGCAACCCTGAAGCGACCAGCAAGGATGGCAGGGCTAGCAAGCAGTTCCAGTGGCGTCCCAGCCCATAGCACGGCTTGGTGCAGTTTTAAACTATTGCCATTAAATTAAGAGTGTTGACTCCAGACACTTCTGCAGGTTTTGAGGTTTTGACTTGTGTTTTTTTGGGTGGGGAGAAACAGAGCTGTTTAGGAGCTCCCTAGACTCTTCAGTTGTTCTTTGATGCGTGACAGGGTCCACAAATGGAACGTGCGTCCACACCTGGGCACTGTGGGAGAGATGGGTGCTGTGCCCACAGCAGCGCTGCACAGCTGGGAGGTCACACTGCTCCCAGCCCTCCGGCTGCCAGCACCCCATGCAGGCTAACAGCAAAGGGTTTGCTGTGTCTGGCAAATCCCAGGAGAGGAGCAGCTGTCACAGCTCCAGGACAGTGCAGAGGGACACGCACATGAATCCAGAGGGAAATATTCTGTTCCCTTGGCACTATAGCAAACCCTAATGAGAAGCAGCCCACCCGAGCTTTTGAAGAATGAACTCACCAGGCGAGTCCTCTGCTCTGATCAGTCTCCAACCCTCTCATCCGCTTAGGAGAAATAACAAACTGGGGCACATGACTTATTTTCGTACGCACAGTTGAGTAACCTCACAAAGGGAGGACTGGCGGAGAGGATGGAGGTGATGTTGGGGCTGCTCCCCTCAGGACCAAGCAACACAACAGGGAGCCCACAGGGCCCACAGAAAGTCTCTTGGTCCCTTTGGGAAGATGTGGGAAGGGGACAGGGACAGGGGGGTGGGGTGCTCTGTTTCCCAGGGCCCAAAAGGCTTTTTTTAACCTGGGCTCAGTCTTGGCTCACGCAGGCTGACGTGTTCTGACACGCTGTTGTGTCCCAGGACAGACAGCTGCCTGTCCCCAGGTGAGCTGGCCCACTGCAGGTGATGCCACTACAGCCCGACCAGCCAGGGCCTGGGCAGCTTCTTGGGACTGCCCAGAAAACCAGACAGAAAGCATAGGGTCGTCTTCAACCGAAGAATAAACTTCGAGAATGTTATCTGGTGGCCCAAACTGTGAAACTGATGGGATTTTTTTTTTTCCTTGAATTTTAACTATTCCTTTCTTTTAAACCTTTTCTTTTTTTTTTTTTTTTTTTATTTAGCATTTGCTTTCCTGCTGGCAGATACTGTTTTGAAAGGTGACATCCCCTCAATTTCCTCCCCGCCTATTTTTGCCACTTTCAAAGCCAAGTAAGGCAGATTTGGCTTTCTATTCTTAAAAAAAAAAAAAAAGTCACAAAGTCATTTGTTTACCCAACGACACCAGTCGGCAGGGACAGCAGCACAGTGAATAGGGAACCGTGGTCCTGAATTTAGTCCCTCATTCCTGCTCTTGGCACTAAGCTGGCCGAGCATGGGGAGCCGTGGTACCAGCTGAGGACGAGATTTCGTGGGGCTGGGCCCAGGGGCCGTCAGCCCCAGGGCTGGGGCAGAGGGAAGACGAGCAGCTGTGGCCACAGGGCTGCTTGGGGGGAGGCAGCGCTGATAGGGGTGACCCTGAACCCGGCCAGGTCTGCTCACCGGGGCACCTCTGTTCACACTGCAGTGAGGGACCGAGCTGCGGGCGGTGGTGGGAACGGGCCCTACAGGCCCCACAGCTGCCAGGCGCTTTGCAGATTTCTGCTCAAGCTGTGCACTTCATGGCATGCAAATGCAACTACCTCTTTTTTTCCAAGACCATTTGAGCAGCAACATAGCTATCGTCTTTTCTGGCCCCCCAACCCCCCCCCCTCCAAGTTTTAGCAGCAAAAGCTCCATTAGCATTTTGCAAAAGGTACTCAGCCAGGTAAAACAAGCAGTCAGAGAGGCAGAAGGTTTTTCGAAGCAAGTTTCAATCTTTCCCGAGATACAAACCGTATCAGCCGAAACGTCCTCCCTGGGTAGAAAAAGGTTTCATGCTGTGGAGCGAGTCAGCGCTTGGAAACGTCACTGCCAGAGGCAAAGACACAGCGATGACAGTCACTTATGGCCTCCAGAAGGTCACAGGCAATTTGTGGCTTTGTGAGAGTTTTATTTGTTGTAGGACTTTTGTTTTCTGGTCTATAAAAAACTCGAGGTAGCCAAGAAGGGGTTTGGGGTTTCTTTTTTTTTAGCACGTGGATTTGTTTTTTAATTCTGAATTGGGTTCTCTTTGCATGGTCTGCTTTGCCTAACATCTCCTGTGTCCTTCCTGGTTCCCTCAGGAAAGCAGTTAGATATGGATAATCAGACATGGAAACATTCTCCATTGCTAGCTGAAGCAGCGTCTGCTCTTGGAGTTTTCGTATAAAATGCTTCTTCTGACCACTTGCCAGACATCTGGAGGCAAATGGCTGCTAAAAGGAACCAACATAAAACATGTATGTTACGAATCGTTTGATTAACTAAAGTATTTTTGCCTCGTGGTTGCTCTTGTTTTTCCCTCCTTGCTTGGATTGTGTCAAATCCATCTTCTACACCACTGGTAATTGGCACTGGGCAAAGTCTTCCAAGAAATAGAAAGAAATCAAGACCTAATTTCCTGAATTTAAAAAAAAAAAAAAAAAAAAAAAAAAAAAAAAAAAAAAAAAANAAACCCAAGTCTGCCAATATTGCAGAAATTTGCATCTGCTTCTAAAGAAACAAAGAGCTAAAAACCATCCCCCAAACAAAAGGAACTGTCTTGCCTCCGCCCCCTCGCAAGACAGGCTAGAAAGCCAAGTCTCCTTTCTGTTTTAATGCTGCTTTTCAATGAAAAAGGAAGTTTTTCAAGTTGGAGACAGTATGAAATGGGCTAATTTATGCCAGCGTTTTGTGTTGATACTTCCAAAAAGCTTTAGCCCACCATTTTGGAGAAGTGCAGACCCATAGGGCTTGTACCCCTATCTGGCAAATCACCGGAGGCCATAAATAAAGAAGAACAAAAGACACATTTAGAAAAATCATGAACCCACGGACTGTAGCCAGGGGTTGCCTGCTGCAGAGCAAATGTCATCATCTCATGAACTCAATGGGATGTTCAACTGCATCAGCCAAAAAGTGGCTAAAAGGGAATGAACTGACATTTATCCGGACTTTCAAAGATCTTTAATAATAATGTCTTTTCTAAATTAATCTGCAGACACAGTATATGGATATAGGGTTGCAGGGTTTTGTTCTTTCTAGACATTCTGCCTCATGGTGTTTAACTTGAAGGTTATTAAAATAGATATTAAAACCTTCCTTACTCATGCAAGGACATATGGACTTTACCTGTTGGTTCCTGACTTGTATATTTAAGGAAGAGCAAAGCCTGGTGAGTCCTGCCTCCTGTGCAACAAGGAGAGGAACACTGCCATGGCTCAACACCAGATGAAGGGGTAGAAACGTGGGCAGGAATATTTGGTCAGGCTTCCGGGGCAGTGACTAAGATTAGCAAACCTAAAGAAGGAGTTAATTTGGGTTTAGCCGGGCAATGAACAGTTTCAAGCATGACACCCACAGACCTCTCATGGAAGCACCACGTGCAGTTTCTCTTTGAGACCCCAGCGTCTCCCATGCTGCCACAATTGTACCAACCTCTTCCAGCCTGGGAGCAGCACACAGCAGCTCAGTAGACCCCTTTTAAAAATTATTTTGGGCCCACTTTAACTGGTGGTCCTAATTGCTCAGGCCAGCAGCACTTGCCCCAGCAAAACCCACCTGTCATGCTCTGTCACAGGAGCAATGCTGGCAGCATGTTTGATGTCCAGCAGCTGCCCAGCTTGTGCCGCAGCCCCAGCAGTGCTGGCACAGTCCGGGATTCCAGCATTTGGGAGAGGGTTTGATATGGTTGCTCCGTCCCCAGGGATGCAGGTTCTGCAGCATCCCAAAACACGACGTGACTGGAGCTGCGGCAGAAGCTCAGGGCTCATTTTACCTCTCTTTTCCAGGTCACTCAAGCCTGGGGACGCATGCCAGGGCGGTGAGTATTGCCAGAGGCTGCGTGCACCCACTAAGGGTCTCTTCAAAAAGGCTGCAGCTGGGGGAGGGTTCTCATCCTGGCACAGAGAGTCACCTCACTGCCTCCTCGAGGTCTTTTCAGGATCTTTTTCCTCCAGGACAAAACATCAACAGCCTTGTGCACAGCTGGTATTTATTCTGACCTTGCTGCTGTGCCTGCTGCTGCCTCACAGGGATCACTGGCTCCCAGGCATTTTGCACCACGGAGCTCGCAGGCAGTGACTGAGCTGTGAGGTTACAGAACCTTAGCACTAGTGCTGGCTCCCCTGCAAAGCTGAGAGGCTCATCTGTCAGAATGCTGGCTCAGCCTTTTGGCTGCTCTGCCCCACGTCGGGTGCCAGCCCCATATGCTTTGCAGGATGCGAACGCCAGAGGACTGGCACCCGACGTGGGGCAGAGCAGCCAAAAGGCTGAGCCAGCACTCTGAACGCTGTCAGATGCACCACGGCTGCCATCCACAGTTTCCAACTCCCTGAAAAACTCTGACTTCTCTTCGAAGAGTCCCTTCCTGTTGCAAAACAGAGGGCTCAGCCAAGCGAGCATGGTACTTGTCCCATCTGCTGTGCTGTACTGCTCAGACATGGGCACATTAACCCTTCCTGGCATCACAGAGACCTTTAGGGAGGACCACAAGTTGGATTGTTCTGCATTCCCAAAGGAGCAAGTGCCTCTGGGGACCAGATGCATGGATATTTCACATCAGTTACTGGGACGGACTATGAACATCCCACAAACTTCCTGAGCTGGTAACTCGTCCCCACACACTCATACATCGCTCCTCAAAGGTGGGTGGAAATATCTCCACCCAGCCACACCCCAGCCCCTGGGTGGGATGAGCACCACCAAAGCAGGCTGTGGACAGCACTGGGTGCACAGAGGACAGGATTCAGCTTTGGGAAACAGCACAGCCAGGCCACTGAAGAGCTGTGCACGGAGCAGGTGCTGCATGAGCCACAGGCCCCATTGCAGGACACAGCTCTGGCAGTGGGCACCCAGCTGGGATGGTGGCTCAGTCCATCACCAGGCTGAACCGGGGATACAGCAGAACATGTGGGATTTTGCTGATGTGTGGCATTTCACTTGCCAGTCGACCACTGGAGAGCTGAAGGGTTTGAAGGCATTGTACCTCTTCTTAGAGACCCTCACCCATTTCAGCCAGCTGCCTGGGTACAGGTCTCCTCCACCTGCCTACGTCAAAGCCTGTGGCTTCAGGCAACCACACTGATGGTGACTGATGAAGACAGAGCAGAGCTCTGCTGTGAATGGCTTTCTGCAGGCCATGGCCCACATCTACCCACAGGCGCTCAGGTCAGAGCACAAAACTGGGGGCAGGAGTCCTTTTATGGAGTTCAGAAGCACAGGAAAGCAGCAGGACATGTTCCTTATCTCAGGGGCACAGAGGAAGCTCTGCTCTCCATGCCATCTGCAGGCACGAGAGGTGAGGAGGAGGAGGATGGGGACCAAAGCACTCTGCAGAAAGGGGGTAGCTGCAGGGACCTGCCCCCACTCTCGCACCCCAGGAAACACCTGGTTTGGGCTTCAGCTGGAAGCCTGAGACACTGTGGGTGTGCAGGAGGACATGGCCGGTTTCTCTCTCTTTTTCTCCCTTCCCTATTGAGTACATTATCAGCACCTGGGATGCTACAAAGGCTTTAATGCAGGCGGCACCTGGACCTCCACCTTCGTCCCATTTTAACTGCCGTGTCCCCTCACAGAACTGCTGTTCTGAGTCAGAAAACGGCACTGAGAGGGTGGCTGTTTCCAGCCAAAAGCCCTGATGTACCGCTGCTTGGTCTCAAAAGCAGACAGCCCTTCTGAAGAGGACGTCAGGCAAGGGATGTGCTTCACAGGACACTGACAGCCCCCAAGTGTCCCGGCTTCAGTGTAACCAGGAGGTCCCTGTTTCTGCAAGTTTTCCCTTTTGGCTCCAGCTCTCCAGGAAACCTGGCCTCTCCTCCAAGGCTACGGCACAGCCAAGATGGCCATGGTACCTGCCAGCCTGCACCACTGTAGCACTAATGGGAAAGCCAAGAATTGTGGCACCTCCAACAGAGACATGCTTCTTCTGAGGCTGCTGAGGTTCTGGTGGTCCCTGCTTGAGCACTAAGTCAGTTCTTGCCTAGATCCAGACCTAGGAAAACTCTAAGCTTGGCCCTAGGTTCAGAGGTTACTTGTTCTGTTTTCTCAGGCCATGTCTGACACACAGCTACCTCATCCCAAGCTGTGCCCAAGCCTACAGAGAGCTACAGGTGGCTCTCCCCATGTAGGCTGCCTGGCATGGCCAGGGAGCACCAGCTCATCTCTTACAGCAGCTCCCTGCAGGCTCAAAGGGGCAGCAATTTACTGGTTGCAATGAAGAGCACAGCCCCTCTTAGCAGTGGTGGACACCTAGCAAGCCAAACCATGCCAGGGAGGGAATGCCGGGCAGCTGCATCCCCCCCATAATGTCTTCCAGGGACTGACAGAAAGACAGAAGCCACCTTAGCCAACAGCACGCTTCACCAAGCCAATCTTCCCACCATCTGAAAGCTGTAACCAGACCCGTCACAGACACCAAGCTGAGCTGAATCTGACCGGTAGCTGTATTGCAAGCAATGTTACTGATCCCCTTGCTGAAGGGCTGGATGAAACTCAAATGTCAGTATTATAAGACCTCCAGATGCCTAGCTTCTTGTTCTGGAGATGAGGGGGAACCTCCAGGCTCCAGAACTTTGTTTCAATCCACCTCACCTTTCTCAGGTAGTGAAACATCCTGGGATATGGAGAGCTGTCTCCCATGCTGGAGCTCCAGCTGTGCTGGTTCCTTCTGCTTCTGCACAAGTGTTGTGCAGAAGAGGGGCACAGGCACTCAGCTCTTGGTCCAGGAGCAAGCCGCGAGGCTGCTCTGAACTGGCTGACTGGGATCACACTCGGCTGTTTTGGCAGCAGCACTGGAGCTAGCAATGGAAATAGAGAGGAGGCGGGGGGGTTGTCTCTGCAGTGACTCTGCCAGAGGTGAGGGGCTTGCATGGCACTGGGACGTGCACCATGCAAGCGATGGTAAGACTCCCGTCCTGCATAGCAACAAGGCTACCTGTGACGGGCTGTTTCACTGCCTGTAGTCTAAATTGGGCGCTGCAGCCAGCACCAGCTTCACTGCTGAGAAGCCAAGGTGAGGGCAAGTGAAAGCCGCAGGGATTGCGACACCTGCTCTGCCTCGCTGTTTCGCTTGTCTCTCTCTCTCAGGAAACCTTGAGTTGCTATATTTGAGCACTGATTATGTCCTGGCTGCGTTCTTATCCTTGTTTGTGAAGTTTGACTGAGTTCACACACTCCTGTGTACACAGCGTGCCACCCTTTGGCTGCCAAGGAGTGCTCACAGCTGGCCAGGATTCCCCCACACCGCAGGGACACAGGCTCCTCCTGGGCAGGATGCCAATGCTGTCCCCAGGCTTTCTGCGCCACTGACACGCCAGCACATGTGTGGAACTGGAGAGGAGCTGCTGACAGTGCAGGCATGCAATTCAACCCCTCCATACTCCATGGCAAGAAGTGCCCAGAGGTGCAGAGTACTGGTCCTTGTTCTGCAGAGCAGAGCACCCCTCTGCAGTCAGAGAAGTGGAGGACAGGGTTAAATTCAGCCCAGCAGCAGAGCAGTCCTGCAAAGGGGTGTGAAGGGAAGGATGAGGGGTATGTGGGGTGCACACATGGGGAACAAGCAGAGGCTGTAAGGGTTGGGGTCTGTGAGAGAGGAAGGAAAAGAAAGGAACACCACTAAACCCCAGGCCATCCTGGGTGGCTGGCCTCCTGAATTCTCCATTGTCTCCGATTAGTAGCACCTTCTTTCTACTGCAGGTGATAACAATGATTTTTCCACTCTAGGAAACCTACCAGACTGGGGAGGGCTGTTCCACAGCATGACCCCTCTTCTAGTCCCATGCCATGGCAGCATTTTCTTTCCCTCTGTTTTTCTACCATGGAAACAACCTTCAATTCTCCTAGGTATCAAAGATCACTCAAACCCACTCAGGTTTTCAAGCCAACCCTCAAGTCCCCTCACCCTTTTTCTCCCTGGTGAGAGGGGGGCACACCGGATGGAGGCAGCTGAGGTGGGCAGTTGAGTCCTCTTGGACTGGGTGCGCCAGCGCAGTAAGGCACAGATCCCAGGCAGAGCTTTAACGGGCAGTCCAAAAAAAGGTCGTCTGTGTGCCCAGCTCCTTCCTCCTGTTGGCATTTCCATTGTCAGGCTGGTCTAGTCCTGGCCTCTCTACCCTTAATTACATATTCTCCCTTCTGATATTTTCTGTCTTTTAAACACTGGTATTACACTTTTGCATACAAAGTCTACACAAGAACCCATACAGCACGACCTACCCCTTATTTTTCTACCACATCTCGTGAGGGTTAGAAGTTACATGTTGAAGTATTGCCCAAACACCGCTGCAAGCTAATGTATGGTCTCCAGCCCGAGAAAGCAGGCAGACTGAAACAGGGCATGGACCTCACACAGTAACACCAGAAGAGAAGGGAGAATGTGCTGTTCAAAACTGACAGCCAGGTAGGCATTGCCTTTTAAATGTTCTCAGCTGGCTGCAAACAAGTCCTTAGTGGTTTTTGGCAAACGTACACTGAGTGGGAGCTGAGGTGGGAAAGCTTTTCTTCTCATATTTCTTCTGTTAAGCCCTAGTCGTGAGTTACATTTTCTGTGCAGCTGCCTACTAAATAGAACTTGCCTTGAGATTTTGCTTGTCTGTGCTTTTTGAGGAAGAAACAAGCCCATGCTGCATGGAAGAGTTTTTCACAGTAAGTGCAGAGGTGAACCTGAAAGGACACAAAACAGAAGGTCCTGAAGAAAGGCACTTCGCTGTGTCACTACAGTTTTCTTCTCTTTCCTTCTCTCTTCAGGTCTCCACAAATAAAACTGGAATTAAAATACCTTCTTCTCTCATGCCAAAGGGCAGATGATCCTTATGAGACTCTCACAGTGAAACGATCTACGTGAAATGGTATTAACCATTTGTGACTCAGGAATTGGCATACATGTGCCATAGCTGTAAGTAGGTGGATGCACAGTATTTGTGTAGATGACAAGTGCTAGGCAAGCCCTGAGATGGCTGGAAATGAGATTTCGTCTTCCCTTTATACTTCTAATCACAGGAGAATGTGGGGATGACTTGCAAGCTCAGGAGAAGTTTCATTAGAGACAGGCTTTGTAAGGGAAGTCTCCAAATTCTGTCCTTCCATTAGCTGTAGGCTGGTACTTGCTCAGCAAGCAAAGACACAGGTTCAGTCACATGCTGCCTGATCAGTACCTTCCCTGAGCTCAAGAAGGAGGCTGTCTTCAGAAAGGCTGGTGGAGAGAGGTCTTGGAGAATAAACACTCTCTCCAGAGCCTTCCATTCAGACCAGGATCGCAGGGAACATGGTAGCTCAGCTTGTTGAACTCCCCATCTTCTTGCTCACCATCTAACCATCCCCACAACATCTCTGCTTCATTTTTTTTGAGGTTTCTCCATCAAGAGAGGAAGCTCATAAGAGAGTTAATTAATTCAAGGATGTGCACAACATCCAAACTTTGCTCCTAACTCCTTTCCAGAGCACTCCCGTTAGACAACGCTGGCTTTGGTGGGGTCCTCCTCAGCCTGTAGGGGTGGTGGGTCCCCTATTCCCCCATTCCATTTGGAGAGCAGTGTAGGGGAAAATGGACATGGGGTCCTGGTGGACAGCAGGATGACCACGAGCCAGCACTTGTGGCCAAGAAGGCAAATGGCATCCTGGATGTGGTTAGTAGGTCGAGAGAGGTTCTCCTCCCTCTCTACTCTGCCCTGGTGAGACCACATCTGGAATATTGTGTCCAGTTCTGGGCCCCTCAGTTCAAGAAGGACAGGGAACTGCTGGAGAGAGTCCAGTGCAGGGCAACAAAGATGATTACGGGAGTGGAGCATCTCCCGTATGAGGAAAAGCTGGGGGAGCTGGGGCTCTTTAGCTTGGAGGAGACTGAGGGGTGACCTTATTAATGTTTATAAATATATAAATGTGAGTGTCACGAGAATGGAGCCAGGCTCTTCTTGGTGACAAGAAGCAATGGGTGCAAAATGGAACACAAGAGGTTCCACTTAAATATGAGAGGAAACTTCTCAGTGAGGGTGACAGAGCACTGGAACAGGCTGCCCAGGGAGGTTGTGGAGTCTCCTTCTCTGGAGACATTCAAAACCCGCCCGGACACCTTCCTGTGTAACCTCATCTGGGTGTTCCTGCTCCGGCAGGGGGATTGGACTGGATGAGCTTT
>VWYH01008309.1:131086-195824 GCA_013399365.1 Pampusana beccarii
GGGGGTGGGGTGGGGCAAAACAACACCAACAAAACCAAAACAAAAACAAAACACCGAAATGTGAATTAAACACTGGAAAACGAGTTTATGGCGCGACTTTCTCCACCCCTGTGGCAGCTCAGGGGTATCATCATCTCCCAACCCTAAAAGTAAAAAATAACTACGACCCAGTCCTCTGTGTACTTCACAACGTCCTCAGCCCATATTCCGAACGAAATTCCCTGGCCACCGAAGGAGAGGTCGCCTTGCTGAACTCTGCAGCAGCCTGACAAGCAGTGAAGTGGGAAGTGTAGAGGTTAAGGAGTTTCAGAAAGCTCACTCTGTAAGGATACATAGTTAATTGCCCTCACAGCTTTGAACAAGCCTCTTTACAGACATTTACAGTTAGAGTCCCTCCAGGTGTCTCTCTGATCTGGAATTTATATTATTCATAATATCAGTAAAATTATATATATTACATATACTATATGTAATATATACTATATGTATATGTTTATATACTATATGTATATGTAATATATGTAATATCTATTATATATAGAATATCTATTATATATAGAATATATAGAATAGGATAGGATAGGATAGGATAGGATAGGATAGGATAGGATAGGATAGGATAGGATAGGACAGGACAGGATAGGATAGGATAGGATAGGATAGGATAGGATAGGATAGGATAGGAATTAAAATTAATAAAATTCATTAAATGAAACTCAAAGTAGGGGTGGACCATTTGTCACTGGCCCAAAACAGGCACATGCAGCTGCTGAACAGGTGTGTGATATGTATAAAAGGTAGCAGTGAGTAATAGAAAATGACTTGAGGATTCACGCAAAGAACACAGTAGGAATTCACAAGTCATTGCTCATTCATTGAGGCAACTAATCTGAGACAAAATAGAGAGGGGAATAACTTACCTGAGACTAAAAATGGGCATTTAAATACCTGCCTCTCTTCTCTGTCTTACCTGTAGAGCCCATGTTTCTCCAAAATGAGAAATTAAAACCCAACCTTTTCCTTGTTAGCAATATTTATTTAAGGTGAGGTGAACTGGGTTTGGAGACAGGAGGAACTGTTTTAGAAATAGGGGATAAAGTTTATTGGCTAAGTTGGGCAGAAGTTAAATCACAGGACATACATCCACTTTTACAGGCAGGATCATGGGTCTTACACTCAGCAGAGGCACCATGTACCTTGTGAGGATTCCTGGAACTGGTGAGGCTGGTCTGCTGTTGGATGCACTCTAATTGCTGCTACTAAATGGGACAGAAGTAAATGGGAGAGGGCTACTGTGGTGGAACCCCTACAGCTAAGCAAGGACTGTCAGAGCTGACACCGGGCTTCCCATTGTCAGTCACATGGAGTGTGTGATCCCAGTTTTGGGTGGGTTTACTAGACTGTTCCTGAGTGCTAACTAGAACAGGATGGGGGCTTACACATTTGCTATGCAAGGCTGGAGACGGCCAGTCATAGCTACTGGACCCCTTATACTAGTGCCCCAAGATGAAGTGGTATACCTTGTATCATCCTCCTCAAATCAGTTCTAGATCTTCTGTGGCTGTATCAAGTGGTGACTGCTCTGCTGCACTGTGGGAAGTTCATCGGCCTGCAGCCAAAAGAACACCCTCAAGAAGCCCACGGCAAAAAAAGATGGGAAATCTTTCCCATTCTTATCTTTTAAAGTCAGTATGAAGCTTCCCCTTGGACATCACTTAATATTATATTTAAAGGCTTATGGGAAAAAGTCCTCTGTTCACCTCACGTGCCAGGACCACTCCTTCATGTGTACAAGGCCTTTCTTCCACTAACCTGTAAAACTGGAGTCCAGAGATAAGGATTTATGTGGTTCTTCCTAGATCTCCTCTTAAAATATTGGAATAGAGGCCATATGTTTTCATTCTACTTGAATTTACCCAGTATTACAAGACGTAAGGTTAATATCAGCAGACCAGAATGCTCTCCAGCCAACTCCTCTCAAAAGTTGCTGTTTTCTAATAATTTTCTATTGCTAAGGGGCTCAAGAGTAGTTTGTCATGTAAGCAGAACACCCTGCCTTCCAAACCTTCATCAGAAAAAAATTATACCATCTTTTGAATCTTTATCAACAGACTTCAAAAAAACAAAAAGGTGTCTGCCTTCAGCACAGTAAGTTTTATTCCAAAAATGAAACATCTTCCCATTGTCTTTTAGGAAAATGTATCTAGTTGGTTTTCAGCATCCCCTCCCTATAGTTTTTTGTACATCAGAAGTTTCACTTACATCAAATGCCACCTACTACTGCCTTTTTAGCCATATCTAATATCATGCATATCTGCTTCTACTTGCTGCCTTCATTGTAGTTCAGTACAATGGCTTTTAGCTAAACCTATCATCTTTCTCAAATGTGGAAATGTAACTCTTTGGCTATCTAATATATTCTTCCTAAATAATTTTCCCCATTCGAAGAGAATTTTTCCCTCCACAAAATTTTCTTCCCATCTATTTTACTCTCTAATATCCCAAGAGGAAAGCAGACTTTCCTCCTCTTGAGATATTAGGCTTTTAGAGACATGCCACAACAATTCAAACCACTGACAGGAACACCTTTTTTCACATCCTAAAGGCCGTTGTTTGGATAGCCCAAGACCAGCTTTCAGACCCCTGAACCCTTTCTGTCTGAACCAATCCTATCTATATGGTCACCAGTCACTTCTCAGCACTGACTGCTTTTCTCCTGCTGGGTCCTGAATGTTTTGGAGTCATTTTGGAGTCATTTTCACTTGGAAGCAAGGAGTCCTTTAAGTCCACAGGGCTGACAATGATTTCACTCAAGTGTGGACCAAAGATGATTGGAGAAAAATGGTTAAAACCATACATTAAACATGCACAAAAGATGTGAATCTTTCTCCAATAAAGCTCTGGTCTCCAAGTCAGACTTTTCTCCTGTACCCTCTGGTCCTGCCATTGCAGCTGGTCTTCCTGGCACATGCATAGACATGGATTAAAAAAAACAAGATAAGTGGGTCACTCAGTGTCAGGGGAGAATGGAAGACAGAAGGTGCAAAGACTTCTGTTCCCTGCAGGAGATGTCTCCACCTTGCTACCTGCAGACCTGTGGCTGGGAGAGTTGCTAACATCTGGCTTGACACAGAGTGGAGAAGAAGACTCGAGCAACCTGCAAGGATGGACCCACATTGTCGTCACAGAAACAGAGTCACAGAAAAGGAAGAATTTACTCCAATGGACTTGGAAGAAAATTCCTGGTATTGTTGTATGATTTCTGGGTGTTTGGGATAAGACTCTACTTGACCCATTTTAGTTGTCTGTGTTGTAGATACCTGGGCCAGTTGCTCCAGGATTTCTCCGTAGTTACTGTAGAGACATGGATGTTTTTAGAGCCCAGTGATCCGATAGTACAGTATAGCCTATCAGAAGAGAGGACAGGGTTGAACAAAGGTTTCCAAAACACACTCCCAACAACCAGCACGTGCACAGAAACCGTCCCATTCTCACAACTTGTCCTAGTACACCTGATACGTCAAACAGCTTTTCCCTGAACCTCAAACTCCAAATCAATCCAGAACTTGTACGGGATTTGCTACTCCAGCTAAATCCCTACAAGTAGATGGGGCCCGATGAGATGCATCCAAGGGTGCTTAAAGAGCTGGCTGACATCATAGTGAGACCTGTGATTTTTCAATGCTCTTGGGAATCTGGAGAGGTCCCAGAAGACTGGAAGCTGGCAAATGTCACAATCTACAAAAAGGACAACAAGGATGACCCCAGTAACTACAGGCCTGTCAGCCTCACTTCTGTTCCTGGCAAACTCATGGAGAAGATTGTTCTGAGAGTTATTCAAAAACATCTGAACGACAACATAGTCATTGATCCTCGCCAGCACAGATTCGTGAGGGGAAAGTCTTGCTTGACGAACTTTATTTCATTCTACGACAAGGTTACCCCCCCTAGCTGACTAAGGGAAGCCGGCCAATGTGATCTTTTTGGATTTCAGTAAAGCCTTTGATACTGTCTCTCACAGTATCCTCCTGGACAAGATGTCCAGCATACAGCTGGGTAAACACACAATGCAGTGGGTGAGCAATTGGCTGACGGGCTGGGCTCAAAGGGTTCTAGTAAATGAGGTTATGTCGGGCTGGTGACCAGTTACTAGTGGGGTTCCGCAGGGATCCATCATAGAGCTGGCACTCTTCAATGACTTCATAAATTACTTAGACTCAGGACTTGAGGGATTGTTTAGTAATTTTGCTGATGACACAAAATCGATGGGAGCTGTCAACACTCTCGAGGGCAGAGAGGCCCTGCAGAGGGGTCTGGACAAATTGGAGAACTGGGCAATCACCAACTGCATGAAGTTCAACAAGGGCAAGTGCCAGATTTTGCACCAGGGACACAGCAACGCTGGCTGTACATACAGACTCAGGGATGAGATGCTGGAAAGCAGCTCCACAGAGAAGGATCTGGGGGTTCTGATTGACAGCAAGTTGAACATGAGCCAACAGTGTGCCCTGGCAGCCAAGAGGGCCACCCGTGTCCTGGGTGCATCAAGCACAGCATTGCCAGCCAGTGAGGGAGATGATTGTCCTGCTCTGCTCTGCACTGGTGCGGCCTCACCTGCAGCACTGTGTGCAGTTCTGGGAGACACAGTATAAAAAAGACAAAAAGCTACTGGAGAGTGTCCAGAAGAGGGCTACAAAGTTGGTGAAGAGGAGCGGCTAAAGTCACTTGGTTTGTTCAGCCTGGAGAAGAGGAGACTAATAGGAGACCTCATCGTGGTCTACAGCTTCCTCACAAGGGGAGGAGGAGCAGACGCCAAACCCTTCTCTTTAGTGACCAATGACAGAACCCGAGGGAATGGCAGGAAGATGTGCCAGGGGAGGTTTAGGTTGGACATTAGGAAAAGGTTCTTCCCCCAGAGGGTGTTGGACACTGGAACAGGCTCCCCAGGGAGGTGTCACGGCCTCAAGCCTGACAGTGTTCAAGAAGAGACTGGACAACACCCTCAGACACATGGTGTGAACTGTGGGGTTGTCCTGTGCAGGGACAGGAGTTGGACTTGACGATTCTTGTGGGTCCCTTCCAGCTCAGGACATTCTATGAAAGCTTATCTATGAAAGGCCATGCCCCCCATGCTGCATTGACCTCAGCCAATGCCTGGTGCACCAGCCCCTTGTAGAAGCAATGCTGTGAAGATTGACTGGAGACTGAGTTCGGACGCCAGCTAACCTGAAACTGGAGTATCAACGAGAAAAAAAGCTCCAGACAGGTTTTGCAGCCAGGCACCAGCACCACAGGCTGCCTGATCTCACAGTAACCCCTGGGTTATTGGGTGCAAAACACTCTGTGAAGTGCTATCAGAAACTTATTTTAGGTGGCCGTATGTCAGGAACCCTCAGCCAAAATAAACCCCTAGGCTTGCTCCAATGCATTTTTCTTTAGAAAAGAATTTATATAAATGATCTTTCATGAAAGAAAAATATTGTTGTGAGCCTGTGCAATATTTCACCATGATTTTCTAAAGTAAAAAAGGTATTCACAGTGGATCATCAGAAGCAAAACATCAGCCTGAGTAACAGTCACACCTTGCTTTTGCTGTCCACATCACTGGTGACCAGAATCTCCAGGCGATATCTGGAAGCCAGGCTACAACTGGCACCTACCCAAAGAAAAATTAAAATGGCAACTATGTAATAAAAGTAAGATGCTAGTTCTTTAAAATTATTTTCCGTAATAGGAGTTCTTTGAGCTTTAAAAAAACAGTTTTTTAAAATGTTTGTTTACAACATTTATACAGTATTTACACCTTATTTTCTCAGTGCTTCAGTTCTCTGCTAACTCTATACTGTGAAAATGAAGATTTGGTTGAAGTCTAGGTAATGTGCCAGCACTCCGGCATGTCTGGATTCTCAAGAATCCATTGCTACGGAAATAAAAAGGAAATTAAACCACTGGGAAAAAAAAAAAATAAAAATAAAAGGATGTGAGGTTGCTATGGAGCCTGATTAAATTTAGAGGTAAGTTTAACTTGCTGCTTAATTCACATCATTTGGAGGTAAGATTTAACTTGTCGCTTAATTCACATCATTATGTAGTGAATACAGCAGGTGAATGAAGGGCCCCGTGCTGCTGCTCAGTGTTTATCAATGCCCCGAGGTCCTCTCTGAAACGGCCCATGCACAGAAATCCTCTCCTCAAGATGCAGAGCAGGCACCGACAGCTGCCAGACAGCTCTGCTCCCCTGCACCTTGAATGTCTTAATGTAGGTTTCTCAGTCCTCTGATGTCATTTGTAAAAGTAGTGTCACTTCAACAGGTTAAAAATTCAGCCATTTAGGTCAGACTGTTTCAAACAGTTCCATAACCCAGTGCTACTACACTGCAGCCTATTTGTGATATATTACAATGTAATACATATAGCAATGAACAGGCTCCTCTGAGATGGTCCCTCTTACAAATTAAACATTGTTTGTAATCTATGAGGCATGCCTGAAACAGCCTCAAGAACAGTCATCATAAAGAAACCAGGTTTATAATTTTTTCTGCAGTTTTTCTCTTATTCAAGTACAGTATAATGCATTATAGCAGTACTACTATTACTTTCCATGAAGTCTGTGATCTGGAGGTCTTGTCAGCAGTGGACATAAACTCTCTGAAAATGAGCTGGTGTTATCATACTGCAAGTCAGTCAAAGGATGCCTGAGGTGAATCACAGAATCACAGAGTGGTTGGGGTTGGAAGGGACCTCTGGAGATCATTGAGTCCAACCCACCTGATAAAGCAGGTTCACCCAGAGCAGATCACACAGGAAGGTGTCCAGGCAGGTCTTGGATGTCTCCAGAGAAGGAGACTCCACAACCTCTCTGGGCAGCCTGTTCCAGTGCTCTGGCACCGTCAAAGTAAAGAAGCTTCTCCTCATATTCAGATGGAACCTCCTGTGCTTCAATCTGTGCCTGTTGCCCCTCATCCTGTCGTTGGGCACCACTGAAAGGAGTCTGGTCCCATCCTCTTAGCATCTACCCTTGAGATATTTATAAGCATAAATAAGGTCTCTTCTCAGCCTTCTCTTCTCCAGGGTGAGCAGACCCAGCTCTCTCAGTCTCTCCTCCTAAGAAAGGTGCTCTAGACCCCTCACCATCTTTGTAGCCCACTGCTGGACTCTTTCCAGTAATTCCTTATCCTTCTGAACTGTGGCCCGTCTTGATGCTCATCTATTCTTTATTAGCAATAAGCAAAATCAGTAATCAGATAGTAAGTGCCTTCGAAGTAAAAGCTGCTGTTTGTCCTGGAATTAAATTCATAACTTCAGAAGCAGTTCTACAGTTAAATGTAAGAGCACTTCCGTCGAATATCACATTGCTAGTTAATGAACTCGTATTCATGAAAGACATTTCCTTTTTTAAACTAAATCCAAATTTTCAACTGATACTTCAATTAGAACAAAAATTCAAGTTCTGGTCAACTGAAACTCCTGACTGTAGTTGCAATTTTACCCATACAGGAATCTTTTATTTCTAACCAGACAACTAAAAATCTGGCTGAGAATACCAAAGACCAGAGTTCATACCGTAACTGCTGAGGAGAGCCGTGTGTGTAACAAACAATAACAGAACAGCACATTTACTCCCATGATTTTATGTTGCAATTGAGTATTGCAAGAAGTTACAAATTACATGGATAGAGTATCCCTAAACATGGGCATAACATAGCCCCTCTGCAAGTTTTGCTGGCACACTGCTGCCATTTTAAATCAGACATGCCTGTGAGATGATGGTACACCTCTACTTAAAAACTGTGGTTCCCCCATTCGTCTGTGTGGTTTTCTAAACACCCGCATCCTTCTACTCGATTTCTGAAATGTCCCAGTACCACCCACCCCTCTTCCCTTACCACCCCATCAACAGGCAGGGCTTCCAAAATATCTGCTCCTAGCCCTGCCAGCAAGTCTGTGTTGCCTAAGTGTGCTGCTTCCCCTCTTCGGGGCTCATTTCTTGGTCTGGGAAATGGTAGTAAATAGGAATCCTCCTTCTATCAGAGAAGTGCAGCAAGGAAGGAGGCTAACCACCAATTTGAAGCATGCACATGCTTCGCTGGAATATTACTTCATATTCAAAGTTTCCTCTGCTCCAAAACAGACACCGTTTTTTTATGAGCAGCATTACTCTGGAGTAACTCCATGAATTTGCTGCCAGAAGCTGAACCCCATCCACACATATTGCTCCCACTGACCAAACAGGGCTGTGGACACTTACTCCAGTACAGCTGGGCAGCGGGACAGCCGTAATGCGGGAGCCATAGCCACTCAGGCCTGCCAGGCTGTCAGCAAATCCCTCATAGCATTTGACGAACTCCCACCGGTGTCCCAGGGAATTTGAGTAGTGGGATTGATGGCAGGCTCACTTCCCAAAAATAACTTGTTTTCCCCCAGTCTTAAGAAAAGCTGCCTAGGAGGAGAAAGCAGAAGGGAGCTTATGGGGTCTAGAGAGCTACATCAGTCCTGGCAATTAGTCAGGGCTACATAACATTTGGGGAGCCCCACATGAGCAGTAAAACAGAGAGGCAGATGACTGCGATGACTAACAGATGTGATGGCAACAGCAGAAATATGGAGCTCTCTGCTTCACTCTTGCTGCAGACGCGTGCCCCAGGGATACTTGTCACCACAACGTTTTAGATGTGGGGGTGCAGAAGAAAGGACTGAGGAGCTGCTGTTAAGCTTCCTCTACTATCTCTACCCTGTATTTGCAGAGAAAAAAAGAATACTCCCAAAATAGTCTATGTCCAGTACCTTTGCAGATGTGCTGGTGCTGGTTTTAAACCACCTGCAGGTTTCAAAGTGCCCACAACAACCTTGTGTACCCTTCAGTACTCAAGAACAACGCAAAACTATGAGCACTTCCATCATCTCCAGGCACTACGTACCACTTAAGTCAATTAGGTAGTAAACAGTGAAGAAGATGAGTTATTCTGTCCATCAACAACGTGACTAATTGCCTATAGAATTCAGACAAAATGTTTTTCTACCACCACCAAATGCAAAATATTACATCTGGAAACCAGGAGTACAGATATTGTCAGTACCAGATGGGAGAAGCTGCCTCGAGAAGCAGCAGATGGACTTTGAAATCACTGCGAATAACTGACTTGGCGCAAGCACTCAGCATACCATAATGCCATGGCAAAAACAGCAGGTATAGTTTGTGGACAGAAATTTCAACAGGCTGAAAAGAAATCCTAGCGTTATTTTTTATCCATGATATGTAGAGCATTGGACTAGCAACTGGTGCTCAGTCATGAGATGCACAGGACCAACAAAGTTCCAGAAGAAAAGGTTTCCAGCTTCTGAATCCAATATATACAACATAAAGCTTCAAGTGCTCATTTTCTGTAGTTCACCCAAGAATTGAAGGCATTAGTGGATAGCACGAGACAGGCTGGGACTTTTCAGCCTTGTTGATAAGGATGGTTTGAGGACCAGCGTGGAAATGCAAGTGAATTTCTCAGTAATTACTACAATCAAATATTAGAAAGGATTCTCCAAGTACATGACGAATAGCCACGACTGAGCACCTTTAAGAGCACATGAACTATCTGTTTACGTCATTCACATGCTGAAACAGAACCACAATAAACCACATAAGATCAGAAAATTTCCAACTTTTGGCAGCGAGACCACCTCTACAGCATCAAATTGTCACTTGCCTGCTGGGAATGCACAGGGACATATCATTTCCCCAAAGCAGTTCAGGCCTTCGACGTTTGTTGGGAGTCTCCTGAAATGCACAGGCAAGCTACAGGGGTTTATCAGTGACATATTATTGCTGCATATGAGATTAGACTGGTCAGCTTCCTTATACTCTGTCTTGGCCAGACCACTCCAAGAGTTTGCACTTCTCTGGTCTCCAAAGAGTGAGGTGGCATGGACTGTCCCCTGCACTACTTATTAGTGATGAAGACTCAGTACAGTATTTTGTAGAAATAGCCAGCATAGGCAACTAGTTTCTCCTGGTCTACTAAGCCACCCAGCTCAGAATCAATGCGGTAACAATGGAGTAGGTAGTATAGCTTTCCTTAATGTACATGTGAACTACCAGTTTAGGATCAAACAGCTGCTTTTCACAGAGTTCTTGCAAGACTCTCTTTTACCAGCAAGACGACTCAATTCTTTCTTACTAGGAAAATTAGTAAGGTTTGGCAGGTTAACTACCCTCTTTGCCCAGTAGTCTTGCCTACTGGGCATGGAGCTCATATTTTTCTTGTTGAGATGAAGCAGAAGAGATTACAGCACCACTACAGCAGCAAAACATGATCACTATATCTAACACGCACACTCAAGTAATAGGTCACACCCTTTATGCATCTCCCTTGTAAGTTGCTGGATATATACAAACCCTATTTTATTGCTGAAAACAGCAACTTCATGTATTTAGAGTATTAGTGCACTAAATATGTAGTAAGCAATTCTCTAAATAAGCAGGTATGCAAAGAAAAATATTTGTTTCTCTCACAGTAGCATCTATTCTGTCCCTGTAAGAGCACATTGAAGACTGTGATTTCAAAAATATTAAATATTCTGTATTCCATCATGGAAGGAGGGAAATAAGTGGATCTGCCAAAACAATAGCAACAATTTAGAATGCCATTTGTCTAATGCCTCTCACTCCTCCATCACAAGACTGAGCTCATCTTGCACAGCATGGATAAGGCTGGGTTCTAGCAGTACAACAGAACAGAACACAACTGTATTTTCTTGAACACCACCACAGCAATAGAGCAAGAACATCTCCAGTTTCTCTCAGTTTTTACTATTATGCAAGTTCCTTATGGAACTGAAAGAGTATATACTGCTGCTTGCTTCGGCATAGCTATTTTGCTGTTTCAGTTTCCAAACCTGCAAATCTAAGTTTGGCATTCTAGAAATGCAAGGATGTTACCCAAAGTAATGCTTTTATGAGGAGATAAGCTGAGGATTAGGGCAGTTTTGGGTGACAAGCAGAGGGTTCATTTTGCCCCACTGCATTATCAGTTCTTCAGTTCAGAGGGAAGCAATTACATCTTGAAAAGGAACTACAGAAGCTTCACAGTGACTTCCCTGGGATCACACTGCTGCTGCTAATCTCCACAGAAGTTTCCACTGCAGGTGTTACAAGATCCTGAAGACTGGAATTTCTCCAGCATTTCTTAACTGATAGGCTAGAGCTTGTCTGAGTTCTGGGGATTAGAAGCAAGCACACTTCTTACAGTCCATTTATTTCTGATCCTAGAGCAGGAGGAGCAGGAAGGAGACTGCCACATACCCCTAGCTTTTATTTAGCTTTCACAGGCTCAATCCCCATTGACCATTGGTGTGCAGGAGCATCAGCTCTTAGGACACAGTGAAAGCAGACAGACTTTCAACCTATAAGTAACCTGAAGAGCAATTGCTGACTGTTCCTCACCTCCTTGGCTCATGAGTTGAGGTATGCAGGAGCCCCCAACTTTGAGTAGCCTATGAACTGGAGTGCATCACAGAACAGACTGGCAGGCTCCAGTTCAGACCAGACACCACACAACAGGCCTAGGGCTGCACCTCAACATGTTGTAAAGTCGAGCCCAGATAACCATTAGAGAAGGCAAAAATGCTTCTCTGTAAACTGTCACTCTAATGAAAGTGAAAGATGAGTTGTGTCTCAACTAATCTTCAATAAGTTGAGGCAGATGTGTACGTTCACAAGAAAGAAAAAAAGAAGTACCTTGAATAACATCTAAAACCAAGCATTATAGTGTACTCCATCACTATTTCTCCCCTCCCAGTGGTTTTGTTGGTTTTTTGGTTGTTGTTTTAAACACACATTGGCAAATAAGCTCCATAAATACTTTGTCAGCACTATTTAGACACAAGAATTACTTGAGGCAAGCAGTGTTTAGTATAAGTTTATTTGCATAAGAATTTCAGAATCATTAAGGTCCAAAACCCAATTTCCAAGAATAAGTGAACACAACAGTGAAGAAAAGCAGACAAAATTGCTGTGAACAGTCTCAACTTTGGGCTTATCACAAATTCGAATATTTCTTATACCTTGTCCTGCCAGCTTAAATTAAAACCAAAAACAAACAAAAAAAACACAAAACAAAAAAACCAACTCACTTATTTGAAAGAGGTACAAGACAGATTTTCCAAGAGCTGACTTCTTTTAATAGTAAAAAGAATATAAGATATAAAGAGAAAAAAAAGCCATCTAAATTTCAACAGAAAGTGCAATTTTAGTCAGAGATAAGCCCAATCGAAGCACTTCAGTGAAGTGAGAAAACCTAGAGTGCTCCAACCATTCCTCCCAAGCTTCTACAACTATAGCCCAGCATCCCACCTTATAACTAGTTTCATTGAAAGAACATGTGAAATACACTTCACCATATTTAACAAATGGTTGAGTAAGACCTAGATGCAGAGGCTAGAAGTATTACTATCCATTTGGCTCTCCCAACGCCCAAATTAAACTAAGTTGCCAGTGACTATGGTCAGCTTATTGCTTATTCCTGTGCCTAACAACTATGGCACCCTGATTGAATGAGTGAGAGGGTTAGTAAACAAGTACCATCAGTAGTATCCTGACAGCTTAAAATTGAAGTAGTTTGTCCAAGTTCTCTTCTAAGAGGCCTTTCCCCAAGCACTTGTGGAGTGATCAGCAGAGGTTACTACCAACATTAGTAGTTATTCTAGTGATCAGAAATCCACAAAGCCTAGGCACAAAACATACCAAATGCTTAACCCCAGAACTCAACCCCAAGATTGGGCCTCTAAGTTTTGATAAAAAGCATTAGGTATTTAGACTAGATTTAAATACTACCTATTGCTTTGCAGACAAGATACTGATGTTAAAATAAAGTGTGATGATCTTGTGAAAAATGGTTACTCAAAAGCAAGCAGTAGTCTTTAACCTCCAAGCTTAGTGATTGACTGAACTAGTTGAGGAAAATCACAGCAACAATTAAATCTTGAGCTGAGGGAGCATGAAGTATGTTGTACCTCACAACTTTTCAGAGGGACCACGGATAAGCATAGGGATTTCACCAAAGTGATTAAAACCCAGTCCACTACTAGGTCTCTTTGGTAGCATCTTTATCAAATAAAAAAAAAAAAATCTTACAATGAGGAAGTCACATCAATAAACTCTAAGTCAAGGGCAAAAATACTGACAGCAGACACTTAACCTCAGACTGGCTTAGCCTCCCAGAGCTTTATAAGCTACAGGAAGAAAACAGCTATTTTAAACTGCACAGACAAGTTCACTAGAAGCCTAGTCCTGAGGAACGATGCACTGATACAAGACTTGCAGTCTATTGTTACTGCAGCTTTGTTTTGATGCCACTGCCCAGAGGCAATATATTAGGGTAATAGTCTGAAATATAGTAGTCTTTCTCTAACCTCTAGACACACAAGTGAGCAACAGAGGATAGAGCAGGTTTGCAGAGGCATCATTAAGTACTGAATGGAGACTGAATCAAGCAGGCAGCCTAGACTCAGCCTAAGGTCATAATTTTTAACGTTTACCTAGCACTCATTCTCATGTTACTGCTTGCTAGAGAGGCCAGATAAACTTGAGCTCAAACCAGCTAGCACACACCAAACTAAGCTACTGCCATATGTAACATCAGGCTGCTAGGACAACTCGAAACAGAAAGAAGTAGACTGCTGGCAACACAGCAATGAAAAGCTACCTGCTTTACCTGCCAAGCCAGGATTATTTTGAAGACAATGAGGTAAACAGTGTCCCAGTAATCCCTTATACAATAGGGCCAAAGCAGTAGGTAGTGTGCAGCTTCAGCATATAGTTTAACTATTCAAGAGCTTAACACCCAGCAGCCAGGCTACAAAGCATCAGTATTTCTAATACACCAGAAAAACTTAGTAGACAAACAGGGAACACAACAGTCCTGCAAAGCTTAAACCCAGGAAGTCAGCTGTTCAGGGAGCAGCCATTCAACACAAAGCTTCCTTGGAGGCCTCAGCAACAGGTTACATTGGCAAAAGCAAAATATTTATGGCAGGAAGCTTAAATTCCCCATAGCTCTGTCTCAGTAGGAACCTATTAGAGTCTTCTTTCTAGCACTGCCTTTTCCAATAGATGCACCTGGCCTGATGTTCAGCAGCCAAGGCATTCAAAGACCAGTAAAACATAAGTTTGTTTGTTTCAAGCTTGTGAAGACTCCTGAGCATCTGACCACTTCTTCACACAGCTGATGCACGGGACAGTTTCTAAAGATCAGCCATGAGATCACACAAAACAGATAGATGAGTCTAGGCTATTTGATATGCAAATCAAACAATGTCACTTTAGCCAATGGTTTACTTCTGCAATGAGTATAGCTTAGGTTGGCTTTAAAAACAGCTATTTAAGAGATGATAGCAATTAAACTACGAAGCAAACGACTTCCTTCTTTCTAGTGATACTCTATACTAGGCCAAGTATTGCCTTGCATGCAGAAGCTATTCATGCCTAAGTTTGCATTCCAGCAGCAAGCTTGCACTAAGTTTAACACACAACACTGGCATCATATTGTCTTTTTAAAAAGCCTTCCAAATAGTTGAAGTCTTGAGTGAGAGATGCCTTGTCCGTAAGCTACATCAAGTCCAAGCCACAGCTAGTGAAAAAGGCTGGGTTCACTTTCAAGTTTAGCTACTTTGGCCGACTACACAGGAAGTCTTTAATGAAAAAACACACAACAGAAGAGACCAAATTATTTGCTATTTGCTCCTAAGTTGCTTACAAAATTGTCCAAAAAATTAAGTTAAAGCATGCTTGGCTACAGTCTGCTCTCTAGATTGTATACCTCCCTGCCTTCCTAAGCTAAATGAAGAAGTCCAAACAAAAGAGTAGGCTCGCTGCTTTATTGAGGCAGTCTTCATGAAGTAGTTATAAAAGTGAGAGAACTTGCAATGTAACTAGAAGTTCTCGGTCCTATTAGGAACATGCAGTTTTTTACTGCCATTTAAGTGCTGCACTGCTGCCGTTTTCCACCTTTAACAGCAACCATACATTGGTGTTTCACTTGCTGTCTACTTTACCTTCTAATTTTAAACCATTTGTTTGATCAGGCACTTTGGTCTCATGAGCCTGCAGAGACAGTCATAAAAAAGGTTTAGCAAACAAGTATTCTTAAACATTGCACCAGTACATATTAAATACCTCTAATATTTGCCTTTCCATACTACTTCTCTGGTTAAGCAAAGGAAACTCAAGATCACTTGTATTTTACTATTGCAATTCAGTGAAAATCATCCAATTAATACACCAGTTTCTAATGCTGCTATATACATAACTGAGGAATTTTTAACCTTCCTTATAATGCACAGGAGTTTCAAATCAGCAAGTTCAGCACATACCCTTTAGGAAGGTCAGCCACCTACACCTCCAAGGGAGTACATACACCTCCAGAGGCAAACTTTCACCACACACAGCCTCTGTGGAGAGCTCTGCTTAGCATTCATACACCTCTTCGAGTGAGAGCTGAGACCCATAAAGTGGAAGAATTTGACTCTAACCACTCAAAATACCATCTCATACAGGGACCAGGTGATAGTGACAAGTAAGCCCAACCCTTAAGTGATGACAGAAAGACAAGCCTTCAGGACCTGCCTGAAGTTGTACACGAATAAAGTAATTTTACTAGGCACTTTAGGAATTTATACTGTGGCAGAAGTGCACATTATCTTGCAACTTACAGTGGTTTGGGCTTTTTTTTTTTGGGGGGGGCGGGACACAGGGCAGGGCTGTGTGTTTGGTTTGGTTTTGCTTGCTTGCTGTGGACCTGTGGGGAAGAAAATTGGGCAAAACCTCAGTGCAAAGAGCTGCGCTACTTTCCAACTGTGCCAAAAATTGTTTTGAAAGATGCAGTCAGAAAGGCTTTATCTTGAGCCTGGACTCAACAGTATTTTTCCATCCTAACTATTCAAACCGTAGTTCAAATTCTATTTGAGGCTTAAATTCCTCATTTCAATAACTTTTCACATTATGAAGTTTTAGATTGTGTTTTGGTGCATGTTTGGAGATCCCACCTTCCAAATTTTTGTACACATGAAAAAATTAGCCAGCTTATGTTTTAGAGATAGACTTAGTAATGGATCTTTAACTTCCCAGAAATCTTGAACTTGAGGCAGGACCATATATCCCTAGGTACTACAGGAAACAACACTTAGGCCCTGTACAAGACGGACAGTATCCATACAGTCACCAGCTCTACACAGCCAGAAAGTAGAAGCAGCCCAGGCATAACACGAGTCCACCTTTGCACAGTTGAACAGAAAGCTGGCCAGAACTCAAACTGAGGAAGTATAGAGTAATGAGGTTAGGCAATAGAAAGCAGAGCTTGGTTGCTGTTGCAGGAGTGGCTTCTGCTCAAGACTTTTTTTTTTTAAACAGTCTTTCCTCTACTAACTAACCCAGTTTACTGAATACTCCACTGAGGTCACATATTAATAGCCATTTCCAGAACTAGTATGAAGTTTTGTAACTACTCCTCTAATATCTGGCTGCTGGTTCTCTTCTCCTAATGAAGAGGTAATAAGGCTTCTTGGCATTTGTAGAAATACACTGAAAGGTTCATAGCAGGTCATGTGGTTGCATATTCCTACTGCACACCAGGAAATGAACAGTCCAATGCAGTCATGTTTCCATTAGAAAACCTCCAACTGATAGTTATTATTTGTCTATATACACTCAGCATCTTGGTCTTCAGTAGCCTCTATTCAAGAACAGTCAAGCGAAGAGATCAATTGCAAGGCAACCAAGTGGGGTAGGACTGGCTGTACGGCACAGGAGCATTTGCAAGATAGTAGTTGCTGAAGTTTACATCACTAACATAAGGTGCTGGCTGGTAGTAACAGGTAACATTAGTGGCATTAGGGATGATGTTTTGTTCTGCCAGCACTTTGAGTGCTAGCAGAGAAATCAAGTTGAGAGTCTGCCTTCGCTCATGTCCCATGAGACAGACCGTGCTTTCATTCACCACCCTGCGCAGAATCATGAGGTAGTCATATTTGCTCCTCTCTTCTTTGGAGAAGTGGTTCTGGAGGTAGGTCTCTAGTTTGCGCTGCTGATCCAGGATGTCTGGGAAGTCTATGAAGAATCGGGAGCACATGTAGCGCTCTAATGTTTTGATCTCATCCTTATCCATGGGCCTGAAGTCTCGTACTAAGAGGTTACTATATTTCAGAAGCCCGCCACCTCGGATCTCTTCAGGATTTTTGGTAGCTATCAGCTTGTTCTGGAGATGATCAAAAGCTGCTTCAAAGTCTCCATACATGCTCTCCCCAATCACAGTTGGATGGAAGTGCTCCGACATGGGGGTTTCCGAGTAGTCATAGTAAAAGAGCAGGGAGTCCAGTATGATTTGGAAGGAGTCCACGCTGAACTCAAACTGTCGTCGTATACAGTCTACAAACTTCAGCTCCACATTCCTGCCATGTTTGTTGGAAAGCGATATCAAGCTCCAACGGTCAGACTCTGTGTACACCTTGACTAGCTTCTGGATGTAGGCTTCCTTCAGTGTAACTGGACTGATTTTTAGCTTGCTTACTCCTTCTGGCAAGAAATTCAAGAGGGATCGCAACACCACATCTCGAACCAGCTGAAACTCAGCCTCACTTGGAAGAGAAACTTGAAAAATGAGATCCAGGTCTTTGCATCCCAGCCCATTATCCTTTACCAGGACATGACCAGCTGCAGAGCCATTCAGACGGACGTCATGCACCACAATGCCTGCTTCACTCAGCCTACTCCGAACGGTCTGAACAATGTCCTTCAGAGTTATCTTCAGTGTCGGGAAGTTACCTCGTCCATGGATTGGAACCACCTCCGTAAGAACCTCATGCAGACGGCTGACCTGCTCCCAGTTCAGTACGCTGCATGACATGCAGTCTGTGTTACTTCCTTTGCCTGCCATCTTGAGGCTTTCTTCTCCAAAGAAACTGTAGGGAGGTGGGAGAAAAAAAAAAAAAAAAAAAAAAAGACAAGTCAGACTTTTATGCTTCCTACATATATCCAGTGCTCTGCTTTTCTGTCTGCATGAAAAGATACACACTAGAAAGAAGTAATTCTATGTACTAATAATTACCAGCAAGTCTTTCACCTGAAGAGATACCCAGCTTCTCTATTGGTGCAGGCAAAAAATTTAGTTGTCGTCGTACTTTTTCTGGCAAGACAGCATTAAGTACTTCAGCAAAGCAGTCTGTGTCAAAGTGAAATTATCAAAGATTACACATAAACTTTGCCTAAGGTCTGCAGCACCAGCTGAAGCCAGTGAGAGCCATAACTGCAAAGCACTTCTGAAAGCTACGCTTTGAACTTGTTTTGTTATACACAAAGCTCAAACTGCTCTCTCCAACTAACGCAAGAGTTGACACTCAAGTGTTAGTTTCAGGGCTTAGACATCCAGATCACCAAAAGCACTTGTAATAACATCAGAGGTACAAGATTTCATCCTTTTCATCAAAGTTCTTCCTTTCTCAATCATCCAGCATCTACCACTCCTAGGACAAAGGCCAAGTACACCTTACTCCTGCAAAAGCTATAACACTTCAGCATCCTGAACAGAATTTCAGCTGCAGTGTCAGATAACACAACTATTCAATTTGTACTCCAGTCTTCATAAGCAACTCTTTACTCTTCTTCAGATACCCTGTATAGCAAAACTACCTTCTCTGAAATATTCATACCTGCCCCAACCTTTTGCTCATTTGTGGAGGGCAAATGAACCTGTAGGAGCTGGTTTACATACAGATTATGTATATAATGTTAGTGTTACTATTTAACACTAAGGACTTGAGAACCTTGCTGATGAGACTTGGTCACAGCCTAGTCTGAATTTCTGCACTTTTTAAAGAGTCTTGTCACAGCTGACCAGATAATTCTCTTGTGCTTACGTGTCTTGTATTTTGAAGTATGCAGATACTTACATATGTTCTACAGTCACGCAACTCCAATTGGTATTAATACACTTTTATCTTTTTAAGTGTTCCAGGTTTCTGTTGCAGGCAGGTGCTTCCTGACAGCTACAGACTAATTGAGACCTCACCTTCTTCTGCCCAAAGTAGTTGTGAGGACTGCAGCTGCCAAGGTCAGACTAGTTAGATTTAGGCCAGTTAACTCTTGCCTACCTTGTTTAAAACCCAACCATATAGTTTCCTAACATGCATCAATATAGTGCATGGAACACTTTTCAAGTAAGATTCAAAGAGCAGCTATTGTCATTTCATGGCTGTCCTCTTCCAGCTTTTAATTTTTGCACAGCTCATTTGACCTGTCACTTCCTCTACAGAAGAGAATAAAATCCAGGATAAAATATACAGAAAGGTAGAAGTGCTCCCAGAGAAGCAATTTCTGCCCTTAAGCATGAGCTGTTGCATTACAAACTCTGCTGCTGTGGGTCACATCAGCTCCAGGAGACAGGAAACAAACCTGTGGTTCCTGAGATAATTAGTCCATGACAAATCAAGTTCTTCAAACTCAATCCTTAAGGCTGCAATGCAGCATAAACACAGAGGAATCAAGCCTGCCAACAGTTGCCCTCAGGTACTTCAAACACATTCAAGTACATTTTCACCTTCAAACCACTATACAGTCTTCCATGACTTCTACCTTAAGCTGCAAGTGCTTTCAGCTACTACCCTCTCCTCCTTTCCATTTGTAACCTTCTCAGCAGCCAAGACAACACACGCAGCTCACCCAGCAACCAGAAAGGACTCAGAGAAGTGCCTCTCACCCCACCACACACACTAGGTTCTGCTCCATGAGTTTCATCTAGGAAAACAATGTGCATCGCTGCCCTTGTGGCGGGAAGATGAAGTATTTAATTTCCAACACAGCGGAGAGGTTAATTCTCAGGCTGCCAACCTATGAAGCCTCCCATCCCCAAATCCCTCACATGTTGCCTACTCTGCAAGAGTTACGTTAGCGACAACACGATCTTAGTAGCTTTAAAGTACTTGGGGTGCTAGCAGCTCACATGCCTCGTTTCACCACCAACGCCTTCCATCACAAGATGATTTCATACCTGGAGATGTTCATTCACTGAGAAGAAAGCAACTCCAAAGCCTAGATAGGCATCACCTACTTTTAATAACAAGTGTAGAGTATCCTAACCACTTGAATGCAAACCTCGAATCAGAAGCAGGAAGAGCGAGGACAACGTGCCTTCACCTTTGTCATGGTGGAGCACATTACCCTTCAGCAGCAGTTTTTTCCCCTGTAAGGCGTATAACTTACACAACACCTAACAAAACGTAGACAACCGTACCTGCAGCAAGCAGCACCCCTGAGACACTACAGCGGTACAAGCGCCCTCAAACCCCGGCGGCGCTGCAGGCGGGGAGGGCGGCTCAGCTCCTCTCAGAGAGGTTTTCTCTTGAGGGGGCGGGGGGGAAGCTGAACGCCGGGCTGCCCCGCTGCGGGGCGGCTACAGCTGCAGCCCCTCCGGTGGCCGCAGGCACCGGCCCCCGCGCAGGGCGCACCCCGGGCTCAGGACCCGCACTCACCCGCACCGCGCGGAACGCGCCGTTAAGCAACCACGGTAATTTAAAAAAACGTCACCGAGCGCCTGCCTGGAGGAGATTCCTCATGTTGAGCGACCCCGCCCGCCGCCCCGCAGCGGAGCCCCGAANTAACGGCCGCTGCGGCGGGACTCCCCCCCCCCGCCTTTCCCCCCTCCGCCTCCGTCCCGGCCCTCCCGCCGCGGGGGAGCGGGGGCGGCTTTGGCCGCTGTTGGGGCCACCGGGCGGTGGGCCCGGGAGCCCGGCGGGGATCCGGGTGGGGAGAGGGCGGGGATGCCCCCCCGCGTCATGGAGACTTCACCCCCCGGCTCTAGGGGCTCGCCCCACAGGTGGCGGTGGGGGGCGCCCAACGGTCGCTCCCCCCCCCCCCCCATATATGTACAACTATATATGGAAGGGAAGGCAATGTCCCAAACATTTCAAGGGAATAACTCAAGACAGGGGAGTGAAGCACAACGGAAAGCAGATTGAAACACAGCATGGCTTTCCCAAAGGTACCTTCTCCCGGACAGAACAACCGTCAGCGCAGATCCAACATTTCCAGGCTCTGCTAAAGAGTTTAGTATGGTACCTCATCGGAAACAACCAGGCTAAGAGTTAACACAGAAACTGCGAGGATGCGCTGGCAAGGACACGGCAGAAGTGTTGAAACAGCGTGCTACTGAAAACCACAGCTGATGGGCGGTGGGAGGCACTGGCGACACGGAGGAGGACGGAACTATTAGGAAGCAATAATTTGGAGATACAGAGTAATAAAAACCGGCTGGCGTTCAATAGTACACAGTGCGAGATCACGCACTGCAGGGATAAAAGCTAAAATTTCTGCTGTAAACCCTCAATGTTTCAGCAAAGGAAGAGAGAAAGGACCTGGGGTATTTGCCTTCTGTAGGATAATCAGGACCCAGCAGAGGAGAAAAAAAGCAAAACTTATCCTGGGACAGGCCACTTGACGTATTTCTAGTAGAGCCAAAAAAGTATTTACAAAGCATTAGGGGAAAAAACCCCAACACACACACACACACACACACACACACACACACACACCTGTTAGACTGTTTGGTCATACACAGTCAAGAAAGATGAATTAAAACATGCACACACACTGAGCTGACCTTGTAAGAGGAAACTGAAAAGCTCCTCTTTGCCAAGCAAACACAGACTCGCCTTGCGTCACCAACAAAGCCAAAGATGAGCAGGAATATGGGATGGGTGGGTGGGTCTATTTACTTATTTATTTTTCTCTGATAACTCGCCATCTGGATAAATAGCAGGAAATAAAAAGACCTATTTAAGTTAAAGGATAACATTGTCACAAGAATGAGATTCAAGGGAAGTTACTATCTTTTTGTCTGATGAGATGATAATGAATTCAAAGCATCACAGGAGAGAGGGGAATAAAACTAACTGGTTTCAAGACAGACCTAGAAAATATCTAATATGATTGTCTGTGGTGGTACAGAGTTGGACATGAGGATCCAGTTCTCTCTCAACATTTTTTCCCATGTTTCTAAAACAAGAAAGAGAAATACAGAACTCAAAAAGAAGTAGTAGCATAAATGATGGAGGCATAACCACCACTAGGGAAATGTCTCACTTCGGGGTTAAAGTACTGAATGGTCTTGCCTCTGAAAGAATATTTTCTCAGCAATATTTCTGCCTCAAATATTATTGTCCTATGACAGTAACTGATCATTTTGGACAGTATATTTTCTGTTGCCCCATGGGAAAACAGTAATTAAATTACACGTTGAAAAATATTTTCTTTTTAAAATTCATTAGATACTAATAAAGGCAAAGATAAAGTGCGCTACATACTGCTATTACAGATGTTAAAGTATTCATAAAACATTTGTATTTTATTTGTTTACCAGTTCTTGTTTCACAAAAATGTTTGTAAAAGCAAAGATGTATCTCGACTGTATCTTAAAGGATACCTGGGGTGTTTTCTGCCTCCTCTGATTTGCAGAACTTGAGTATCTGTCAGTGGAAGTGCAGCACACTCTGTAGTGAATTTAAACCTGACAATACACTTGCTATTTTTAATCGCTTTTCACTGTTTGCACTGAAGGAGTCCCTGGGACAGGACGTTTTGAAATGCCATTTTAAGCCTGCTGGATAAGACTCCTGCGTAAGTTGCAGGAATAACAAGGAATGCATCTTTGAGTAATGAACGTCTAGGAGAACGAGCCCATTTGCCCCTGACAAGAGCCAGCCTCCTGCTGTCTGCATGGTGGATTACTGTGCTGTGAGGATGGAAAATGTGGAAACACACAGCCCGCTGGCGAGACAGGAGATTAAAAAACGTGGGTTACTGCTTGGGTGCTGCAGTGGCCAAGGTGGCTTTGACGTGGGACCAAACCCAGCTCCAGGGCGCAGTCTTAACGCTTAACATTTATTTAGGATGGACTTTCCCACTGTCAGCTGTAATTCTGAGCCTAGGGAGATGTAATGGATGATCCCAATCTTTCAAAGCCATCCTTTCTCTGAGAGCAACTGGCATACAAACTCCTGCTGAGATGCAGTGAGCAGTGGCAGCCATGGTCCCCCTCTGCCCTTGGACAACCACCATCCTGCCCTTCTCCCCACAGATGTTCCATCCCTCATCCCTGCCCACTTCCCCAGTGTCTCCTCCCAGCTACAGTCCCTCCTCTCCCGTTCTGTGGTGTACGCCTCTGGGATATACACCACAGGACCTGTTTCAAAGGGTTTTATAAAGAGAAGATGGGGAAGGAAGAAGGACCAAATGGCTCCTGGGATGGTGGTGTGACAGGGTGGGAAGGGTCTGGAAGCTGCCAAAACAGAGGCAAGTACGGAGTTTTATGAACACAGTGCAACTTGTTCATTTCAATCCAGTAAATAGGGCAGCAAATTTGGCAGAAGAAACACACTTAAAAACTTGTAAGTCAGCTCAGTGACCTGGCACTGTCAGATTAGTTTCCTTGCATGATGCATTGCTGAACGTAATGTGTCATTATAAATCTTGGTTGCTATGGCTGTTAAAGCCATAAAGTGAAGCAGAGCTATTAATACATGGTAGTAGTAGCTGTCATGCTCCATTCTGTAATTGAGCATCAAATCAGCAGTTGGGAAACTCTTCTTTTTTGTCTGACATGTGGAGTAACTGCTTGTCTGCAGATGCTGAGAGCATGGAGACAGGTAGAAACATCCCACCCACACAGGGTTATGGTGAAATCCTCCCTCAGAGTATCAAGAGTGAGCCCCTTTCTCTGTTGCTGGCTGCCTTTACAAGTCTTTGAGGTTTCCTGCAGGGAGATGCAGAAATCCTTCCTCCCAATATGTGGATAAAAGTAGACACGCAGAGTCCAGTACAGACACACAGAGTGTTCTAATGCAGGGAACAGCAGTCTTTCAAAAATCTGAGGTTAAGTTGGCTGCCAACAGCACAGCAACAGCTGGAAAGTTTCTGCTCCAAGGGATCAGATGCTACCATGTAGGATTTCCCAGCTCCTGGTAAGTTCTGAGCTCAGCAGAAGCTGAGAGACATTCCTTCTGCAAAGGGCAAGAAATGCTGGTAGGCCCCTTCACCAGCAGGACCTGTGCAAATTGGGAGCTCCAAGCTCCTGCTACATTTAGATGTGAGGAGGACACAGAAACCCTGAATCGCTGTCTTTCACTAGTGTCTTTTTGAAGATGTCTCCACCCATTAGCCCTTCCACCCCTCTGCTGCGTGCCACCTCTGGCAACTCAGGTTGTGGGCTGCAGACTCTTCTCCTTGAAGTACATGCCTGAAACTACTTAAAAGCCTGAAGGAGCACAGCCACTGGAATGTGTGGCAAGGTATGTGGGACAAATTCTTCCAGCAGTGAAGAGGCAGATACACCTCTGCCCAGGCACCTTGCACTTCTGCTTCTGCAGCAGGAAACTCACTTTTGCCAATCTGGTTGTGCTGTGAGGCTCCGGAGCAGGCAGCCCCGGGAAGCCCGGCATTTTCTTTTCCCTTATGAAGGGGCAAGGCAGACACATGCTGAGATGGAATGCACCCGCTGGAGTGAGTGGGCAGCGGCCCATCATCTGACTTGTTTTTTCCTTGCACCTGAGCTTGCCCCAACTACTTAATTAGTCACACGGTTTCCCGGAACCCGGGGGAGAACAAACGGTCAAAAATTTCAGTGGTGCAGGAGAAGACGACAAAGGCTGAACGGGGGAGGTGGAGATGTGGGGAGAACAAGGGTTTGCAAATCAGACTGAAAAAAATATTTAGTCTATTTTAAGAGTCGTGAGCAAACTCAGGACACGTTGCCTCAGGCTGCAGGTGGCAAACACAGCAAAGGGGAGTACAGAGAAACAGCAAGGCTGTTCAGGGAGTGCAGCCTCAGTCGTGCAAAGCTCTCAGGTGCTGAGCTGCCTGTGGGCTCTGCCTCACAGATTTTATACTTTCCCCCCCGACAGGTTTTCACTGCGAAATCGCATCTTTTTTTCATTCCCTTGCCATCCCTGGCCCCAGGAGCTGTTACCAATCGTAGTGGTCACACCACGACTGGACCAACGCTGGGGAGTCTGCACCTTTTGCCTCTGCCACTGGTTTTAGTTGCAGATGGTACTGTCTGCTCCTCCAAATTCGCTGATTTGAAGGCTAACAGAGATGATTAACCACTGATTAGTACTTGTATAATTCCTTGATAACATAATTCTGCCGTAGAACTCACAGCCCCTTCAATAATGTGCACTTGCCTGCAGACTTTCTTCAAAATTGCTCAAGATAGTTAACCTGGTGTTTCCTCACGGTACTTTGCTCCAGTTGTTAACTGCTTTCATGACTGAATGTCCATACAGAGTTTGCTCTGGTTTTAATTTCCACCTGTCTTTCTTTTCACTATTTTTGTTGTTGTTGTTGTTGTTGTTGTTTTGTTTTGTCTTGTTTTGTTTTCCTGTGCTAGATTATATGGGCTGTTACTGAAAACTTGTATGAATTCTTTAAGGATTTTCCAATAGGCTGTTTATTTTTAGCTGCTGGCAATTACAACTGGAAAGGAGGTTTTGCGCAGGTAATTCAGTTCTATAGCTTAAAATAACCTAAACAAGAGCTGTCAGAGATTCTCTATCTCAGATACACTGTCCCATTCTTCCCCTTGGGTCAGGTTTATGTGATTTAAAACCAATCCATCCAAAGAGGAGATTTGCCTTTGACTGGAGCAGCTTGCTGGCTTGGCCACTGCACAGTCAGGCACTAGGGCAAGTAGAGGAGATGAGGCAAGACGATGGCAAACTTTAAGCTGTGCTGGACTGGCCCTCTCAGAAGTCTTGGAGCCCATCTCAACTACAAAGAGCCATCTCGGTCTGCTCAGTGGGCCACCAGCACTGCATGGAAGCTCTACAGCTCTGGAAGATGCTGTCCTACTGTCCATCTTGTAGCGAGGCTGACAACTGCTGCATGCTCCTTTGGCGAGGGAGTCCTCGACAAACATACAGGTAGCACCCTCAGCAGGATCTCTGTGCTGGCTGCAGCGTGACAGCAGCTCCCTGGTATGCCAGCTTCATCCACCTCTGCCACAGGAAGGGGACAACAACCTCCCTTCACACCAGGTTTTGGTCTCTGTGGCAGTTGCACTTTCCCCGCCATGCCCTGAGATCAGTGTGGCAGTTGCACATCCGCCTCTCAGAACTGGGCCTTCAATGGGCAGTTAATGGCTCTTTGTGGAGATCCAGAGCCGGTGGGCAGGGTCGTCAGCAGAGGGGCCAAGCGTGCCCACAGCCCAGAGAAGCTGAGAAGCTTCTCGAATGCCCGCAGTCGTGGAGGGGCGTGCAGAGAAGCCGAGAAGCTTCTGGAATGCCCACAGCCAGATCTGAGCAGACTATAAATGGGGTTCCTGCCGAAGACCCCTTGCTGTGGTCTTCTCGGAGCTGCGGGTCTGCCGTGCTGCCGGAGCCACTGCCCTTAGACGGAGAAGCCGTCTACGGTAACTTCCCGGGATGGGGAACACCTCACCTCTGCATGTAGGTGAGTGATAAATTACTGAATATATGCTTTAATAAGTCCTCGCCTGGTAGGCGAGTGTAAAGTCCTCGTCTGGGACAGACGAGTGTAAATTCCTTGCCTGGCAGGCAAGTGTAAGTCCTGGCCGCAGTAGGCTAGTGTTTCTCCTTTAAGGGTAAAACGGAGCAGAGAGGGCTCTGGTTTGTTTTCTTGTGAGTGCATATATGCACGCTGTGGATCTCCATTATTCTTATTTCACTGCACCCCAAATAATCTCCTAACCTAATATCCGAACCTGTATGTTATGTTATTGGAGTGCTAATTGTATAAACCCCGTTTTCCAATCGGTTTATCGGCGGTACTTTTCCGGCTGGAATAAAGTTTGTTTTGGACCTTGTTGTCCGCCTAAACTTATTTTTGGGGTGCCTCCGTGACAGTCTCACCCTATCGGGTCTGAGTTGATGGCCATTCTCACCTCCTCTGTGGCCAGACGGCATCCTGCAAGGATCCAAGAGGCCCTTGCAGACCATTTTTGCAGCAGTTTTGTTGCCTACAGCTGTCTCATCCAGAGCTGTGCTAGAACAATCCTCCCAGTGACAGATAAATCGTTCTTTCAGGCTCTCTTATCTTACACAGGGGTGGTAGGGTAAGGTTACACGTCCCACACGAGGCGGTAGCTTTACCATAGCTTTTTCTAATGAAATCTGACATTTTAACTCTGCTCAGAAACTTGCAAGGTTTAGCCTATGCTGGGGAAAACTTGCAGCTACATGGTAGACCACACCTTGGACAAAAAGGCTTGAGGAGGAAGTGAAGCACTGGGGACTTTGGAGAGAAGAAGGAAAAGCTAAGTCTGGTGATGTGTTGGTTGGTAACATTTTGCACAGGTGTCCTGCTAAGAGCTAAGGGAGAATATCCGTACCTACGTGAGGAAAAGTGAGCGATGTCTCCTTTCGCCATGAAACAGACCGAACCTTATGATGGGCAGAAAAAAAGTGACAGCACCAAGATTTCTGCATTGCGCTGTGGTCTTCAGTGGTGTCACATGTAACTAACCTTGGAATCAAGGAAGATTACCAGTAAGTATGATCCCTCTTGTCTACAGTGCATGGGATTTCAGTGCCAAATGCAAGTCACAGCTCAGTTAGCAGCAAGAGATCAGAATAAAAATCTGTATTTAGTTACAACGCTTATTTTGCAGTTCAAAATTCACTCATTGCATGAGAGCTACTATAAAACAGAGTAATGGGGCAGCTTTCAAGATGGGCCAGACATTTGATTTTCAGCAGCAAGAGCACATTCAGGTGTTACAAATGAAGCCAGTAAGGAATTATTTGGTCTAGCTTCCACTTTAGGTTGCAATGGGAAGCGTAACCTGTTCATAACATGCCTACCAAAAAAGGTTCACAGGGATGCAAAACCTGTGACATTAAAAAGGTCCTTTCCACACCATGCTTGCCATTGGCATCATGGGACTGCTCTTAGGAGGAAGGACAGCAGAAGTCAGAATGGGAAATTCAGACATTGGGTTTTCCTGTGGTGCTCACCCCTGGTCTATCTGGATCTATTCTAACCCCTGCTGGAGGTTGCATTGAAGCAAACTGCAGGCACCCATCTCAAAGGGGCAGCCCACTGACTCCATGAAGGAGAAACCAGTTACTAGAAAATCAGTCTGAGAGTGTTAGAGAGTCATTTCTACCACATCTCCAAAGTAAACCAAACCAACAAACAAAACAAAAAAAGCCCCACCAATCCCAAACTAAATAAACAACAAAAATCCCACAAAAACAAAACCAAACAAACAAAACCAAAACAAAAGCCCACAAAACAAACACACACAGCCTCAATGCAAAACACACAGACAGTAGCAAATGGGGGCCTCAAACCCACAAGATTAATTTAAAAAATAATGGGATTTTAATAACAACATATTGAGAGATTCTTTAACGATATGTATTTGTCTTGTGAGCATTTTTAAGGAGACAGGACAGGGAGGTGTGAGACCCATTGATTTTAAAAGGGATGAGGTGAGACAGACACTCGTGGACATAGGGAGGAGAGAATTGCACTGGTATTCACAGATGTGTGAGGATTATTATGGAAATTATTACTTAAATATTGTTAAGGGAAAAAGACAGTGGTGCCCTGACATCAGTTCCCAGTATAAGTTGAGGAACAACATATTAGAGAGCAGTATAGGGGAAAGGGACCTGGGGACCTGGTGGACAACAGGATGCCCATGAGCCAGCACTGGGCCCTTGTGGCCAGGAAGGCCAATGGCATCCTGGGGTGTATTAGAAGGGGGTGGTCAGTAGGTCGAGAGAGGTTCTCCTTCCCCTCTACTCTGCCCTGGTGAGACCACATCTGGAATATTGTGTGCAGTTCTGGGCCCCTCAGTTCAAGAAGGACAGGGAACTGCTGGAGAGAGTCCAGCGCANAGCACTGAACAGGCTGCCCGGGGAGGCTGTGGAGTCTCCTTCTCTGGAGACATTGAAAACCCGCCCGGACACCTTCCTGTGTAACCTCATCTGGGTGTTCCTGCTCCGGCTTGGGGATTGGACTGGGTGATCTTTCGCGGTCCCTTCCAATCCCGAACATTCTGTGATTCTGTTTCTCATGCCTGACAAGGCCGCCGGCCCGCTATGGTTCCCACCAGGGACATCCCCAGCCGCCATTCCTGCAGACACGGCGAGGCGGCCCACTCGTGGTATCCCCGCCAGGAGCTGCGCCGGCCCTGCCGTCCTCCCCCGGCGGCTCCCGGCTGGCCCCTGCCGGCGGGGCCGGGCCCAGCGCGCCACCGCCCGGCGACAGTGCGGCCACCGCCGCCTCCATGGCAACGCCCTTCCCGTGGGGCCTCGGGCCTGCCGGGCGAGGTCCAGCGCCATGTTGGGAGTGGCGGCCGCGGCCCCGCCATGTTGGGGGCGGCGCCCTGCCCAGACGCGGCGTGCTTGCTGCCATGTCGGCGGCCGCGGGTTGCCGGGGCGGTGGGATGGTGGCGGTGCTGCCGGGGCTCTACGTGGGCGGCGCGGAGTCGTGCACGTCCCCGGAGTCGCTGGCGGCGGCGGGGGTGGGGGCGGTGCTGACGGTGGACGCGGAGGAGCCGCCGGCGGTGCCGGGGCTGCGGGCCATGCACGTCCGGGCACTGGACGAGCCCGGCGCCGACCTGCTGAGCCGCTTGGACGACTGCGCCGCCTTCATCGGCGCGGCGCTGGCGGGCGGCGGCGCCGTCCTCGTCCGCTGGTGAGGGCCGGGGCGGCGTGGGCCGAGGGTGGTGGCTCCCCCCGCCCCGGGCGTCGCTCCTCACGGCCCGGCGGTGCTGTCTTGTCCTGCCCTTGCAGCCAGGCCGGGGTGAGCCGCAGCGTGGCCGTGGTGACCGCCTACCTCATGAAGACGGAGGGGCTCGGCTGGGAGGAGGCCTACGCCGCCGTCAGGGCCGCCAAACCCGATGCCGAGTGGGTCCCAGGCCCCCGTCCGCCGTTCCCCGCTCCCCGCCCGCCCGGCGCCCCCTCACCCCGCTCTCCTCTCGCCCCCGCCGCAGGGTGAACCCGGGCTTCCAGGGGCAGCTGAAGCTCTACGAGGCGATGGGCTGCTCCGTGGACAGCGGCAGCGCCCTCTACAAGCGGTACCGGCTGCAGATGCTGACGGAGAGGTACCCCGGTGAGTGGCGGCGGGGCTGAGCTGGGCCCTGGGAGCATCGGCCTTGAGCCGGGGCGGGTGCTTGGAGTGGAGGTTGGGGCCGTCCCCCGAGGAGAGGGGTCCCGTGTGTCCCGAAATGGACACGAAAGGCCATGGCAGAGATGGTTGGCTTAAGAGTAGTGGCCTCAAGTCACTGAGCCTTGGTTTGGCTGGGCAAACATTTACATTTTACTGGTTCCAGAGAGTTGTAGCTTGTCATTGGGACAAAACGTGTCTTTTTGAGAAATAAGATTCATAAGGAACTGTTTTCTTTAGGAAAATGTTGAAATGCTAAAAGTCAATTTGCATCTGGAATATTGTGTCCAGTTCTGGGCCCCTCAGTTCCAGAAGGACAGGGAACTGCTGGAGAGAGTCCAGTGCAGGGCAGCAAAGATGATTAAGGGAGTGGAGCATCTCCTGTATGAGGAAAGGCTGAGGGAGCTGGTTCTCTTTAGTTTGGAGGAGACTGAGGGGTGACCTCATTAATGTTTATAAATATGTAAAGGGTGAGTGTCACGAGGATGGAGCCGGGCTCTTCTCGGTGACAACCAATGATAGGACAAGAGGCAATGGGTACAAACTGGAACACAAGAGGTTCCATTCATATTTGAGAGGAAACTTCTTCTCAGTGAGGGTGCCAGAGCACTGGAGGCTGTGGAGTCTCCTTCTCTGGAGACATTGAAAACCCGCCCGGACACCTTCCTGTGTAACCTCATCTGGGTGTTCCTGCTCCTGCAGGGGGATTGGACTGGATGATCTTTCACGGTCCCTTCCAATCCCGAACATTCTGTGATTCTGTGTGATTCTGTGTGATTCTGTGTGGTTCTGTGTGATTCTGTGAATTTGATATCTTTTCTGACTTTCGTGTACCTGGCTAGGCAAATTTAATATCCTCTAAAAATAAGTCAATGGAATTAAAAAAATAAAACTAACGAATGTGAAACTGAGATAAAGTTAAAAGTTAAAATCAAGATGTGAAGAAAACTTTCATATTTTGATTTGCAAAAGGTTGACTGTAGTAAATATCTGTACATGTGTGAAATTTTATGATAAAATAACAATCCGTAGCTGTTTTGCAAGATCTCAGTGCTGCATATTCAGCTCTCTCCATTTATGTGGCATTCTTCTTAGCAGTTCCCATTCATAAGCTGACTTTCTGTCTGTGCGCCAAAAGTTTGGCAGAACTGTTCTAACTCCTCCTCTGCCTTTACTTTCCATTTAAGTAGGATCATAAAGTGAAATGCCACTATTTTACCATTTGTAAGGCTGAAGTCTAGATCCAAGTTCCTTGCATTAAATGAGTGAATCTTGATCTCAGGTGTGGTGGGATTAGGCTCTTTCATTTTCAGCTTATCTAAGGGAAATGGTGAGTGGACAAACAGATGCGAAGAAGGTGGCTTCTGTGTGTTGTGACTGGGGCAGAGGCGCAGTGCTGTCTTGTCCCACAGAAATGCAGTGTGGCTGCATTGATCTGATTTGTGACTCCATACTGACCCCTCTGCAGAAATTCAAGACTTACCCCGAGAAGTCTTTGCTGTTGATCCAACCAGTATGTGTCCAACTCCAAACACAGAGGTTCTCTACAGGTGCAGGAAATGCAGGTACTGAACCTTTCATATTTCTCCATTAAATGTCATTTCGAAATTAAGAAAAACAGCCCGTGTAAATTGATGGGCATGCCATTGTTGTCAGGACAGGGATGAACTCTTCCCTGCTTCCATACAGTGTAGGCCACAAAAAGTAGATAAAAGTACCTTTGAAATACAAAACTTTCTTTCCATGAAGTTGTGCAGCACTTGTGCGGCCTAACCTGCTGCATTCTGTAGGCAAGTGTAATACTGCATGACTCTGTCAAATTGCTTGCTCTGAAACCATAACTTCTAGTTTGTTTCTGACAATCAGTTTCCCCAGAAGAAACTTACTGTATATTTTGAGATTTACTACGTTTTAACTACCTTTTATGGATTACTTAAAGCGAAACTGGATGTTTTACTTCTTTTTTCCCCCCTCTGTCGCGGCAAGCAGGCGCGCTCTGTTCCGTAGCTCCAGCATTTTGTCCCATGCGGAAGGAAGCGGACCGGCAGCCTTTGCCCACAAGAGGATAACGGACTCTGCTCAGCTTTGTGCTGATGACCGTGAGAAGTGCACCTCGTACTTCACCGAGCCCGTGCAGTGGATGGAGCCAGCGCTGCTCGGAGTAATGGAAGGACAGGTGAAGGGGAGCACGTGCCTTTTGTTTTTGTGTTGTTTCGTTTAGTTTGTTTTTGAAGGCGGAACAAACTGTTTCTGTTCCCTGATGTGGAAGCCACCACACAAAGGCCTGGGTCTCCCAGCCTTTCTGGTGTGAATTTTGCAGCTTATGAACAGATTTTTAAATATCCTTTTTTAAGGAAACGAGCTGGTGATCTCATTGGCTGAGAACACTAGCCAGGGTGTTGGACAGGGTTTATCTGTGGTTTGTTTTTAGTATGAGAAAAGAGTTTGTGGGACTTATAAATCCTGTTGTGGTCTCAGGCTGACTGAGGCTTTCTGGCAACTGGGAAAACTGTCCTGGAACCACACCAGGTCCAAGCAGCTGCATTTCCCCTTGCTCCCTTCTGCCAGCAGCACTGCTTGCTACACCCCAGGGCTAAGCAGCCATGCCAGTTTAGCTTTTTTGCCTGTTTTTTCATCCCATTTAACCTTCTGGGAAGCGTTAGAAGGAGCTGGCTGAGTGCAGGTTGCCACAATTTAACATACCATAGAAGTACATTTTAAGTAGACCTACATCTGTGTGTGCCTTAGACTGGGTCATGTGTTTTTCTTGCAGCTTCTGTGTCCCAAATGCACGTCAAAGCTGGGCTCCTTCAGCTGGCGGGGCGAACAGTGTTCCTGCGGCCGCTGGGTGACACCCGCCTTCCAGATCCACAAAAGTCGAGTGGATGAAGTGAGGACGCTGCCAGTTGGGAACTTCCAAGCTGCCAAAACCTGAACTCGTTGCTTCTCTCGGTGGATTTCATGTCTGTGGAGAACTGCTGGCCAGTCTGTGGTTGCCAGGAGTCAGCTTGTCACTTCCACACATTGGTAACGTGGTACAACTACTTGAACACCTGCTCTATTCAAGTTTGCTGTATCTCCAATATGTATAAAATAGCAAAACACTTCCTTCAAAGAAGGAATATGTACAAAAACACCTGAATGTGATTTTTTTTCGTATATTCTTACTTCATCTGTTGCTATTTACAGGAGGCCTCAGCTCCTTATTTGCTTATCTTCTGATCCAGAAGTTCCAATCACTTTGTCTGAAACACACAGCTGAGCCTTTAGGAGGTATATTCCACAATAGGAGGTATGTAGCAGGGAAATATTTTAAGGAGCAAAGTGCCATAAAATGGTACAATTACAATTACAATTGTTGCATTATCACGCATGGCAGCTACTAGCAGCAAAACACAAGTTCACCGTTACACTTTTATTGTAATAAAAGTAGTCCTAAAAATATCTATCCCAAGAATATTTACTACACTAACTCTTTCATGTAATGTCTGAGGAGATGATGTATGCTGTACTGGAATGGCAGAACTGAAGTAAAGTGTCCCTGCCAAATTGCTGCTTGCAGGTTTAAAGCAATCTCTAAAATGATGAAATAAGAGTTGAAGCGAGCTATAAGCTTTCCTGGTAGTATGCTGTGTACACCACTGTGGCACAGGTTTAATTTGACAGAAGAAAATAAGACAGATAATACCTACTTTAAATCCATTTTATTTAACTGACTTCAACACTTTTTTTAAAATTTTCTTTTTTACACAATTTCCAGCAACATACATTATGAAATATACAAGATAGAGTAGGTGGTGGGGTTCTGCCCATCTTTTAGTTCCTTCCACAGGTGTGGAGGGAAGACTTGCAGGACACAGTGAACATCAGAATCTCAACACTGAAAACAGACACAAAACAAAAAAAAGACAAAAATATATATGAAACTGTTTGAACTGGTCACACTTCAGGGCCAGGTACAGCACAATAAATATTAGAACTGCATTACCTTAGACATCTTCTGTAAAGTTTATAACATCCTCTGTTTAAAGAGATAAGAACACCTGTTTTCTAGCATGAAATGCTACATAGTACAGTGGTGAAGGGTATGAACAATGGGGAATCCAGCAAAGGCTTGGATGGTGACTACTCATTCACACATGCTCATTGGTAAAATAAGCAGCATACACCAAAAGTTTAGTGAGCTGTAAACTTAACCATTCACTACCAGGAGTATCAGCTGGAGGAGCAGCTCCTTTTGGGAGAACCAAAAATAGTCAATCCCTTTAAGTTTCTCCCTGGCAAACGGCGAGTTGATACCGTCATGGAAGTGGCAGCATTTGGTCCGTATTGCGAGATCCCTTTGCATCACTACTGTTCAAAGCGGGCAGCTGGTGTAAATACTTCAACGCAGAATTAACGCTTACATAGCCATGCAACTGCCACAGTGTCACCTACAACAGCCACTGTTTCACAACCAGAACAAAGTGGAGGTCAGCTGGAACCCAGCCGAGCAGAGAGTGCTGCAGGGCAAAGCAGCACCAGATGCCACCACAAGTGAGAGGGAGAGCCTGGAGAGAATGCCAGAGTTTCAGTGATACCAGTGCTGGGCTCTGGGATTTTGACAGAAAGGCTGCTCTGTGTTCGTTACCCTCATAGATTTGCCAATAAACAAGCCCAGGTCACAGCGGTTTTGGCGGCTGGACAGAGTGCTTCCAGAGCACAGAGCAGAAGATCAAAGTCACTGGTTTCTTCTGCATAGCAATCAACAAGGCAGGAGTAAATACATGTTGTACTTGTCAACCTTCCCCCCTTGTTCATCCCCCGCCCCCAGTTAAGCCTCCTACATTCCTCTTACATGAGACCTGGGGACCTTCTGTGCCACCACTAAGAGGCCATGTGGACACAGGTGGAGGAGAAAGGTTAAGCACACACTTTCCTTGGCATGACCTGGGCGTTCCACCTGGAGGCAACTGCATTGGCAGACAGCACCACCACAGAAGGACTCTACTGGTCCACACAAGTGGCATCACTGGAACTTGCTATCAATGACCTGCAGTAGACAGCCGCGGTCACAAGCTTCACAAACTGAAGCAGCTGAGTGTCATGAAATTTTGTGGAGTGAGTAGGAGGCAAGAAGATAAAATTCTGCTGGAAGCTGAGCACCTATGGCTTTGATTTTAGCTGATGCTGAGTCCAACAGTCCTACCCGCATCGAGCAGGAAAATAAAACTATTTCTCCAGTGTACAAAAGCATACTGCCTGCATGTATGTGCTCATCTTCTAGTTAGTCCCTTCTTGCACAGATGTAGAACTACCACATTTTGATAACAACGGACTCGATCGAGGGTTGCAGAAGGGACAGAGTAGTGAAGAATTTTTTGTTGTATCAACATGTTATCAGAATATGGTCTGTTTGACAATAGGGAGCTCTATGTCATGATAATCACTTAGCAAAGTGCCAGATCTAAATGCCCTTACTACTGCCAGCTCAGCATGTACCATGTGACTACATTAAGATCTACACCTCCTCTGCCAGTACAGCTCAGCTGGTTACATCCCAAGGTGAAAAGACCACTTACCAAGAGAGCTGGGAGAGGCAAGGTGAAATTTTTCCCACCCTAGAAGTGTACAACAGCATTTCCTCACTCAGCCAGGCCCATTCACACATCACTCACCACTTCAGACACACAAAACAAAGCCAAACATAAACTAAGAGGAATGTTTTTGTAAAGACACTCTGAGTATGAACAGGGAAACATAGAGCTATTTATCAACTCAAGTACTGTTGCATCATTCTTGTAAGGTAGGGAAGCAGAGGAGTTGAGATGAGGAATTTAGAGGACAAACTGGAGTGGTCACAGAGGTCAAGTCTAGTCTTCCAGACTGCGAAACGCATTCTGCATATCCTCAAACAGCTGAGCATAGTCCGCCTTGATTTTTGTTTCACCATCTTTGACGGGGTCCTGAAAGAATAACACAGCAAATAAACAGATCCATCGGGAAAAGCCTCAGGTACTTAAGACAACCCTGCTTTGCCAGCGCTGTAATTTCTCGACCTTAGGATTCACACTTGCTAACTGCAGAGCAGGCATTTTAGCTCCATCTCCACTTTCCTGTCTCTTACCAATAGCCACAAGGTTTAAATCTCATCCGCTTTCCATGTTCAGTGAGCAGGCAGACTGGATACTGGACAGAGAAATATTTTTCATGAGCAGTACTGACTTTATTGAAAAGCAACTGATTTGGAAAGGATTCTGTAGGATTCTGTACTACTGAGGGTCTTAGTTAATGCTGTGTGATTCAAGAGCTGCAGTGACAAACACCAGCTCCCAACCCCAAACCAAATGGAGTACAAATCTCTGTGACTCAGAAATGCTCTGCTGTACTTTTTGGGGTGTATTGCTTTAAGTGCAACAGTTACTTTGCCATCATTTGGAGGTTGCTCAGTTCCAATTAAAATCTCATTGTGAAATCCTAACAAGCTCAAGAACATCTTTGTACAGCTTCAATTTGTCGGACAACTTTTAATGAAAGACAAGGGCAAAAAATGTAACTATCGGCTTTGCTATGAGGCCGCAAGGCATTCCTGCAAGCAGCATTAACTGCCAGGCTGTGAAATCTGTTCAGTGTCTTCACCATTTCCCTCTCAGCGCTACGTTCCTCTGGGTCAGCACAGCTCTTGGGAAATACAGAGGACTTACATGTGTGGGTGCATTTCTTCATTGTCTCTCAGAAGTACAGAGACTGCAGGACATTTAAATTCTCATGCCTTTTAGACTGTTACCCAGGAAATATGATTTTCCTTTCATAACTATTAATGTATCAGAGGGCCAAGCTTCACTTAACATGTATTCACTCTCTGGATTCCCCTTTTCAGCCATGCTGTCCACTGCTCTGCTGTATGCCAGATGTCTTCTGGTGGACAAATTTTGTAAAAAGTGTATTATTTCCCCAGCTCTATAAAACCACCTCTCAAAGAAGCTCATGTGCCCAAGTGTATCTTGTTATGTTCTTGGTGCTTTGAGAATAGATACCAGGGATTTGCTTGCCACAGAAACAAGCCAGTAACCTGCAGGAACAGAATATATTGGCACACCAGAACATTTTATTTTAAATGTAATTTTATCTTATGGTACTTGTTCTTGAAAGATTTGCAAGAAAGGTTTTTAAGAGTTATAACAGAACCAGCATCATACTTCATAGAGAACATTCCTTAGCTACTTTAACACCAGCTAGCATACAGGTTATGGTCCTACAAGTAACTGCTACACCAGCATACTCTGAATGAGTTTTAGGAAAGCTGTGCTCTAAAGGATGGCTACTGGGGTTATCCAGAGCAGATTCTCTGAGCCACTTGTTTTCTCTTTAGCCCACATTGAAGCTACTGTTTCCTTCCTCTCCTCCTAGTTACCTGCCTTAGGCCCTGAAGCCAAACACAGGGGACATCATGTATCACTGCAGGCAACTGGCATTTCGTTCCTTAACTTCCTTTTAAAATAGCTTGATCAACATTTTTGTCATTCACTTTTTAGCACATTCTTGGATTTAAAATTTAGGCTGCTTTTATCTGCTAATAGTCTCCTTAGAACATTTTTATCTATTTACTTATTTATGGAATTTTACCACAACCCCCCCAAAACAAACAGGAAAGATGCTTGTATTATTACCATTAGTACAGGTAACAAAAGAGACTATCGAAGGTGAGGTGGCCAAGGCTCTGCAGCCAGCATCACCCAACAAGATTTCTGTACTAACCATTCCTGTGCTCACAAACTAAAGCCAGTTCTTAAGTGTATTCAAAATTATTGCAAACTGTCTCTGTTCATAGACCTTTAATCTAAGACAACTCATGACCACCTTCGAGTAACAGCCTTTCAGAGGCACCGGAAGCTCAAAAACCAGTGCAAGCCAGTTCCTTAAAAACATACCTTGAATTTCATGGAGGTAAGTCTGTAAAGGATTTCACTCATGTTCTCTCGGATGATGGACCACGTGATCTTATTGTCGCTCTGGGCTGTGGTTTCTACAGCACGGCGTGCCATGTCATAAAATGCAATCATATTGGAAAGCATTCCCACAGTTTTGTAAAAAGGGCAGAACCTGATGGAACAAAAGAAGATCTGTCAGACATTTTGGAATAGTGAACAGGACAAGCCTTTGCTCTTGCCTTCACAACAACACTGAATTCTCACCTGAAAGAAAGAGTGCTAGCCTGCTTTATTCCAGATATTTTTGATACATGCCATCGAAGGAGAGAGACCCCTTCTAGTAGGTCCCACATTTTTAAATAAGTGAATCATAGGCTAAGAGAATCATCCTGAAGTGAGGCTTCTGAAACAGCACTCAAAACACTGGGCAAAACAGGAGAGTACAGGAACCACCGCTGTACAAGTCTCACATTTCAATCTGTGCCAATGCTAACAAGAAAGGGAAAACACCAGAGCAGCTAATGGAATTCTTCCTTCCTGTTTTGTCCATCATGGGAACAGCCTTCCTGCAGGGAGCCTGGGATGACCTGACAGCTCTGCAAGTTTATTTGCTCACAGGAAAGGGAGTGTTTCTATAACAAGAGCACTCCACACACAAAAAGCTCCATTTTTAATGGGTAAATGACTGCCACGGAACATACCTCCTTATTATTTATACGGCACATCGGGCTACTTCCTGTGCTTCCCTAATGCATACAACCCTATCTGCCCTAGTAACCTAATCAAAGGTACACACCATTACAGAATGATGTATTTTTAGTGATTAAGTACTTCAAGACCTCCTGGGGATGGAGAATGAAATGAAGGACAAAAGGCCCCTTGTCAAGCTGTTAGAACACAAGGATAGCATGGAAAGAAGCAAAGCAGGCAGGGATAATAAGCATTGCACTAGGGAAAAGGTCCAGTAAGGTTTTTTGATGGATCAAACGTACTCAAGTAGTATGCAACAGTAACTGAAAACAGATTCTTGCAGTCCCCCATGCATTGCTAGAACAAAAAGGAAGGCTTTGGGTGTTGTCTGTGAAAACACAGTGGCCCTCTCCTCCTCCAGAGGAGAAAAGGACATATTATTGCAGAAATATTGGCTAAGTGAATAATAGATGAAGGCCTGAGAAACTCAAAGGATGTGACTGCATTTGGAAAAGGTCTGCATGCCTTGGATAAGACAACATGAATACCCTGATGGCCTCCCTAAGCACAGTTCTTCCATTTGTTTATGGTGAGTAAAATTAATTTCTGCACTGACTGGTTTACAAGTAAATAGCCGTGTAAATCCAGACTCCACAGGACCGAGCGGGCAGAGTGGCCAGTCAGATCTTACCTGTCATAAGGTGTATAACCATTTTGTTGCAAGAAGTCATCTTTTATCAGCTTTGCAACCTCCAAGGTAATTTTATCTGTTTCTGCCAAGGAAGCCTAGAAAAGTAATGTATGCTGTTAGTTTAGTACGCAAGTCCATGAGGACACAGCATGTCCAAGAACAGTTATCTTTCAATACCTGTTTTCTTCTCACCATTTTAAGATAGCTTCCAGCAGAATTCTGCCTTTTGGGTATTTCTCACTACCTGCTGTAGAACAGCCAATTAAATTGATAGTCAAATTAAGATGGGACAAACAGTCCATAAGTCCACTGTAATTCTATCTGATTATAAACAATGGAAAGGAAGTTTCCTTTAAGATAACAGAAAAGCCACTAGACACAGAAAATGCACACAGCTCTACTATGACATACATTGAAACAACACCTTCCTACATAAAGAGGTAAATTCATTTTTACCTTCCTCAATTCTTACATCCATGGAAGAAAAGCTAGATCTCAGTATGCTAGACCAACAAGTAATCTTAAGGATTTGACACTAGTCTCCACAGCTACCCATGGGCTTTCCCTGTCTGGCATTCAAGAAAAGTAAAAGAAGTTGATGACAATGCCTGTCATACTCCACAGGAAAGCCCCAACCCCCCAAGGAGTGGCTTCTACCCTGTTTTGTAAACTAGTCTTTTAGAACATGTTTTTGTAAATAGGAAACTGCAGAAAGCCCTAAGATCACATTTCCTTTTCTTCAAAGACACATCTAGAGAGGAGAGGTCTGCTAGGCAAGATCTGGTAAAGGGCCTAATCTTGATTGGGCTGGAACATTAATGAGTAGGGAGAACACCAGAAGCAAACTTCCTCCAAATAACTGTAGTTAATACAATGTTACCACACACTACTACCACCTTGCAAATCAGCATAGCTCACCCAAATATCACAGGATTAAATTACTGTCAAGTATGTGCTAGGCACCTGTCAATTATTATATTTACAATACTAAGATGAAACACAGAGTTTTCACTGGGTCCCTTTTTGAGAGTTTTCAAGGGAAATTTTCCTGTCCAAATTCAGCCTTCTCTCCCAAAACCGTGCAGTGAACAAAGGAAATTAAAGCATGCCTGTAAAATGGAGCCATATGTTATGTCACAGGTTTTCTCAGAGAGAATAGGTAATCATCAGTTTTTAGAAAAAGCAGACATTGCTTCTGTTTCTACAGGCCAGCTTGTAAATGCCAGCACCTCTGTTCTACAGCTGGCAACAAGATTTCTAATAAATTGTAACCCCTCAGATGACTTGAACAGCAAAAATCAGTTTGCATAATTTCTCTTACAAAGATTATTTCCAATGGAGTACTATTGTAGCTTGCAACAAAGGGCATTTCAGCAGGATGAGAACACTGAAGAAAGGGAAGTTTCTTAATGCCAGCATTAGATGCCCTGCAATCTAATTTACAAGAGAAAAGTAGCGTCAAGCCAAGGTTTGTCAAATCTAAGATAGTATTTATCATTAAAAATCAAACAACACGTAAGAAAGATGGAGTAAAGCAGTTAGAGGCAGGAAAGTCTGACATCTCCCAGTGACCATTTGCCTTTTTTGCATAACAGAGTATCCATCAACTCTGGTCTAAGACATGGTCACAAGCCTGCACTAGCAGTAAGGAAATGGAGGATGGATCATTGACACCATATTTCCTCACAGTTGGTTACTCACCTTCCCCACAAGTTGCACAATCTCTGCAAGGTCCTCTTCTTCCTGTAGGATCTCTTTGGCCTTTGTCCTGAGAGGGACAAACTCTGTAAAATGCTTGTCATAATACTCATCCAGGGCACGCGTGTATTTGCTGTAACTGATCAGCCAGTTGACAGAGGGGAAGTGTTTGCGTTGTGCCAGCTTCTTATCCAGGCCCCAGAAAACCTGTCAGAAGCCAGAAAGATCAACCAATGATCCAAATAAAAAAATGAACCAAAATAATCAAAGGCAAAACCGAAAAACTCCACAAACACCCCCCCACCAAAAAAAAAAAAACAAACCAAAAAAACCCACAAAACCAAAAATAAAACTGAAAAAAACCCAAACGACAAAAAAACCACACACCACTAAGAAAAAACCACAATAACAATACAAAAAGCAAGTCTGAGCAAACGCAGCATGGCAAAGGCTAACATGAAAGCCTGAGAATGAAAAAGAAGGCCTTATGTTAGTTTAACTATAGGAGTGACTTTCAAATAGAGTTCTCAAAAAATGATACATCTTTTATGCTAAGTTCAGACTTACTCAACTTGAGACTTCTCATAAGGGAGAAGTCAGCCATAACAACAATACTGGAGTCAAATTAAGTGAAGCTCTATTAGAAATAACTCCTTTTCCCAAAAGAGGCCTGGGCAATCAGTTGCAAAATGTTCTTCTCCCTGTCAGCAGCTCTGAGAATTTTTTCATGGTTTCAATGCACATTTTAAGAGTGGTTCACTTTCCACCTCAGTTGAGAGCAGCCACATTTGAAGTGCAGCTCAAAGGGCAGCGATCAGGAAGCACACGGATATGCCTGAGCAGTCAGTGTTGGAAGGAATTGCTGCCTTTGCTCCCTCTTCCAAAGGGACCTCAAACATGTCAGTTCAGAGACCATCTTGCAAGGTCACCCTGTATGCTGTTAGAACATTTTCCAAAGCATCCTACAAAGCTGTTTGTGTCAAACCGGAACTCACACCCCAGCCACTGGCACAAATGCACTGAAGCACAATTGTTTTGAGTCTAACAAAGTGGACAGAAAAGCTGCAACATCGTGGGACGTACCTGAACAATACCCAGAGTAGCAGATGTGACAGGATCAGAGAAGTCACCACCTGGGGGAGAGACACTGAGCAGGAAGAGAGAAGGAAAAGCTCTCAGAATTGTTTTCACAGTTTGAATCAAAGTAGCGAATGTATGACTTCATAGCACAGTAACCAACAGAAACGTCAATATAATTTCAAGTAAGCAACAGATTGAGAGCTTCCACTCCAGAAAATGTTTAACGCATATCCACACAGGTTTAATATTAAGCATGCTATGAAATATAGTTATATCAGTAACTGATAGTATCAAGGTATGATTTCAGTCACTGTAGCACTAACTCCAACTTGGATTATCAAACCTATCTCAACTGGAACAGATTCAGCAAGTATGCTGATGGGACACCTTGAAACACAGTGCAATGATTATTTTACAGAAAACAATATCCCAGTTTTAAATTATTGCAGATATTCACCTATACAATAAGCACTTCAACTTCATTTGGGCTAGACACCCTAATACATACCTTCCCAGGATTAAAAAAATCTCTTCCAGCCTCAAAAGCACAATGCATTTGTGTATGTGTACTGTGGACAGCAGAACTAAGCAGAGCAAAAAATGGACTCTAGGTGTTCTCGCAGATGCTAGAGGCTCTCCTGAAAACGTGTCCGGGCAGAAATTCGCTCTGCCCGCATTATGATATACAAATCAATATAGCTTAGAAGAATGTCTGGGGATTTCTGCTTTTCACATACCATTGCAGCTTGAGCTATGTTGCTCCACATAATTCTACTCTAAGCAAGATAATCACGATTCATTATGCCCCCAAGCGCACACACTGCTGCTCTAACTGTCCCTTCTTTCCTGGTGTGTGGTTCAACATCCTTTTCAGTGACAGCTCTAATGACATTCTTCCTTGAGCTGTTTCCTCCAATTGCTGCAAGTCACTGTGATTCCACACCTCACAGAACTACCTGTCTACATTCATTCTTTCTGCCCCCACGCAAAATTTAGTGTTAGTTGAGGGTGAACAGAGTCTAAATATCTACCTGCTCATCCACATATTTTTAGTTCTCCAGCTGCACAGAGCAACAGGACCTTCCTTTTTCCAAAAAAATAGGTAGTTTGACATACAAAAACACAGAGCAAGAACTGCAGCCAATGCAAAGCAAATAAATGCAACACTCACGCTCCAACAATGCTGACGCTGCCTTCCCTTTCAGGATTTCCCAGACACTTCACCCTGCCAGCTCGCTCATAGAATGAGGCTAGACGGGCACCAAGGTAGGCTGGATAACCACTGTCTGCAAATACCAACACACGGAAACTTTGCCAAAAGCTCAGAATTTAAAGAATGCATTTACAAGACTAGACTGAGAAAAGACTACTCACCAGCTGGCATTTCAGCCAGTCGCCCTGAAATTTCTCTGAGGGCCTCAGCCCATCGGGAAGTAGAGTCTGCCATCATACTGACATGGTAGCCCATGTCCCGGAAATACTCAGAAAGGGTGATTCCTAGAACAAAGACAACAGTGTGCTGCAGGATACTGTTCAGAAAGGAATTCTGCGCTTGTATGTTGTCACCAAGATGCAAATAAACCATTCTGATGGCAACAGATACTGAAAATTATTCTTTCTTCCCATAAGATCATGTCCTTGCCGTCTTTTGTTGTTATTGCTGTTGTTGTTTATTTCTTTTCATTCTCCCCATTTTGTTTCATCTTACATCCCTGTGTATTTCTTTGAGGAGACATGGCAATGTCAGCGATGCTACTCTTTGCCTCACTGAAGCCATGAACAAAGCCTTTTCTTACTGTAAAATGCCTCCTTTCCTTTCAAACTACCAGAATACAACAGTGAGAAAAGGTCATGTTTTATCTTAATTATCTGTCAGCTTCTCACAAAAAAAGAATCTAAAAAACACCTTGAAGGGGCTGTAAAGGAAAGAAGACTAGCCTGCCAACTCAAGAGAATACTATTCCTGTGCATTGAGTGACTGTACTTATCAGCAAAAAGCTATTCACAAACAAAAGCTTACACAACACATGGAGAAAAAACATATGAGAGCTGGTGCAGTAAGTTCACTCCATAAGCAAAATTTACTCAGTATTCAAAAACTGTAATTATATATAAGCAAGCCAAATTCAACGCAAGGAAGGCTCAAAAGGGCTGACTTCTGAAACTAAAGAGGTTTCTTGGTACTGACCATCTCAGGAACTGAAAATACTAAAGCATGATGGCTTGCTTGACACAGGGCCTTTTCCATCCTCCTGTAAATCTTACCAGTATAGATAGAGGCTTCTCTGGCAGCCACAGGCATGTTGGAGGTATTTGCTACCAGAGCTGTTCTCTTCATGATGCTTTCTACCTTGCCGTCGACTTCCATTGTTAACTAAAAAGCAAGAAAATAAAAAAATGTAACAGAAGTATGTTTGTTGTTGATTGTTTTTTTACTGTATTACTTGCCTTGTATCAGGACACTCTCCTCAGAGCTATTCTACTAAGAACAGAGGCTAGATTCAAGCTTTCAGGACGCTATGCTGGTTTGCCTTCTGGACTGTACACAGCTTAACTCTTTTAACGTACATGCCTCAGCTTCATCTCGTCTTCTGCAACTAGGAAATTCCTACTGATTCCATTCAAATAACTAATGACAAATCCACCACATCAGGAGGTACATTATCCTCTCTCAGCTTACTATGCTGAAAAAGCCAAAAATCAGCCTCCTGCCATAAGTCCATCAGGAATCTGAGAGCTTTCTTTCCCACCTACACCAATCTGTGTTCGTCTTTGACAGATGGACACAAAACTGCCCAGGCGAAGCCTCAGAAGCACCTGAACAACAGAACACATACCCTGACATTTGAGGATCTTGACATTTACTTTTTTCATGGCCACCTCAGCTTGACTTTCTCATCTTGTAATCAGGCAACACACCCAAGCCTTTTACTGCTTATTTTTGACAGTGGAGTTTCAACACAACAGTTCAGACTATCTGGCTTCTTTCCCGTATTTTACAGAAGACTCTGCCACAACTATTTCACTAACATACAACAACAGGTAGAAGCATTGGTAAACCTGTGGCACTTTTTTTTTTAATCCAGGAATTTTCTATTTCCTTCAGAAGGTATTCCAAAGCCTGACATATAAAATTAATATCTGATAACTGTTCGTATCATCACACTGCACCCTGTAAATACAGATGCTACATTTGCTATGCATGGTTACATTACAGACATTATCAGTGAAAGGTAAGGTGCTTAGAACCATGCTAAATTACATCCTGTCATTCATTTGGCTTTATTTTAAACAAGTTTGAAGGTACACCCAAAAACTAGTCCAGATGCTTATTGAGGAGCCACTGAAATTATTCTTGAACAAGCCAAAGGGGATTTCTCCTACTAGAGCCAGAACTCATAGCAGGGAGACAAGAAGATAATTTCAAGTCACTCCACCAATATGGTATTTTATTCAGTTACAATGCCAGTACAACAGCAAGTCTTGCCAAGAAGGTTTACTCTCCATGAATTCTCCATACTAACCTCAGGGAAATCTCTCAGTACTTCAGACATTTCATTTCCTCGTTCTCCACAGCCTACATAAATGATGACATCACTGTTGGAGTATTTTGAGAGAGACTGTGAGATCACAGTCTTCCCACAACCAAATGCCCCAGGAATCGCTGTTGTACCCCCTTGTACACACCTGAAAAAAAGAAAAAGGACTCTGATTTGCAAGGAACTCAAAAACATCTCTCTCCTATCTTAGAACATGTTTTCCAATAAAACTCACTAATTAAAAGCAGAGCGACAGGAGTCACATTCAGTGTTCTGGGTGAGAAGCACGTAAGTATTTCACCAAATAGACTGAGGGAATAAAGTACCCTTTTCCTCTGCTGCCCTTGAAGTACATGAGTTATGCTGGTACAACAACTAGACTTACAGGGTTGAAACATAGCAGTTTTCACAGCTGGAAGCACTGATGGAATGCAAATACTAAGAAAAGAACAACTGTACTTAGCTGTGTATTATGAGAATAAGCAGCACAACATGTTAGGACCAAAATTACTGAACTAAGTGTCTTGAAAGTTAGCTGCTTAAAGGAGCATTTTGTGTTACAGTTAAGTGCAACAGTCTTTATAAGTGGTGACCCCAAAATCATTAGGAACTATGCATTCTCAAGACCATGGAATGAGATCCTACTTATGTGTTCAAATGGAGATATCAAGCATTAAAGTTCTAGCCTTTCTGTAGATTTGGCATGATTATTTTAAGTTTATGCTTTTCACAGATTCACAGAATGTTAGGGATTGGAAGGGACCTCAAAAGATCATCCAGTCCAATCCCCCTGCTGGAGCAGGAACACCCAGATGAGGTTACACAGGAAGGTGTCCAGGTGGGTTTTGAATGTCTCCAGAGAAGGAGACTCCACAACCTCCCTGGGCAGCCTGCTCCAGTGCTCTGTCACCCTCACCTTGAAGAAGTTTCTTCACAAATATGAATGGAACCTCCTGTGTTCCAGTTTATACCCACTGCCCTTTGTCCTATCATTGGTTGTCACCAAGAAGAGCCTGGCTCCATCCTCATTACATTCACCCTTTACATATTCATAAACATTAATGAGGTCACCCCTCAGTCTCCTCCAAACTAAAGAGACCCAGCTCCCTCAGCCTTTCCTCATAAGGAAGATGCTCCACTCCCTTAATCATCTTTGTTGCCCTTTTCTAGATTAATGCACTAGAACTGTCTTGTTAAACTTCTCTTCCTTTTTCCACTAGTAGGTTCTCCTGTCAAATATACAAATATGAGGAATTCAGCTAAATATTTTTTGAGATGATGCTGTGATGCATATTGAAAGCTTGGGGGCCTGTCTGCCCTTAAAAAAATTTAACACCTCCTCCTCTGCTTCCCTCTCAAAATAGAGATCTGTTACATACTAGAAAATAAAAGGTAGTACTTACGGGAAGAGAGCATCTAGGACCCGTTGGCCAGTTAATAAAGGATGATTGGCTGGTAACTTCTCAGTAACAGGACGGACTTGACGTACAGGCCAGACCTGGACCATAGTGAACTTCTCCTTCACACCCTCAAACTCCAGCTCTAAGACAACATCCTACCAGAGAACACCAGACATCTGAAGTAAGCAAACAGCTGCACACTGGACCAGCACACAAATTCTCACCTCAACTACATCTTTGATACCACTACAGACTTCTCAGAACCCCAACATGCTATCAGCACCTCTAGAAGGAAGGCTCTTTCCCTTATTTATAATGCTACTGGGAAAAAAAAATGCAAGATGTGTCCAACTAAAATTATGCTTTTGAAGAGCAACTGATTTTCACATATTTATAATATACTGTAGATCTCCACAGAGGTCAGCAAACACAGCACACTGAAGTGTCATTGGCAAGCCATATACATAGACAACAACTGCATAAGATAATCATGTAATCTCTGCAGGCAGGGTAGCAAAAGTAATCATTAACTTAGACATCTTGTTGCATGAAACACTTTCTAGTTGGCATAATGCAGAACAGAAAGAGTACATCAACCTTATGAAAGAGAAAAGGAATACACCAGCATTTTCTGTTTGGGAGACTTACTGAAGTGTCATAGTTTCCTGGCGGAGCAATGTATGTAACGGTACCCCTGTTTCGTGGGGGCAGCATGATTTTGTGTTTGATAAGGGAGTTTTCATTCACCACACCATAAATATCCCCACCAGTGATGTGGCTGCCAACCTAAAATCAAAACAAGTCTATTAGTCATAAGTGAGAACTCCAGTTTTAAAAAGAATCTTGTCAAAGAACTGTATAAAATAACTACAGCTATTAAGTCTAGCACTGTGATCACTCCCTTTATAAATGCGTTGTTACAGCACAGTAGCCCATTTACATAACTCACTACACTAACAGCACATTGCTACCAACACTATCTGGGTTCAGGTGCCTTTGAAGCCTCAGACAGTAGCAATTACTGACTGATGCAAAGAATTTTCCTCATTTCTTTTATACCTCTCAGTTTAATTTGTTCAGTAGAGAAATGCAAGTATATGTTAACCTGCAAGGCTGGGAACAAGAAGATGACTAGGGTTAAAACCTTGACATTTTCCAGCTTTGAGGCTATCTTCACCATTGACAAAATGCGTGCTGCAGTTACTCTTTTTGCTCAGGTAACACCTGTTCTTGCTAATGCTTAGTGCAATTCCACTAAGTTCTCTACCGTTTTGTAAATACATTAAAACTTTCCAAGTTGCTCATACGCAGCAACACACAGTAAGTCACATGGAGTAAGTTTTGGTGATCCCTGTCCAGTTTCATACATCACTACTGCCTCCTAGCACCCTTTTTTGCAAACTTAATGCAGCATTAACCACAGCTCCCAGCAGTCACAGCCTCAGCACTCTGCTCTGGCTCCAAGCTCTGGGAGTAGAGGAACAAGAGGAGAAGACAGGCTTGTCAGAACCTACCCGCAGATTTTTGGAAGGTGTAAAGTCCCATTTGACATCTCGGCTCAAAGCTGACACATTGACACCTCTAGGGATATAGATACTTTTGGTCAGAGTGCTGATGTCCAAGAGAGGCCTCTGGATACCATCAAAAATAGCTCCCATAATGCCAGGTCCTAGTTCCACTGACAGGGGTTTGCCAGTACGGAGTACAGGATCTCCTACAGAGACACCAGCTAAAGATTTGCTGAGGAAAAGTTAATCCAAAAAAAGGGAAACAGGGCAGAAGGCATCACATTCACATCATCATACTCTTAAACACCTTTCTGAGTTTAAGGTAATATTTTTATTATGCTATTACACGTAATCATTTGAGAAGTATGTAGGCTTTATAATGAACTCAAGTTGAAATTGCCATAGCAACAAAGTTGCTCACCCTCCAGTGAGGCAAACTAGGGAGTCAATATTCTGCTTTATGATCATTAGTTCAAGTCAGCTATATGGATGAGTTTACTGGAGTGCCAGGCAGCAGGATGACAAAATGTCAGGCATTTCTTAAGTCTTCAAACCTAGGAAACAGGTTTGATTGTTAAAGTCAGACAACATTACAAAATACATAACTTTTTGCTTCAGAATTGGTTAGAGAGCACAACTTCTTTGACTTTCCTTAACAAAGAGCTGTAATATTTAAATTAAAATGAAAAATTCTAAGCTATACATTATTTCACTTCCACTTAAAAGTCTCAGTACACAGCCAAACAAGATAAATTTTACCTCAAAACCACCAGAATTTACAAAAGACGTGCAGAACAGATGTCCTGCTGGCAGAGGAAGTACCAAGTGCTGGTCCTAGTCAGCTTTGTTCACCATCTTCACCCTAATCACCACTGTGTTCTGGACTGTGCAGTCTGGCAGACCCAGAGGGACCAGAGAAAAGGATACATGTTTCTTCATACACCTGGACTGTTGCCAAGTCACCTTCCAGTCGGATAATCTCCCCCACCAGTTCACTGTGGCCTACTCGTACCAGCTCGTACATAGCAGCACCTGCCATATTGCACGCTGTGACCACTGTAAAAGACAGTCACATAGGTGAATATTTTTCCTGTAGCTCAGGAAATTTATTCATCAGAAGTTAGTAAGAACTACACAGCATAAGCCTAGTATTCACCCAAATAAAAAGTGCATTCTTGATTTCACAAAAGGGATAACTTGGCTGCCACAAATCCTCGTATTTCTACTTTAAAAGCCAAAAGAAAAAGCTTCCCTATACTTTTCACACTGTTCCTTTATGCTCAATAAGGACACTATCAGAATGTGGTAGTTCACAAACAATTCATGCCATAATTTCTCTTATCTGTCTTGACAGGTGGCAGATGTTTAAGGTTTTAGAGATGCACTGAACATTGACAGACAAGTTAAATACGCACTTCCCCCTTTCAGTTAGCTGGGCCACATTCCCATCTGACTAAATTAAAACATACAAGAACATGGCAAAAGCTCAGCAGATACCTGATAATTACATAAACCTGTGGCTGGGGACCAGCATTTTCAAGTGACTAAAACTCCTGTTTACCTTGCCAGTACCTGGATGCTCCCATAACAATTTCCATGTATAGATCAAGACAAGGCACCAACTAAAGGCAATACATACCATTGTATCCAGAGCAGCAGATGCCTACAAAGCTTTCAAGGAAACAATTTATTTTATTTTATTTTTTTTTTTTTTGGTAGAAAAGTGATGTGTATCTTTGGGCAACTTAAATTAACTTTCAACAGATCAAGACTGTTTTAAAGCACGTTTTGGGCCTGAAACCTCAATGTTTTGAGTTAGATTTCAGCAGGTCCTACATGAGGCCCAGCTGCTTTAGGACAAAATTTATTATATCTTCTATATTATAATATCAATCGTGCACACAGGTTTCACATATTTACACAAAAATACATTTTCCACTGCTTATGAAAGTTGTATCCATTTCAAATTGTTTTAAAGTATCACTTCTGTAGTTAAGGAATTGGCAGTTAAAAACAGGTATTTATTTAGGTAGACACAAGCCAAAGGAGTTTCTTATTCATCAAATAAGCAACATTAACAAAAATACATGCTATTCTTCTGTTCTCATATTCCCATCCTTCCCTTCACCTCTTAAAGAGAACGCAGGAGGGAGCAGAAAAGCTGGTAGAGTCTGCACATACTCAAAAGCTGTTACCGTCAGACCCTAAAGGAACTATTCAAGCTGATAAAGAAGAAGGAAGAGACTGTCTCCTCCCACCTGCACTACCACCACACTCTGCCACCTTCCCTGACCCTTGCAGTTCCTCACTGAGTTCCTCCAGCCCGCGGTGCGGTAACACAGAACAGCTTGACACTGGCAGGGGACTGAGTATTCTGGAAAGCACAGGGTCAAACTGCAATTCAGTGAGAACGGACTGTGCATCTCACATATTTTTAGAGAAGCTTAATATGCTAGGCCTCCAGATTTCCAACCAAGTGGCTTTACCTAATCCAGAAAGTTTACTACCTTCTGTTTTTATTATTATTCTTCATCAGCCTGCTTCTGCTTATTACATCTTTAAGTAGGATTAATTAGCAGTAACATCTCGTTATTATATTTCTTAATATTTTATCAGACTAAGTCAGTGATCTTTCTTAAAAAGCCCTCTCCCAAAACCAGAAAAAGCCCCACCCAGAGTTCTACTATACTTCTCCACTTCCAAGTGAACAAGATTAACAAGACACTAGATGAAAGAGAACCTGCGATTTCCTTTACAAAATAATACCTACCAGGTCCTGAGACTCCATAAACATAGCCAACAAAAGCCTCTCTGTCCTCATCACGGATTTTGGGTAGCTTGGTGAAGTCCATTTTGCCTGTTCAACTGTATAGAAGGAATAAAGAGTCAGTTCTGAAGAATACACACATGTAATAGCTTTGTCCCCTTCCTCCCCTCTGCTCTCTCCCTGTTTTCAGCTAGAAAGAATTCTGAAGAATTCTGAACTCATACAGCCTGAAGCACCTTAACCACACCAATTTTAAAGCTATAAAAAGTTAAAAAGTAACTCACTTAAACAAACAAAATAACTAACATCTCCTGTTGCAGAAACACAAGGGTAGAACATGACTCCATAGTATGTTCCACAAAACACCGCTGAATGAAACAGTTACACTCAAAAAATGCCAAAACACCCCTGAACTATTTTCAAGCCAAATAACAGGATGTTTAAACAATGGAGAACCTCTTCTGTCTTTCACATTTTATCTACTCTTCTTCAAAACATGGAGTTTTCCATGATTCTGAGTGATTTCCAAGCTACTATAAGCAGACAGAGCAAGAGAATGTTCTGGGGCTGCTCTACTGCCACCAGTCTCTAAAACACAATACTACAAATATTAATTGTGAAAATTCTGGGTTTTGCTATCTCAGGCTGCTGAATCAGTGTGTTCAGAGAAAGAAACATACATTTTCACAAGCACCAGCACGCAAACATGCAGGTCCTCTCCACACGCCTCACAGCTAGGTATTATGCATTCTTGCTCTCAGTGAAACCCATGGAGTGTTATACTAGAATTGTGCTAAATAATGGCCAGAAAACCCAACTTGCAACAGTTAAACACCAACATCTGTTGCCAGTAACTGTTTAGAGAATCTAAACAACTGGCACAAGAAAAGCTGTTTTAGAAACAGACCTCCTTGATCCCCATTTGTCCTGTAATCGACAGTTGGGTTGTCCTGCTTCTGGTGCTGATAAGAGTATTTAATGATTTTGCTTTGTCAGCCCTTACCATGCTTTGCGTTGCCTGGGAAACTGATTAGCAGTAGAAAACTGTAAGGCAAGTCTTTACTAATTTCTACTCTATTGATACATTTAGGGTACAGCACTGGTAAAACGTGCAGTATGGTAGCCCCAGCATACAATGCTCTCTGCCTATCAACAGGGTCTATCCAGCAAAAGCCCACGGTTCAACGACATGAACCATGTGAGGCATCTGTTGACACTCAGAAGTCCTTGCAAGAAACTTAACCTAACCCAGTATCTTCTGCAAGGTAGCAAATTCAGAGGTACACTCAGGCTTGAATACCTGCCCTGTGTACAATGAGGAAGACAACTACATTGCAACCCCTTCTGCCATCACCAAAGGATGCTTTTCAGCCTGTTCTTCAGAAGCAGTATGTAGGTGACATCTGCTATTCTTAAAATCTTATGATTGTTTTCCAGCTTTTTAATACTTTACAAATCCCCTGCCCCTTACGAATATAAATGTTTTGAAATGGTATCTCTGCTCTGTAAGAAAAGGATCTCCAATGATTCCAAACTCTTGTTCATCCTGAATGAATAGCTTCTTCCAGGCTCCGTGTCTTGCTGGAGTAGATTGTGTAACATGGCTACCATTGACTCATTTCACAACAGCCACCCCAACAGTTGATCATGACTCAGTCACCACCACCCTGGAGTGGAACTGCTAGCTGCTCTCAAGCTCAAAGGCTAAATCTGTTAGACCCCTCTACGCTCTATAGCAACGGTTTATCCTTTAAGCTGCCTGTCGCTTAGGCCCAGAAGACAATTTTTATTTCACGGCTTATTTCTCAAAAACCTCCTCCGACAAGTGGCAAAGGGGAGGTCCTTGCAAAGCAATCTGCAGTTCCTGAGCAGCTGGTAAGAGCTGGTTCTGATCAGACTAACATAACTACCTCATCTTTTTTGCTTTTAACAACTAAAACATTGCAAAACTCAAGCACAATTACTGTTCATACTGAAAAAAACAGCTCGTCTTATAAATTCACTCAAAACATTTACTTCAACATACCATACAGAACGACCTCTGGAGTCCTACTACCAAAATGTTATACAGAAGCACAATAGAGAGCTAAACCAAATTCTCATAACTGAATTAGTGACACTGTTTAGCAAATAGACAGTACAAAGTCCCATATGAAAGAGTCAATTTACAAAAGCAAGGCAAAGCAGGAATAACGCTGTCCAGTTTCAATTTAAATTAATTTTTCTTCATACCTCAAATCTGCAGGTCAGCTGACCGCTGCTTAAAGCAACCATTTATATTTTAGGGGCACAAACAAGAACCTCAGAACATTCTGCCATTAAAACACCAACATCCTCGCATCAGGCACGTACCTCTCTTGTTCCTGCGGTTGCTCTGCTCCCCCTCTCTTCCTACAGCCACCTTCCCAAATTACTGGACAAGCCAACTAAAAAAGTTTCCTCCACTAGGCCACCTAGCAACACACCAATAAACCCTGTCTTTGTCCTTATCTTTAGCATCTGCACCAACTGCTTTTAAACACATACCTATTAACTAGTCCAAGCGTAAGAGATGTGGTGAATTCTTCCTCACCTTTCTTTGTTCCATCTCTTATACATCTCCAAAGTACATACACTCTAAAAAGCCAGTACTCACCCAGCCAAGCTGACCTCTTTTTTAAGGGGTCACACATCTTTTAGCACTGAACACAAATTAATTTTAAAAAAGAAAAAAGCTGTTATTTGTCGCTGCATAGTTTGCTTGTGCTTCCATATTAGCATTACAGATTTTCATTTGAAACAGAAAAGTCCTTGAGGGCAGAAATGTTGCCTTACCTACCTGCACTGTTAAACGTCTTCATTTTTAGTACTCAGATAAAACGAAATTCCCTAAAGCACACCAGAATCTGCTAAACATAACATCATGTGTGTGCAGACAGCACATACTTACCCAAGAAGCCAGGGTAGCTAAGCCATTTTAGAAATCTACTGAGCTCCTGTAGCCTCTCAGAGTCCTCTTGCCGACACAGGGTATTAGGCACAATATGCAATCCACTCATACAAAACTCCACTAGCACACCTACACAGGGTGTTATCTTAATTTTAATTATCTTACAAGACACATCTTGTATCCTTTATAACTTAAAAACAGGAGATGAGGAAGAATCTTAAACAGCTCAACAATTGATTTTAAACATGCTTTTAAGCTCTAATATGGTCATATTCTGCCTAATAGTGCCAGAAATCAAAATATTACTTGCTGCAGAACCACCTCTGACTGATAGGTGAATTATTAAAGCAATTTTATAGTCAAAATTAAACAGGAAAGGGCTAATTAACAGAGTTTTCTATCTTAATTTCACCCTGGCACAGCAATTTGGCTACAGCATAACCCCAAAAAACATAACTATCATGCTTACAATGCTGAAGAAACCTGTTTTCTATTACAGTTCCCCGTTTTCGCTTCCAATACTTGATCAGACCCAGAATTCACAGGACAAACTGCCTTGCTGCAAAGATCTCTTCAAAATTAAGACTCCAGTGAGATTTTTAGAAGGATCATTCTTACAGCAAGGAAGAAAATCCACGACTATTTTATCATATAAACACAAATTCTTACCTCCTTTTGCAGAAACAGGAACAAAAATCCACAGGCCAAATGGAAGCAAAGCCAGAATTCAGCAGTTAAGCACCACCACTTAAGAAATAATTGTCCTTCTAGTGCCCCTACACAGAGGGATGAGAAAGCCTGCTGCAGAGGGGAAAGAAATTTCTGACACACAGCAGAGGCATAACCACCTGACTTGATGAGTCATCAGTCTCTCTCTCCCACCAGCACCGAGGAGTGCCGCAATAGCAAATCAAGCCACCTAAAGCCCAGCTGAACTCCCATCTGTGCCCTTCTTACTGCACAGGACCGAGCATAAGAAAGTAAAAGCAGCAATCAGTGTTCACATTAAGAATCTCCTACAAAGCAAATAATCCCAATGTCCCAAGCAGTACATACTACTACATACAAATCCTTGAAAGAAAGATGCATGCTTTTTGCTGGAAACCGTTTACCTACTAGCCCTCTCATGCAATATATCCACGTCAGTGCATGCTCTGTTCTGGAAGAGCTTAACAGAACCACCATTTAACAACAGACTGCACAGGGAGGCACTGAAGACACTGCAATACTAATTGCTTGAGTATGTAGAACCAGTATTGATTCTCGTCAAAATAGCAAGTCTTGTGGGGCTCACTGCTACTAACATAAGAACCCCTTCCCCTAGTTAGCAGAGGCATTGATGCAACTGCACAACACCCAATACCTTAGCAAAGCAGGCTGATGTGCCACCTAGAGTGGCAGCTGCTACAACTGATTGTCGAAGACTGACAGGGACTGACATTGTCCTGTATGTTGTACAGAAGACAAGCAGCTATGGGGGCTCTCCCTCAAGAAGCTCTATCAGTTGAGGAGTTCCCTGCAGTCTTCACAACTTCTCAATACTACCTTTGCAAGTTTTAGGATTAGCAACACATCAAATCAGCACAAAAGCTTAAATACACTAACCAAAAGAGTAAGAAATAACACACAACCAGCAATTCAGAAGTAGCAGCATTACATTAATATGTCACCAGTGCTAGGATTCATTCTGCTGGAGTAATTCCAAGCTAAGGTCATAGATTTTACTCTATCTGGAACAGACTATAAAGTGTTCGGATGTCCTAAAGCAGAAAAATGGACTCAGAATATAAGCTTTTACATTCAATATCCAAGAAAACTTAATAAGCATATACAATAAAAAGTAGCCAAATAAAGTCTTCCAAGAAAATCCCTCCTTCTCAGTAAAAACCTAGCTGCTACAGGACAGTAAAGATCATAACCTATCCCAGACAATCAGCTTAGCATCACATTTGAGTCTTGCTTTAGAATCAAGGCTGTCAATATTTACTGTGTTCACCTGAGCAGGCTTTGCTATATTGCATAAGGCCCACTGTCCACCTGTACAAGGACGTGTTGCAAGCACCTCATAAATAATAGAATAATGACTGCCATAGATTTACTGTAACTTGGATACTTTATACTTCCCCTTGTAACAGATGATATTCTTAAGAGGAAGTATTAAAAAAATACAGCACCTAAACTACTAGACAAATGCAGAAGTTCAGCAGCATTTCTGCACCTAGAATCTGGGATATTGTCCCAGAAGAAACAGCATGTCCAGAACTCTAACACAGGTCACTTGGAAGGAAAGCCATATAGTATTCTCAGGAAACCTGCTCCTTCATACTATGCAGAGTTATAATTTTACTGTAAAGCAGCAGGAAAAATTACTCTAGACTTCTCAGTCACCAAACAATAGAATTGTTGAAGTTGGAAGGCACCTCTGGAGATCAGCTAGTTCCAAGCCCTCACTCAAACTAAGTTACAGCAGGCTGCTCAGGGCCATGTTCAGCTGGGTTTTGGTTAGTTCCAAGGATGGAGATCACACAGCTCTCCAGACAACCTGTTGCAATGTTCAGTCACACTTACAGGAAAAAGTGTACTTATGTTTAAAGGGAATTCCCTGAATTTCAGTTTGAGCCCATTGCTGCTTCTTATTTCACTAGATATCCCTGAGAAGAGTCTGGCTCCATCCTCTTTGCTCCCTCTCATTAGGTATTTATATAATCTACAGTAAGTTTCTCTGAGCCTTCTCTTCACGAGCCTATATAAACCCAGCTCTCTCACCTTCTCCTTATATCTCCAAACACTCAACAGTCCTTGTTGCCCTTTTCTCAACCCACTCCATTAAGCCATGCCTGCTTTCTACTGGAGAACCAGAACCAGACACAGCACTCCAGATGTGCTTTCCCCAGAGCTTAACTGAGGGGAAAAAACACCTCCTTGAACCTGCTGGTAGCATTCTTCCTAATGCAGCCCAGGGTAGTGCTGGCTGCCTTTGCCACAAAGACATACTGACAGCTCATGTCCAACTTAGTGTCCACCAAGACCTCTAGTCCTTTTCAGCAAAGCCACTTTAGAGCCAGTCAGTCCCCAGCCTGTAGCAGGACACGGGGTTATTCCTCCCCAGGTGCAAGACTTTGCATTTCCCTTTGTCAAAGTTCATGAGACTCCTGTTAGCTTATTTTTCCAGTCTGTCAAGGTCCCTCTGCATAGCAGTACAGCCCCCTACTATATCAAAAACCTTCCAACTTTGTATCACCTGCACTCTAAGGAAACCAGGTAGGAGTCACCTCCCATGCTCAAAACAATGACATGGCTTAGTCTTCTCTTCAGACAGACATTGAGAACCTAACCGTACCAATCTTCTTGCCATTAGTGTGCAGCTACAAGTACCACTGCTTCTTAAACTCAATATGGACACTCTTTCATCTAATTGTCCACATAATTCCAGTTGCCACAGGGCACTTTTAGGCCACCTCTGCTCTTGACAGGTCAGGAATCTGCTCAAGTGATGCTCAGCTACATACTGTGGATCCACCTGCAACCACACAAGACAATTCATCTTTTGCACAACTTGTTTCTCGGGTACTACAAAGCTTCTTCCTCTCACATGAGGCTTGCTGCTCAGCACACGCATGGTGTATCCAAGTGTAATAAAAAAAAAAGATAGGAAATAGAATTATGCTGTCACTGTCAGCATACCACACAACAGCTACAAAGTAAGACTGTGCAACATGGCAATTCATGAAGCCCATCACAAGATCCTGCTACCCTCTTCCTCAAAAGAGATGGGCCTTACCTATGGGTATGCCAACACATACAAGCCTGATAGTTCAAACAGACATCATGCCTTGCACACAAGCTAAATGTATATAAAATATATTTAGTACACATATACAGCATAAGAGACTCCCCTCTACCACAAAGATGAGGTGTGAAGTCTGTCCATGCAAACAAGTACCACCACCACAAATTGTTACTCAACCATACAAGTTTTAATTCGGAAGCTTGGGAGATTTCTTTAGTTAGTCCAGAACAGGACTAGAAAAAAAGTTGTATTTGAACATAACCAGGAAGCCAGCAGCAGTGATAAAACTAGACAGAAAGGTTGGGAAGGCATTCACTGCACAACTGCTTTGACCCACTGAAGACCTGATCAGCCTAGTAGATAACCAGCCTTCCAATTTCAAATGTGGTTGTCCTGTTATATACAGAGTTGGTAAAAATAATAGTTTTGTTCATTAAGATACTTCTCTTGCTAGAGAAAGCCACTTTGTCTGTGCGAAAAAAAATCTTCATCAGCTGACTGGTTATATGCTACAGAGTTTTCCATAAGAGGGTTTTCTACACCAATTATTTCCTCTCAGCCCAGAAGACTTTTCCAATAGAGCTGTAGAGGTAGAAATGGATGAGTCCTTATTTCTTAGTTGCTGCACTGCTTCAAAAGTTTCCTACTGTAAAAAATTTGCCATCCATTTCAGCCTCCTGTACATCCTTCTCCTTCTCTGGCTTGATAGACTTTCACACAAAAGAAACACTCAATGCAACTGAGATCCAAGCCATAACACAGAATACCAATATAATCTTCATTTCTATGTCCCACAGCGGCCTTCTTTTTTTTTAATCCTGGTCCTGTCAGCTAGCTGCTAGGGTTGAAAAGTTCCGCAGCCATCTGCTTAGCACAACGCTCAGTCATTTCCTCTAGATGAGCAACATTTTAATTAACCTCACTAACACTACTGCAAAGCTAAAATTCACCCTTGCTTTTATTAAATAAAAGTCACTCTAATTTTAGGTGCATTTGACATTGTAACTTGAAGTAGTTTTTGTCAGTCTAACCCTTAAGATGACAAATGTCAAAATGAGATGAACACAAAGCTGTAAGCAATTATAGCAACAAACATTACTATATTTTAGTAGAGTAACTTCTGAATAGTTGAAGATTCTTACCTTGACAGACAAAAGGCATGCAATTTCATAATTGTAAGTAAAGCTCAGTTTTACGTGCAGAAACATATTAGTAATATGTGCTCATCAAAACACGTAGGCTCCTTTACAAGCCTCACCACTGTATAACCCCTTGTCACACAATGTAATAGCCAAAATACAAAACACAACTTTGGAATAAGCATTTAAGCATTTCATCATCACACTTAACTTTCAGAGCAGTCTTTAAAGTCGGGATACTATGGAATCTTCAGTTTATGATGTGAAGTATTTGAAGGCTAGTCTAAAGAGTTGATCCAGGAGTAAGTTTGCATTAAAGTCTTTAAGAAACATCTAAAACCCCTAGCAGATAGAACTCTTTTACAGCACTTAGGTATAATGAAACACCTGGTTGGAATCACAACACACATACTGGCATTGGATTCCAGTAAAATGAAATTAAGCTGAGGTTGATTTTTCCTGTAATGGAAAACTTCATCTTTATGTTTTAAAGCAAGTGAAGCCACATTTGGAGATCTTATATTCAATTACCTAAAGTATTTACAGCTTCTTCAGAATAGCCAGAGCCTCTCCAACATACTAAATTTTAACATTGTTTAAACTACACTTTTTTTTCCCCCCCGAAGAGCTGCTTTTCAATTACTTTCATAGCAAGAAACAAAATAATGATATAGTCTCATAATGAGAAGGACCAAATATTTGTCCCACGATCTGAACTTCTCGGACAATGCAGTTTCTTTGCTAGAATATTTTAAAAGTCAATCATTCTTCAGGCTGTTAAAGGAAACCTGCATACCTGAAAGCTTTTCTCCAGCTATAATAAACGATTCTAACAAAGGCACAGTTTTTCTGTCTGTAGCCTTTCCATAACCTTTCTATCCCTCACCAGTGCACCAACATTTCAACTTGGCCATGAGAATCCTTACAATATGAGTGATCTTCAACTGATTAAGAAGGACAAAGATCACTTTTACATTACAGAGATACCCTCTAGAAACACCACTTCTCTCTTAAGCATTTGAATCTCCAACGGGTCTATTTTCGGCAGATGTTTTAGTTTATTTAACAGTTTAGCAGGATGAGTCTTGGCTCACTGGGGTAGCAATGGTCTTCAAAATTATTCTTCTCAGGATTAAACAGTCAGACTGGTAATGCAGAAAGCCCAGTGCTATAAAAACATAGCCACAATGGCAGCTTCCCATCATAGTTTTAGTACTTCCTGATTACTTCTGATGTGAACATTTTAAGATAACCACAACAGACTATGCAAAATGCTGTAAACTATGATAAAACTAAAGAACTGTCAACGGCCACCATGCACATATTAGATGACTGTCAAATTCTTTCTGAAGAGAATAAGCATTGACACTGAAATTTACTGTTACAAGTGGAGTTCATGTGTAATCAAGCTGATGAACCAAGAAAATAAAACTCAGCAGCTAAAACTGATCTTCATCTGTCATTTCACTGCATGATAGTACTAAAGTCTGTTAGACTATGACTTTCTGGATTTATCCTTATATATCTTACTGGTTTTCAGAGTAAGTGTATGTGTATCATTTCAGTAAAGACAGGCATTATAAGGCAAAGCTTGTTATTGCAGCCATATAATATATGGAAGTCTAAAGAGTTAGCAGCAAATAGTTAATCTTTCTAAGAAGTCAGGGTGTTCAACTTTGGGAGCATTTCATAAAAACAGAAGAAATAAATGCACAGATGAAAGAAAGTAACTAAACTAAAAACAGTTACGAGATTGTAGAAATTATTGTCATACAACCAAACCCAGGAATTTAGTACAAGCTTAGCTATCCACTTTCAAAGGGAAGGAGGGAGTGAACACAACAAAACAAACAAAAAAACCTTTTCAGAATATGAAAGAAGGCACAACAACGATAACCAGAAGACCCAGTCCAATCCAGTTTTGCATGTTGGACTTTTAGACAATTACTGGATTCACCTGTACAGAAATATGAGGTTGAAAAGTTTAGATAAATTCTGCTTCCTCTACTGGAGTAGATCTCTATTTTTCTCTGTCCAGCTGGAAGGCTAAAGAAGTCATATGTTTTAAGATAGTGAGTAAGAGTGAACAAGCATGATATTCCACAGTTGACTACATCATCTGTTTCCCCTGGTATAGTTCCAGTCTAAAAAAAATCATGTGGATACCATTGTTTAAAGATACCTCAATATTTCCACGTCCTAAAACCCCCACTTTTCTTTGTAATCAATGATAAAAGTATGGAAGAAAGAAAACATATTTTGGTTCCAGGCAATGCAGATTTAAAAAAAAAAAACCACAAAAAAACAAACCAAAGAATGAAAAAGAGTGGCTATTACTTGGCAAGCAATAGTATGCAACATTTTTTGGTCAACCTAAGAGTAAACCAAGGTATCAACGAGATTTTTCCTGTAATTTTTTTCCTCTGTTTAAAAGGCCAGGTATGTCCAATTAAGAATACAGCTTTAGTTCACAAACAAGATATTTAAAAGCACGAGGGAAAAAAAGTCAGTAGAAATTTTCAGGGCTCAAGAACTCAGACAGTATTATGCTATTGAAACACAAGAGGTGAATTGTAGTGCCTCTAAATGTATCTCCAGGGGAATCATCTAGTAATTTACTGCTCTACAGCAGCTTTGGATGACAGTGTGTAATACCAGTACCCACACATGTCTGAAAGACAAATGCACAAAGTCACATTGGGAAAAAATTTACACAACAGAAGCACACTGAAGCCTGCATACTTTTAAAGTCCGGATTAATGACAGTTAATCTATACTCAGACCAAAATAAAAGCTAAATTTAAGCTAATAATGTATAAAAATTAAGCAAGTAGTACTGACTGTTCATGGCTGAACTCTAATAGTAGCACTATCTGTAGAAAATAGTTCTTGATTGGTAAAATGGAAAGGCTGCATTTACAGGAAACAGAGATCTTGTGTTACTATTGCAACACGAGACTTCAACCCCCATTTGAACAGTCAGCTGATGCCAGCAGTCATTTTCCAGCATTGTCTTAATTTCTCCTTCCTCATGCTCTCAAGTTGATATCCACAACAGTTTATCATTTTTGAATGCCATGATTTGTCCTCTGATTATTGAATTAATACTATTTTTCTCCCACATAAGAGAGTAAAACTCTTTTTAAAAAGACTTGACATAATAAACTGACAAACACAGCAAAAATAATCTGCAATATTTTTGGTAATTCGAAGACCTCTAGACATGAATCTCACTTCACATAGTCTTAAGTAGAAAATAAAAAAATGTAGATACTATTAAATATTTATGCTTGCTACTCATTGAAAAGGCCTTTAAAAGTACTGTATAGACGAGCCAAACATTTAGGTGCTGCAGACCCGCAGAGTGTCAAAGTCAGCACAAATACAGCGCCTTAAAATACGTTGAGAATCTGCCACAGTTATTCAAACTTCTATTTGCAAATGCCAACTTACGCTTGGCATGTTCTTGCTGAGGTGCTACAAATGGGTGGGCTGATAAACCACCTTAAGCACACTGTGAGTAGGTTTTCTCCTTTTCTACCCCCTCTCCACTTCATCAAGTAGTATTAGCATTTGAAATACCATGCTAGATCAAATAGCCAGTGTACTTTGCTGAAGTATTGTGTTACAATGAATAAAACTATCACCAAATTACTTTTATTCCCAGCTGGAATGCAAAGTCCCTGACAAAAGTAGTAAAATTTGGACGAAATCATTTTGGGCAACTGCACTGAATGGACAGATCTTGATACATGCACATCACACTCTGAAGTCACAGCTACCTGTAACGTGTACAAATCCAGAACGCAGTCATGCAAAATTTCTTTCTTGCCTTTAAGTGAATTTTATGTGCTCGGAACACCTCATCTAAATTAGAATTTTGTCACTGCCTACAGGCATAGGAAACAGATTTGATTTGCCATCGGTGTTTTCAACTGCAAAATAACTGGTAGGCCCTTTTACTAAGGAAGAGTTGTGGTCAGAAGCCAGTAGCAGTGTTCCTGTTCATGCCCTACAGTGAATGAGCAGCAAGGTTTACAGCCAAGGCACAGAAAGATTCAGTTCCACTCACCCAAGATGGTGGGGTGAGCCAGCACAGAAACCCAGCCACTGTCATCTCTTTACCATGGGTTCTGCAGACTCTCGTTGGTCACCTGTGAGAGCGCTCAGCAGGTTTCTTAGTCGGGGAAAAACGTACTCAGGGGGCTGATTCGCATTCCAGGCCTTTAGTCCCCGAGGAATGGGACCAGGAAGAGCACGGCCGCCGTCAGCGAGCTCTCCCGCTGGGGATGGGCTCCATGCGGACAACGCACGCAGCGCAGAGCCTTACTGGCTTCGGTCGGAGCCGAACAGACGGCAGCGGGCTCGCCCTCCGCGCAGCCTTCTGCCCTCACGGCGCCCCCGGGGCGGGAGGTGAAGGCCGACAGCCCAGAGCCCCGGCCGCCGCCAAGCAGACACCCGCTCCGCACAGCCCTTCGCGGGCCCTGCCGCCTCTTCCCCCCGCCCCGCGAGGCAGGGGCGGCCACTGGGGGCCGCGCGAGCTCCCTCAGAGGGCGGCGAGGCGACCGCCGCTCCTCCCAGCAGGTAACGGCCGGGAGGGAGAACGAAGGCGATCCCCGCTCCTCTTAAGCCCGAGACGCTGGGTGGAGGGGAGGGCAGGTGCTGGGCGCGCCTCGGGAAGGGACGGGGCAGCAGGAGCGGAGTGGAACTAGGGAAAAGGAAGGCGAGACGCCTCACCTGCGGCCGGCGCCGGCACACCCGGAGCGGTTCTCCCTCCCGCAGCAGCAGCGGCCCTGGATCAGCTGATGCCGGCCCCCGCGCGCATGCGCGTGGCGGCTCACGCCGAAAGCACCTCGCGCGAGCCTGCGTCCCCGCGCCCAGATCCGGGCGGACCTTTATCCCCGGGCCCAGGCTCTGCTTCCTGGCGCCCGCGCGAGCCGGCAGAAGAGCGTTGGCCGCAGCGTGGGGTGGGGCGCGCGATTGGCCGCCGCGTACCACGTGGCGAGGCGCACCGCCTCCTTCCCTCGTGCCGCTCCTCCCCCCCCAAGTCACGCGGAGGATGCCGCGCGGCGCTGCTCCGCCCCCTCCTCCCTCTCCTTCCCCTCCTCCGCTGGGGGAGGGTGGGCGCGGCGCGTGCGCGGCGGGGGCGGGAAGGGAGGGAGGGTGAGGGGTCATGCCGGGGAGGCGGCGGGCGGGGGCGCGCGCGGCGTGAGGTGAGAGGTCACGGGGGCGGGGCGCAGACGGACGGGCGGACGGAGGCCCATGTGGAGCGGGCGCGGGAGCAGGAGGAGGCTGAGCCGCCCGTGCTGCCCGGGCCGAGAAAGGGGAGGCCGGAGCCGCACCGCCGGGCCCTGCACGCAGCCAGCGCCGACGCCGGTGCCGGCCAGGCCGCGGCCGCACCATGAAGGGGTGAGTGCGGGCCCGGCGC
>VWYH01008309.1:195906-312500 GCA_013399365.1 Pampusana beccarii
GGCGCGGCCCAGGCGCGGCGGGCTGAACGTGGGGCGGGCGGCGCCGCGCCTCGGCGGGAGGTGGAGGGGCCGTGCGGAGCTGCCGCCTGATACCCCCGCTGCCACTCCCGCTGCCTCCGGCAGCCGCCGTCGCCTCGGGTCGGAAGGGGGGTGGTCGCTGGGTCTCTCCCGCCCTCTGGGAGAGGGGCCGCGGGGGGGCAGCGTCAGGGGAGCCCCTTTCGGGGGAGAAGAGCCGGCGGTACCTTCGCTGCTCGGTGGTGCCCTTTCAGCTGAGCTCCCTGCGGGAGCCCCCTCGCCGTAAAACGTGTTCCCCTGCCGGAGCGAGAACTCTCCGCGCTCAGCCCCGCTCTGCTCAGCCACTGGGACGTGGCGCCTCTTGGTGCTCCGGAGCGGTTTCGGCTTGCGGGCTCCAGCGATCGGCAAAACCAACGGCGAGAGCGGGCGGCTGTGGGGATGCCGGCTGCTCCTTCGTGCTTGTCTGGCCATAGCGAAGAAGGGCTGTTGGGTCCGTGGGGAAAAGCTGCCGGCCTCGGATGAGTGGGTTTGCAGCGCTATTGTTTGTAACATCCTCTTAACACTTTTGCTGGTTTAAGTCTTTGAGCGTTTATCTACGTGTGAGGGTTTTACAACGTGGATGGATGAAAACGAGCTGTGTTTTGTGCCTTCTCTAGTGCACTGCTTTGGGCCTGGCTTCACTTCTCCGTGGCTCTTGAGAACCTAGAGATAATTTAGATGTGGTTGGCTGAAACGCTTGATTTCCTGCTCCGTGGAGGCAGTGAGGTGCAGTGTTTGACCACAAGACTTGGAAGCCTTTAGAGTCACAGTTTTGCTCTGGAAGTAGATGACCTGCCTGACCTTGTGTGGGTGACTTTGGGACAGGTTTATTCAATGTTAGTTAAATCAGCTAACATTTATTGATTTCAGTGTCACCCATGCTCCACAAAATGTGATCCTTCCGCTCCGTGCCTCAGTTTCTTCATACGCACAAGGGAAGTTTTCCACAGCTGTTTCTTGAAGGAGTATTAAACCAGTCCCTTTGAAACTGGTGTTACGCAATGTTGGGTATTAATATTCCAGTTTGGCAGCTTAAGGCAGGGTGAATGGAAGCTGAAGGAAGCACTTAAGCTTTTACTTAGAAATGGTAAGGGGTTTAACTTATTAACAATTGGGGTAAGGTCACAAGACAAGACTGCTTGATAACAGATACTTAGCTGTTTCTTGCAGCTTGTAAGCAGCTTCAGACATTGTGAGGGGCTGGCAGGTATCTGTAGAAAGAGGTTCAGCAACGATTGCAAATAAACTGACTCTAAGATGACATAAAATAGGTGTGTTTGGGATATCCTTTGGCCAATCCTTTATTCACCTGCACCACCCTATGTGAAACAGGGCACCCTGCCTCTTAGTCACTTTATAATGAGCATGACAGAGTTTGTGAGAAGGGTGACAGCGCTGATCAGCCAAGATGAAGCGGCAGTTGATGCGATCGTTGTTCAACAGTGCTCCCGATGAAACTGGGTTTCCCTTACTGGGTTTCCTTTTATCCTCCATCAACCATTCTGTTGTTTTCTACAGCTTGGCCCCGCGTTGGCCATATGTCAGTTTTGAGTTGAGTGGCAGGGTTACTGCGGCCTTGATGGGTGAGGTGGGAAGCGGCCCAGTCATGTCTGGCCAGAGCCATGGAGGTGTCCTGGGACGTCACAGCCAGAGTGACCACTGTGGTGCTCCTCAAGAGGCTGAGCCCTGGCTTTGCTTGTGCTGCTTGGTAGTTCTTATCTCAGGGAGCTTTTTACTTTCTGCAACCTTTTTTTTTTTTTTTTAAATAAAAAGGTATGGAGAAAAAGAACATACACCCCTCTTCTGCTTCCAGAGCACCAAGCTTTATTTCTGTTACTTTGCTTTCACTTACAGGCTGCTTTGTCACTGGTTCAGCTTCAGAACTGATCTCTTTAGGTTCTGTACTTGCATATTTCTGCTTTTGTGGTACTCTTTCATGTCTTTGAAGAGCAGCATATTCCTGTCTTGTGGAAACACTGTTAGCGCACCACACAGCAAGTTCTTGAGCAGAATAAAATCTTAGTATTGAATCCAGGTGCTCTCTAAAAATTCGGATTGAGGCAAGTAGGCAGATAGAACTCAAATTGAAAAATAACCCAATTAAAGTAGAATGAGAAAATCGAAAGACTAGAAGATTTCAGAAGGAATATATTAAATTACTTAGGGATACTCTGGAACAAAACCAAATAGTTTGTCAAGCTACAAAGATTGGAGAAGATCCCTAAAAAGCAAGTGTTGTCAGCAGATAGGTCCAAAAATAGATCTAAAGCTTGAACTCCCAACATGCAGAAACTAATGTGGTGTTCGAAGGGATCCAGTCTGTCTTCAGTATTTAATACAAAATTGTGGATCAGTTCTTTCAAACAAACTGATTCCTGAGTATTTTTTCTGGGAGTGTATGCATTGCATAGTAACCCATACTACAAAGTGCAGAGACAATTTTGAGAGCCCTAAGATCCATAACATCAGCTGTAATTATGAACAGTCTACTTTGGCAGAGAAAGAATTAAAGAAACCAGCAAGTTCACTGATGTGTTGAAATTTCTGATCTAAAAGAGATTGTGTAGTCAGCATGCATTGCTTGCAGCCTTCTTTCTTAAGTCTCTGAATTCAAAACAACGCATAGCAGTGTGTTAATAATGCATAGGTGGCTGTAGGGTCTCTGTCATCAGAGTGTTTGAGGTCAGGTGACTTCTTTTGCAGAGGACCTCTGGTTTCAGAGGTAGTGAAAGATTTTTTTGCTTTCTCAGCTGCTTACAGTTTTGTGGGGTTTATCTTATTTGACGAGGTAAACACAGCATCTGAACTGGTGATTGCTGATACCTTCCACCTGCTTTTGTGATACTTGACTTTACGTTCACTCTACCCTCATCTGCTGAATGATTTTAGTAGTTTAGAGACCCATTATATTTCCATCTTTTTCTTAAATATGAGTTGAAAAAATGAGGTAATTCACTGTTGTGTTAGTGAACTTCATGATTCTCTGGAGATTAATTTCTTTTTTCATTTATTGTTTTCCTGAATGTTGTTATTGTTAGTTCTGGAATTTGAAAAGCTATTTTAGAACTGGATTTGCACAAGGAGAAATACCAGTGGGAGGGACTCGGGTTCTACTGTTGTAATTTGCCTGGTTTTGCACATCAGATGTAAATAATACTCCCTGCACTTCACTGCTTTCACAGTGTTGATTCACTTGTTGCTCAGCGTTCTTGTATTTTCGTTACAGTTTTTATGGTCCTGCTTTTAAGGAAAGAAAAGATAAAATCTTGCATAGAATCTTGAGCATTTACTGGTCTCTGCCTGTGGCCCTTTTGATGTCTCACAATAAGAGCACTTTCCTGACCTGTTTGAGTTCAGATGAAGCCTGTGTGAATAAGTTATCCAGCCTTTCCCTGCTGCCCTTACTTAAAAACCACATACACAAGAGCTGTAATGCATGACATGTGTGCTCCATTGTATGCTTGTATCTGCTATGTGACTGGGAGTATCAGCTCATATATAGGGCATATAGTGCACGTTACAGGTGAGGCCTGGTGCCTGTGCTCCTGTGCAGATGTGTTATTTTGTCACATTGACCAAATGTCTCTCCAGTTTTGCTGGGATTGTCATGTGGCAGCATAGGTTTAGCCATGTGATGAAAAACAGATTGAAACGGAGCAGGGTGCTGTTTGTTATACCCTGTCTTAGAAGGTGATGTGCATTACTTTTCTAAGTTTCTAAGCATCCACCCTTGCTGTGTAAGAGCCCTGTGTAAGATGCTACACAAAAGGCAGCTGCTGCCACAGAAAACTTCATAACGGAGAGGCTTTCCAGGCTAGTGCTATTCTGGCTGCCTTTGTAGAAGAGACATCACAGCTGGGGAATACTGAGCATAACAGAAAAATAGCAATAGTGTATTTAAGGTATGGTGAGTTGTTATGGGTGAGCTCTGATATCTCTGCTTGTTTTGTCCGGATTAATGAAGTAAACTCTTCAAGGTCCTGAAGCTGCGCATGTTTCTCGTGAGAACAGGGAGGGGTTTTTTGCTCTGTTGTTCTGAGCTGGTGCTAAGGAGTTCATGCAGAACCATTGACTTGTTTCCATTTGCAAGGCACAGTGCTAAGCTTAATGTACATGAGAGGAAGTTCCAAGTTTGAGAAAACTGCTGAATTGTCATATGCACTGGAGGCAGGACAAAAAAGGTAATTGAGCTTGAAAATCACTGTTTAGTTTTAGGATTTTTCTGAACCTGGAAATGTCAAAGTGTGGGCTATACTTTCTGCATTTAATTTAATGGATGGTAAATTTAGACCTTGCCTATATGCTCGCTTGTAAATGGCTTAATATCTTCTAAACTAAGTTTATAAAAACTTGAGTTTATTATAGGTATTTTAACCCAATTTATAATTCTTATCACTTTGATTTTAATTTCATAACCAGATTAAAGATATTTCATGAAGTGGGAAGGATTGGGAGGATAGAAAGGTAGCATAGCTATTTTATTAACGCACCCTAGAACCTGGTCTTGGCTTTTGAGTTGTGTTTGACCATTTAGTTCTTTTTACATGTATATGTGGCTTGTTAGTATATAGATTGGCTTGCTAGGCTGGGACATTTCCTCTGTGAAAAATGTAGTGTCTTTAGTTAATCACCAAATGCCGCAGACTCTGCTGCCATCTCCTGAGGACAAGAGAAATGATGCATCCTCCTTTGCCACATTGAATCTCTTCTAAATGGGAAATAATATCTGATGGTTGAGCCAGAAAAATACTTTTATCCAAGTGGAAATGATTCAGAACTTGAACCTGCCCATTTGGCAAACATTAAAAATGTTCAGACCAATAGTCTGAGAAGGCGCTAGATATTTTTACCCAGTGGAGGAAAGGACAGAAGAAGTCGGATCTTTGTATTTGTTTGAGAATTGATAAGAGAGAAGTGCACTACCTCCTTGCATCCCTTTCTGCTCTAAGCGAGGCAGGCAATGTCAGGATTACTTTCTGCTCCCTGCTGAAAGAGGAGAAGGGAAGAAACGAACTATGTGGGAGTTTTAGGGCAGTAAAAGTTTGTCAGTAGGGAGATTTGAGGTGGAGAAGGAGTGGGGAAGAGAGAAGCAGCCTATGCATAGAAGAATTGCTGGTTATTTGCAGACTCTTAGACTTGAAGACCTGAGAGTGGCAAAGCATGGCACTGAAATGGGGTAACTGTCTGTTTGTGTCAAAGCATATTGAATTAATTCATTATGGGAAGGAAATGAAACGAGGCTTTATAGAAAATAGAGACAAAACCATTTCCACAACACTGTCACTAGGTGACGAAGATCAAGATATTTGAATTTTCCTCAGGGCAGAGTAATTTTTTTTAAATGGGTTGAAAATACCATGCTTGCATGGTAAGATCTTTATTAATGGAGTACTTCCTGAGCTCACGTGGCTTCCCTCTCCCTGTTACTTTCCAGGTTCCATGTGATTTTTGGCCCTTAGCAGACTAGAATCTCGATCCCTGAAAAAATTTCCCGTTTCCACCATCTGACCTTTTTCTTTCTTTTTTTTTTTTTTTTAAATCTTCTTTTTAGAGTATGGGGTGAGACCCAGCACAGCAATTTAAGGCTTGTGAAAGTTTTCTTTACATGGCACTTAGAATTTCTTGTCAGTAAGGATCACAAATCAGGTTGAAAATTGTAATTGAAGGAGATTTGTTTGTTATTAATAAGTAGCTCTTTAGTGCAAATTTTCATTTGAGAACAGTTCATTCTTACTGAAAACTGGGAAAAAGAGAGAGGAAAAAAGATCTTTTTGTGCTTGATAAGTTAGGTGCTTGCAGTGATTGTTGCCTTAGAAGTATTTGAAGGCAGGTGCATAAAACTGATAGCACATTATGTTAATTTTTCACAGTATATTGTTTATGTAATTCATTATTTTAACACCTCAGAAAAACACCAACCCTGGGACTGAAATATGAAGTATAGGCAAGTGACCCATAATGATCTGCCATTTTTTCTTTACTAATCTAATGGACACAGGCATTTCTAAAGAATGGTGATTTATATAAGTAGTTTGCGTGAAGCAGGGAAATGCCTTTCTCCTGATACATCAGTTCTATGGTTTGTTGCCTAATGTAAGTACAAGAAGTGCCTTTGAGCTATATAGATTTATTTAAATAAGGCACTTTGTGAACCCAGCATCACTTCTATTTTGAATTTTAAGGTAAGCCTCTGTTCTCACCTGAGGATCATCAGATACTTAATGAACATTAATTAGCGGAGGTTCATGATCTCCAGGGAGGCAAATAAGGGTTATAATTGTTATATTTGGGGACACTGAGGGCATGAAAAGGGGCAGTGACTTGTAAGATGTCTCATGGTATCAGTAATAGAGACACAAAACTAATTTTGAGCTAAGTTTTTTTTCAAACTGGCAAAGTACTTCTGCTTTGCAATCGTGGTTCAAAATCTGAATGGTCTCGTGAGCTTATTTGACTAAGAAGAAGTGGTTAGACCAGCAATGAAGAGTTAGGATTTCTGGCAGCTCTTTATCTGCTGTATGATCACAGGCAAGTTGTTTCCTCTTTTAGTTGACTTTGATGCAACTGGGATAGGCAGATATAATATCCAAACCTTTACCTCGTGAGGTGCTTTGAAGTAGCAAAGTGTTGCAGGCTACTAAGCAATGTATGTATGGCTGCTTTTCTATTCTAGACAACTATATTTATTTTTTATATTTTGGAGTTTGAAAATCCTGTCAGCTGGGCATGGTGGTTTCCCGCTTTTTGTATCCAGCTGCAGAATGAGATAGCTTTTCATTTTCTTGGGAAAGTTTATTTTTATTTGACACTTATTGAAATGATATCACTGTCTCCCCCTTGCACTTGCATACTCAGATAGCTGAGATGCTTCATGATTGTACTGCTACTTTAGCTTTAGGGTTGTCTTTTTTTTTCAGATCAGAGCTGAGTCTAGATTAAAGATCTAGTACAACTCTCAACAGGTTTGAGCTGGGAAAACTGTGAGGCTACTGTAGCATATTGAAGGATTTGATTCTTGAATGTAACTCCAGCCAGTCTTTTGTGCAATGGTCAGATTTTCTAGGTCGAAGCAGAGTGAATTATCCAAATGTAATGACGAAACCTTGACTGTAATGTGCTGTGTGTTTTTTCATTATAAAGGAGAGGCAAGAAGCATCTGAAGTATGGCTAACTATGACACATGCCAGTGAAACTTATTCACACTTGAGATCCATTTGAGTCACAAGTCTTGAGTGAAGTCTTTTGTTAATTCTGCTTCTAAAATCGCTTAGCTTCTGTACATCGCTGTCCCGTTCTACAATGCAACACACTGCTGGGGGTAACTTCCAGCAGGGTATCAAGTGTCATGCAAATATATATTTTCAGTAGTAATTTGGGCCAAAGAAGATCATGGAGGCTCAGAAGCAAATTGGTAAGACTTTTTGCGTGCTAGGCTTGTACTTCTCCTTCTGGTTTTCTGACAAGTGAAGCAGAGTAGATTTACAGCCCACAGATCTTCTAGATAATTGAAAACATACCAGTCTGCCCACAAGAACTAGACTGACTTGTGTGCCTAGCAAGACAGCTCATCTGTTTTGGTTTGGTTAAAAAAAAAAAAACAAACAACCAAAAAAACCATCAACAACCCCACACACCAAAACACTAGAGAGGCTCTTCTGGCTTTGGAACTGAATCTAAGCAAAGCTACACCCTTCAGGTCTATAGCTTTCATAGTTCTGGTTTGGTTTTATTTTATGAGTGGATTATCCTGTCTAGACTCTTGCTTTGACTTGGAAGCCAAAATAGAAGCAATAAAGCCAGTTGGCTGCTTAGCAAGTGACAAACCTTCTCTGAAGTCCTGTAATCTGTGAGGGCCCTTTTCTCCCCCATGCTCCCTCTCCTGACTGTTTGATGATACCTCAGTAAGTTCTGTGAGTACCAGATACAGCTCTGCTATATTTAGCATGCCAGATGCCTTCAGTGAGCCTGAGCCCAGCTATCGGTTACACCACGATCTGTTTCAGTCAGGCACATCCCTCTGGGGGGAGACTTGCACTGTTTAAAGTTGAATGAGACTGAGATTCTTGCAGCGTTAGGAAACTTGGATTTCCCCCTTTTTCTCTGTAATTTTGGTTCTAAACTGGTGTTTGACACTTACTGTTCCCTGGGACTGAATTTGTGTTTCCTCTTGAACTGTCACTCCAGAAATTGGCTTCTTCTTGAGCTGTCATTCCGTATAGCAGTTTTCCTTTGGTATACATTGAGAGGCAAAAGGTAGCATTAGCATAAGCAAACACTAAAGTCTCATGTAGCCTGTTACTTCCACCAGTATAAATTTAAGACATTATAGCAAAAGTAGGCTGTTCAAATCACAGCCCTGTAGTAGGCTGCAGATAGAGGAATGCAGCTGCAGTAGGATTAATTGGATTGCATTTGGTTCTACAAAAAGTGGGAGGTTTTTTTCTAGCAAGTGCTTGAAGAATCTTAGGGCACTGGTATGCAAGAGCAGAAGTGTTAATGCTGATGTTTTGGGCATGCATCCAGTTTCAGTAACTGCTGCATGTCACCTTGCTAATGTCCCAGTTCTATTTGGATTTCACGGATCACTCTTCACTTCCACTCTTACATTGCTGGGCAGTGTCACTGTGCGCTTTTAACAGAGCAGCTTTATGCACCGGAAACTGGTTCCCTCCACTAGTCAAGTCTCAATGTGTGTTTTCCCCATTAACTGAGTCATGGTGCCTTGCAGTTGTGACACATGCAATTGTAGTCCTATGATACATCAGGAAAATGCTTCTGGTAGAGATGGGGAAAAACTTACTGCCGTTGTACAAGGCAACAGTAAGTATTTGGTGTGGTGTAAGCAGTTTTGGCTAGCCACGTTTAAGGAAAATTAATCTTGAAGAGATGTAAAGAAGAGCTAGTATGACAATAGCAGTAATTAAGAGCCAATCTTAAAGGAGGAGTCTAGGAGGTTGGCTTTAGTTAGAAGGAAAGTATAAGGAGGTTATGGTAGCTCTCTGAAAAAGCATGTGGTGTATAGGGTGTATAGGTGCAATAGGCTAATGAGCAACAACAGACAGCATATTGGTACAACTTGAGTACATTTAGGATAGAAATCAGAAGAAAGTCTGACTATGAGGATAATGGTATCTTGGGAACAGTCTTGCAATGGAAGATGTTTAAGTCCCTTGTTCCTCCATATTAAAAACAATTGCTTGGGATGGGATGTTTGACTTAGACATTCATCACCTAAGAGAAGTACAGGTGACTACTGTGTGCTATTTGACATGTCAGATGCCAGTAGTAAGCGTGTATGTTCTTAGGAATATTATTGGAATAATAGAATAAAATAATCTGTTAAGAAAGGGCATGGGCATTCTGGGTACTTGAGGCTCTTTACACATTTTTATGTTCTCTTATAGGCAAATTTGAGCTCATGATTCGCATTCTGTTCTTTGCAACAGCAGAGAATAGGTATTTCTGGTACAGCCTATACTGAGCTTAATGCAGAGGACCAGCCTAATCAGACTTTAGCTGATATAGTAAACTTATGTTACTGATTTGGCTGAGAGGTAACTTGAGGAAGGAGGTCTACTTGTAAATAGCTATTAAAAATAGACCAAAAAAAAAAAACCCAAAGGTATTTCCGATTCAAAAGTGATTATTTTGTGTCCTGTGCTACAGGTGCTTTGTCTTGGATATTTTGAGGCTGGGATAGTTTTTAAGTCCTGAGGTTGACAGTACATGTTGTTCCATAAACAATAAGGTGTAGCATAAAATCATCTAGATGCTAAGTGATCCCCGTGCTCCTCTTGCACAGTACTTACAGTTTAAACTAGAGTAGGCTGGCACTTCTGCTCAAGAACCCACCAGTTTTGCCTCTGGCAGGGTTTTGTTTTTGTCTTTACGCTGCCAGAAGATTTGTGTGATCAACCCAATCAGGGGACTGATGTGGGTTAAAACTAAACTTTTCCTTTTTTTGCCAGATTAGTTTTAATTGCAGTTGGTTCACCACAAATGTTTATGCCAGCAAGAGGATGGAAATGAGTGGCTCAGGGACAGCAAGACTTCTGCTTTCAGCAGCCGTGCCAGCTTTCCTGTGTTTTCACTCGAGGCTCTAGTGGCACTTTTGCCACGCTGTCTGTCCTCAGGCAAAGTGATGAGCTCTCATGATGCGGGTCTTCATTTCCATGTCCTCATTTAGTTATTCAATGTCTTTGTGTGCAACAGATGTGGAGCTGATTTAATCAGCTAGTGCTATACATTAAAGTAATTTATGGTTTGAGCACATATTGTTTAAACAGGCATATTTAGCATATTGCTTTATACTTCCTGCAGTGTTTCTCAAACTTTTTTCATATTATCCTCCAAGATAAATTATTTGCCCTGGTGCAACTCTCAAGCAATGAGGGAACAGCTAGTGACAGAGCACAGGAGGCAGGCAGAAGGAGATGGCAGGAGGCAACAATGAATGTGGCAAAATTGGTGAGAGAGCAGGGGGAGCTCAAGGGCCGGAGGAAATCTGTCAACAGCACGTTTTAGCCACCTACTACTGGAACTTGTTTCTTTGGCCTAATGCCAGCCTCAGAGGTGATGTTTTGGCTCAGCAGCTATGAGGAGCCTTGGACTCTGCTTCTGCACTTGTTTATTTATTCCCTGTCTGAAGCCTTCTTGGTGAAGCTCCATCTTCTGCCCTTTTTCAGCCATCTTGTCCTGGCCACCACTGACAATATATATTTGTTCTGTTGCTCTTTCATCATAAATATTCCATAGTAACTGTCTGCTAATGCCTGATTTCTTGCTTCATTAGTAACTAATTAATGTTAAAATAATATTGGAGATCATACTACCTGATAGTGTTCTATGTCAGAGATTCTTGCTCAAGTATAATGAGGGACTTGGTCTATAACAACTTTGCCATGAGTTCATCATAAGAGATTGTGCTAGTGTTACTGATCTACAGAAGCTTGGATCTACTGATACAAAGGAAGTATTAAATGTTTTGGACAAGAGGTCTAGGCTTTCAAGGGACTGACTGTGAATGTGAGGGGTTTTTTTCCCTTACTGACCTCCTGCTCTGCAGCTAATCTCATCTGACTGCGCTGTTGAGACCTGCTCCCTTTGTTTTCCACTCTGATGCAAACTGCAGCAAAAGAGGCTGCTGGGTCTTCTCTTCACTCCTAGTATGACATTACTGAGGTTCTCCAGCAAAACTCTCTCTTAGGCACAAATACACCCGGGAACCCACATACCACACTTCTATTCCTACCCTTTGTGAGGGAAAGGTAGCAGCGTTGCTGTGTGGGATTACAAAAGGGCACAAATTGCCTTTTGTATGCTTGAAGAAGCCCTGCCGTGCTAGGCTAAACAGCTGGGCATAAAACAAGTATTACAGTTACCCCACCATCTAACAACTTTGATAGCAGGGTTGTTTACAATGGGAATACTACTTCTGTGGTGCGAGGAGGTCATCCTTACTAGCTCAGTACTTACTTTATATTGGAATATATTTATCAGAGGAGATTGCACAAGTGGTGATACATGAAGAAAGGAAACTTGAGAGCAAAAATAATCTAGAAGATGGAAAAGGCTGTGGAAAAAAGGGCTGGTGGTGGTAGGAGTCACAGAAAAGAGATACGGCAGACTACTTCAGCACAATACAGTAGTTTATAGCTGGAAATTTTAGAAATATATCTCATTGCAGTTGCTTGTAGCATGCCTGGGTATTTTTATGTGGATGAGATGCAAGAATGTGGAGACTTGCTTCTTCTGTCATTGAGTTCACTGTTGGAGAACAGACTGTTCATTTCTAGTGAGATGTCTCTCAAGAGATTGCCCAGAGGTCTGCCCAGTTGTACAGCAAACTACAAGGATTTGTGGCTTAGGAGTTGCCCTTGCAGTGAGGGGCCGGGGGGAGACTGATTGACATCTTCAGTGTGGTAGGGGGAAGATGAGGAACTACCTGGAACAATTTGGAAGTGCCCATACTGCCATAAGATGCTTGACACCAAAGGGCTTTTTAATCTCTTTGGCAAATGTGTGACGAAAGGTTAGACTTGAGTTGGCAAAGTTCAATATGTAAGTGCCATCCATTAATTCTAAGTAGTTAGAATGATTAACTGGAACATATTAATCTGATGGAGAACTACAAAATCATCAATAGTCCATTATTTAATGCTAGATGGTTCTCTAGAAGGCAGGCCCTACATAAAAATTATTTAGCTTCTGTAGGGCTCACTGGGGAAACTGATCTGTGTTACACCAGAGAGTGTGGGCAATGGTGATCCTTGGTACCTTTGCAGAACTGAAGACTGTGTTCTTTGCTGTAAAAGAAAAGGAGAAGTGGGTGTGAGGACAAGTTATGCTTCTTGAAGTAAACGCTAAAGGCTCCATTCCTGTAGTTTTTTGTGATAGCTTTGGAGGCTGCAGTACAATGCCTAGAAAGCATTGTATATTTATCACCCATCATTGGTAGTGAAAACTAAAACAGAGTACTAATCATTTAAGGGGTTTTGACGTATAATCAAGGTCAGTTAAGAAAGCAGAGAGAGATTATACTCTTCATTGCTTGGTACAGTTCTTGAAGAAAAAAGTTGTTGGTAGTTATTTCTTGTTGTTTCACTGTATTACTTAAGTTAATCTTTGCTGTTGTGTCCTAAGCATCAACCTATCTGAAAAAAAAGCTGCTTAGGCACAAGAGGCACTGGAGATGGAAAGCAGCTACTGCACATAACTAGAATGAACTTTGAAGTCTGGTGTACAACTATCGCAGAAAGCTGCCTTTTTGAAAACAGAATCTGACTTTTTTTAAAAAAGGCGAACAGTGCCTTTGCTGATGTTTGGGCAGAAAATCTGGTTTCCTGAATGCATTCAGTAAAACAAGGCTGAGATGAGCCTAGAATGGTGCTATGTTTCTAACTCGGCATGCATTGGCTTTGTACCTGCCTATATATTCTGGTGATCATTTAGGAAAATATTTTGATTATTTTAATTTTTTTATTTTTCATTATTGTAGTGTTTGTTAAAACAGTCTACTTGCACCAAATGAATTGGCTTGGGAAATATGAACAACTAATTTATTTTATTTTTTTTTCAATTTGCTTCTGTGTAGTGTTTCTATCAGGAAGTTAATCTTGGAAAAGGGAGAAGCTTGGTCTGTTTCTTCTCAGTATAATTCAGTGCAATACTGGTATTTTAAGGTTGTGATTCTGCTCTCAGCAGGAAGAATGACTTCAGTGATTATCATAATAGATGCGGGTATCACCTTGAGAGTGGCACGCTTGCATATTAACAGGCTTAATATGAGTTTGCTACAGACAGTATTGTTGCTTTTTAAAGACAGATGCGTAGTGTAACAACCTAGTCTTTGTCTAAGCATAAGCTTTATATTGATAGCTGGTAAATTTAAGGCTGGCTTTGAAGAATGGATAAGGACTTCATTTTCCTGGTCTCTGTTCTAGCCGTCCGTCCTTCCTTCCTTCCTTCATGGTGGTTTTTTTGTTTGTTTGTTGGTTGTTTTTTTGGGGGGGGGGGTGTTTTGGTTTTGTTTGTTTACTTTGTTGTTGGTGTTTTTCCCTATGATCTTGATGTTGAGTGAGGAAATCAATGGGACAAAATTAAAGCTAATACTCCTACAGAGATCTGTGTCTTCCTGTCTTCCACCCAATAAAACATATACTATGGTACATCAGTGTTAAGTGGTGCCTGAGAAACTTCTGACTATTGTACTGACTGAAATCGGGTTTGGGAGTTAAATCAGCCACCAACGGAAGACTTAATTGTATGGGTTGAACATTGCAGTTCAAATATGTATTGAACTGATTATTAGGTGGTATAGTTCTCTAAGCATAAATAAATTATTCTTCTGTGTCCTTAGAAATTTTGCTGTGTGTCAGATGTTAAGCATGTTTCGATTTGTTCCAGTAGCCGGATCGAGCTGGGAGATGTGACGCCACACAACATTAAGCAGCTGAAGAGGCTAAACCAGGTCATTTTTCCTGTCAGCTACAATGACAAGTTCTACAAGGATGTACTGGAGGTTGGCGAACTAGCCAAATTAGGTACAAATGTTCTTGCCAGTAACTGTGGGCTGTGGTGGCAGAAGCGCTCATCGTTGCTATCCATAATGATTTTGAACAGCAGATCCTTCTATTTTTGTTGTTTTACATAATGAAAAATAACCGTTTGGGAACCTCAAAAAAGCAGCAGTCCCAGCCTTGGAGGGTTTGTGTTCTAAATAGATTCCATTTTACGGGGAATAGGCATGTTTTCTGTTATTGCAGAAAACTTGAGAGATGTGTGCTGCTGGCTTACCTCCTGATGTCCTTGCCAGTGGTTTGAACAGTAATAAACCACCTGCTGTGTTGGAGCACCGTTGGTAACTTCACTCAGTGTTAGCCACAATCTGTGATTTTTATCTGGATGGGAAAATTAGCAAGAGGGAAGAAAGGTATAGAGCATAAATGAAGGAGCTGTATGTACAGTTTGAGGCTTGTGACTGATAACACTTTGTTTCCTTCCCTGGCAGCCTATTTCAATGATATTGCAGTGGGAGCAGTGTGCTGTAGAGTAGATCACTCCCAGAACCAGAAGAGACTGTACATCATGACACTTGGATGCCTGGCACCCTACCGAAGGCTAGGAATAGGTAAGGAGGATCTTCTTTTGCATCTGAGTCATCAAAGAAACCAGTTTGCTGTGCAGCCTTCTAAACGCCCTTTCAGATTTTTAACCAAGATAGTGCACTTTCAGACCACTGATATCTTTGGAAGGGACTTTGAGGAAAGAGTATGGTTTATTATGTGCTTTTTTTTCTTATGCCCTTCAGAAATGGACTTTTTGTAGAACTTTCTAATTCAGGATTTCACATTATTTTAATCTTAATGGTGTTATCATGCTGTGATGTAAATACTCTGCTTCTACAGATGTGAAAATTGATGTGCAGAGATATTAAATAATTTGTCAGAGGTATGCAGCCAGTATGCAAGTCATGTATAAGCAGAACACAACATTCCTTCATTGGTTTATATCTTCACTCTTCTAAATGAAGGGTTTTTTCTATTTATAATATTTTTGTCTTTATCAATACTGATGATTGCTGCTCGGCGTAGTGCCTGCTTTCTGTCTATATTGCAATTAGTTATTTTCTCCATGTTGCAAATCCAGAGGCCAGATTAATACAGACCTTACAGTAACTTGTTTGCTTTGACAAACTGGAAACTTTATTTTAAATTATTTTGCTAGGCATTTATTAGAATAACTTAACTAATGCTTTCACTGCTTTATACATTGTTTTGACCATATTTTGGGGCGAGTTTGAGGCCTTGAATCTAGTATTTAAACAAGCTGCTTTATACATCTGCTTCTGGGCTGTTTGGTTTTCTACAAAGGAAGAATGAATTAAATTTTGTGAGCAGTCAGAAAGATAATGAAATACTTATACACCATATTTTATTTGCCCTTCCTAGTTTTCACAAGCTCAGTTATTTTAGCCTACCTACAGTTAACCTGCCCCTCCTCAAGAAAGCCCTTAGCAAAGTACAGACTTCATCATGCACTTCAGGTTTTCTTAAGTATCTCTTTACCTTTTGGCAGGAACAAAAATGTTGAATCATGTCTTAAACATCTGTGAAAAAGATGGCACCTTTGACAACATCTATTTGTAAGTAAATAAAGTTATGCTCATGCATTTTTGGAGATGATAGAGGCATATATGGGAGAAAAGGGAGAGAGATCCAAGAGCGTTTTTAGTATGTATTTCACTGGGGTCATGGGACATCTTTTAAGTACTAGCAAGAAAGCCAGGGGTCATATACTGGGCTTGCTGTGTGATGCTGAGAAAAACAAAAGCTTGCTTGCTTTACAAGGGCTTCTGCAAATTTGCAGAATTTGAAAGTAGTTTACTTACTAAATTGTTCTATAGCAGAATTATACTATATGAGTGAAAAAAAAAAATCTGCGAAGTATTTTTTTTTTTTTAGCCATAAAGTGTTGTCCTCAGAATGGAAAATACTGCTGGTCTTGCATGCAGTTTTGATGCATTTGCTGTCTGTCTTTTGTGACGGTACTACCTAGGTTAGAACATCAGATCAGAGATGCCTGCAAGAACACAAGGTTCACATTCAGTAGCAAGGCCCAACTGCTTATTCCCATTCTCATACTCTACTAGGTCAGCTGTTTCTGCAGCAACACAGTAAACTAGGACAGTGACCTGACCCAGCTGCAGAAGCCATTTTTGGTTTTGTTTCTGGGTGGTTTTTTGGGGTTTAGTGTTGGGGCATGGTGCTTGGTGGTTTTGTTGTTGTTGGTTTTTTTTGTTTTAATCAACTGCATGTCTATGTAAGCACTTGGCATGATGCAGATGTGAGAACAAGCACTGGAGTAGAGGACAGGGCTGCATGAAAGAGCACCCCCATCCTAATAGATAGCCATGGAAGTAGAGCCTGAAGTCCATAGATGGCAAAGCTTTGCTTCCCCTTTGCTGCTGGCTGCACACTTCTGCTCCTTCCTGTGCATTGGGGTCTGTGTGATTACCAAGTAAGCCAATGCAGTTTTTGTCCAGAATGCTTATCTGAGCCAGCTTCTTCCTTGTCCATCAGTGCCTGCTTATAGCAGTACAAACACAGTGCACTGGTAGGGATAGTCCCACAGCAGGTATGGCTTGGATGGACTTATACTGCCACAGAACGGCACCTTGAACTCTTAGCAGGGCTGTTGAAGATGCTTAGTGAGTGTTTCATACACTGCTATCACTGTAAATGGAGTCACTTTCTCCTCAAGCTTAGTCCATCTCTGCCAAAGAGGTGCAAAGTCTTCCAGGCCCTCTGCTGTTGTAGCTTTGTGCACTCTCTGTAAGAGGAACCGGTGTTTTAAAGAGCAGTCTGAGTAAAGCTGCTTTTGGCTTGTATTCCCTCGAAGGAGTGGTAATGAACCCTCTCTCCAGATACCTGCTAGTTGGCACAGGCTTTCCTTTTTGCATTTGCATGTTCCTGTGTGCACAGTGAAGGAACTGTTTGCTGGTTTTAATGCAAAAGCCAAATCCTTCATAATCCTTATTTCTACTTCCCAGAGTGGGATTCTGGAATGACAATAAATAGTCCCCAGAGTTGGGCATAACAAAGTTCTTTTGGTGATTCATTGATTTTGACTATGTCTGTTGCTTGTGCATCTTCTATATGAACATATTGTGCAGCTTAGCACCCAATTTGATATCAGTGCCTAAATTTTTCATTATTATTAAGTTCCTTAACACCAAGATCTTTTGTTTTGTTCTGCTGTTGCTTCCAGAGTTACTTTGGTCCTATGGTTATGTTGTCATGACAAAGTGATTCATGAGCTTGTGCAGTGTCCACTGAATTTTGGTTGTGTTTAATTAATGCCTTTTGCTGAGCCAAACTTTTTTTTTTTAAATGGAACTTGTGCAAATAAATGTCCTAATTGCTTAGGATGAAGAACTGATAGTTGGTTGTTTTGGAGGCCTTTAAACTCTTGGAATATGCTAGCAGGATCTGTAAAACTCAGGTGGGAATAATAAAAGGGGGAAAGGACTTTGTAAGTCTATAAGGCTTCTTTGTGCTGCTATAGCTTTTAGTGAGGAGAGAGGGATAGTTAGCAGTGAGCAAGGAGTTTAAGTCTTATTAAACTCCATTGCCAGTTTTGTGTTGCACTGTGTAGGGATCATCACTCAGACAGCTGGTTTTGGCCATGTAAGAAGTGTTACTATAGGAAGTTAAAATTTGCTCTACAGTGAAACTTTGTTATATATTTCCACAAAATATCTTTCACTTCCAGATTAAGAAAAATTTACTGAGCTAGTAATGCTTCAGAGCCTCTCTGCTATTTGTGTTCCTTAAAGCAGCTTTTCTGAGAAAAAATGATTGCCACAGGCCATCCAGGAGCTGTGTGTTAGCTCAGGATTGATTTGGGAAGACCAAAACTTCCAGACCTGAACTTACACCATCATTGCTGTATCTCTCTAGATAGACTGGTCTAAGACAAGATAAGAAAAGGAACTGAGTGTGGAGGCAGAATTTTGTAACGCAGAAAGTTCTGATACCTGTGTCTCTGTACTCCTTTCTGTCCCAGGCATGTCCAGATCAGCAATGAGTCTGCAATTGACTTCTACAGGAAGTTTGGCTTTGAGATCATTGAGACGAAGAAAAACTACTACAAGAGGATAGAGCCCGCAGATGCTCATGTGCTGCAGAAAAACCTCAAAGCCCCTTGTCTTGGCCAGAACGCAGATGTGCAAAAGACCGACAACTGAACAAAACCCCAACGAACACTTTCTTGCACTTGCTTGTCGCCAAATAAGGAAAGAGAGGCCTCTTGATTTTTTTCTTTTTTTTTTTTTTTTTACTCCACCCTTTCATCCTCCTAAATTTTTTTTTGACCTCTCTCCAACAAAATGTAATGCTTCTTCCAAGGATTGTCCAATCATGTTTGGGGTTTTCTTTTTTTCTTTTTGAGCTCTTCTTTCTGGTTTGTTTTTTTTGTTTTTTCAAGGGGGGGTGTTTTGTTTTTTTGTTGGGGTGGGAAAAGGTGTGCAGATCTCTTTTAAGTTTGAGGTGTGGAGGACTTGACCAGGTTATCCTGGTGACAAGTTTCCTTCAGAATTATCTCTTTCAGTAAGCCGAATGTATATCCAATGGGGGGAAATAAGGAAAAGCAATATCTTGTCCTTTGACTCCTACATTATTTTGGTTTTTATAACCTACAGGGTACTTTACTCCCCTCAACCTTTGAATGTTAATTCAGTACTTCCCACTCTTCCTTTTAATTCCCCCCGCCTCAGAAAAGTATGTTTAGTTCTTCCCAGTATTTTTGAGTATGGCTTTTTCTTCCATCTTTTGCTGAGAAGGGTGGGCTACTTTACCATACCTTTTCACTCTGCCTGGGCTGATCTTTTTGAATGCTTTTTTTTTTTTTTTAAATACTCCTCACCCAAGCTGGTGCTACACTTCTTAACTGACTGAGAAGAGGATGTAGAGTGGTCTTTGTTTTTTCTTTTTTTCATTTACCCAGCTCCCAGCAGACTTCTGCCAGAGTAAGAGCTAGATGTGGTCTTGCCAAGAGTAACCTTGTAAAAACATAGATCCTGAGGCAAGACCCTTGCTGTAGGATTCATTGAGAGTTAGTTTTATCTGTGTTGTTGGGATGGGAAAAATGACTGTGACCACCTTACCAGCTTTGATCACATAAGGCAAGTACCTGTCTCCAGATAAATAAGCTACAGCGACTATATCTGTGGTGACAAATCTGAGATGAGGCAAGGGGTGAGGAAACCAGGCAGCAAGGCTGAGAAGGCAAACGTGAATCTGACCCTCGTCACATAGCTTTGCAGGGGTCTCCTGGATTTGCTTGGGATTGGCTTGGCTTGCTGTGTTTATGTGCTCCTTCGGGAGGAGGTGGTTAAGAACTGCACAGTTTGCTCCTTTGAAGATTCTTTTCTCCTTTCCCTGTTCAGTGGTAATAATGCAGTTTGACTCTTGTGAGAGGGTGTTCATGGAGCACCGGAAAAAGCGGTGTATATTAGAGCATTTTATGGGTTTGGAAAATAGGCTGATTGGCTTCTTCCTAGTACTGTAACCTCTAAGCTACAGAAAACTCTACTAAGCTCTGCTTTGCATCCTTTCATGCTTTGCGTGAATATCAGTGCTCCTTACTATGCACTGTTGCCAGCGATTTTATGTATGCCAATACAAATACCAACTTGAGCTTGGACTCTTCTCCAAGCACCTGGGAAAGTGCACTGAGCTGAGACAACACCAACCTGCCCCATCCCCCAAGAAGATATTGAACTGCATTCCTTTCCAGTTGGTTTTTTAAAGTTTAAATCCGCATCTTGAACTCATCTGCTTTGAAAACCTCCAACCTATAGTGTGCATTGCAGCATACATCAGGTTAGTAGGTGCTGTCCAGTCACTCAAGGGTGACATGGGAACCAAGGATTTCAAGATGGGAGTTGCAGTGAGAAAAGGGATGGTTCCCCTCATTGCACACTATGTGGTCTGTGATACCTGAGGGGTGACTATACAAGCTGCTCTAGAATTACTCCTCCTTTCCCAGAGGTGTGTAGTGTTTGTTAGAGTGCATCCTGACAGACCTATGCTGGAAAACAGCTACTCTATTTGCTGGGTTTGCACTAATTTGAGTCTTGGGGATGGGCAGATCTCTGACAACAAAAGCCCCCCTGCATGACCCGAGAACCTGTGTTTGCAGCACTTGGTGGCAGACTCTGGCTAGAAAGATGCAAGCAGTTTCCATTGCCAGAGGCAGCCTAGTTTTGACAAGAGCTTATTTTTAGTACTGCTAGGACCTGCTCACACTGGTTATATTGGCAGTTGCAGCATCTTTCTGGAAGGGGATGTACTGAAGCACAATTAGCTTGTCATATGCCAACATAGTTTCTCTGGCCATCTGTAGACCAAACCAAGAGAAGCATGTGGAGGGAGAAAGATAGTATTGTATCTGAGGATGTTTGTGCAGCACAGCTGTAACTCAGACCATAGCTGCCTCTGGTGCCAAGCAAAGTGCTCTTCATTCTTCTAGAACTAAGTGGTAAGTGTTTGGGTTGGGTAGATGGGTGTGGGGATACGAACTCCTAGGATTTGCTGTTGTCGTAGGCTTCCACAACTCGGTGTGTTTCACAGACAGTTTTCCTTCAGGTTTAAAAGTATGAGTCTGATGTCTGAGCTTACTTGGATTAACCTTTGTTTCTGTCTCTTTTTGCTTTGGGCTGCCATCATTCTATGAATGTATCCCTGAAAACAATTCGTAAAGCTCCTACTCCACAGCAAACCTGCCTCATTGTAACTTTGGATAAAGTGTTTTGTTGGAGGTGGAAAAAGAGTAACCACAAATCTAAGACTTATTTTCCCAGGCTATTAATCCTGGAAAACGGTTGTTGAATTTTGAATACAAGGTTTAATCTAAATCTCATAGAAAGCTGTGTTCCCTGTACATGCATAAGGGCAAGTGAAGGTCAGTAGTTCTGAATGACAAACAATTATATTTTATATCAGCTGTGTTCAGTGTGGGAGGAGGACGCTGTATCTTAGTGCTGTTACCCAGAAACACTGAAATTGTGTGAAGTATGGGCTTACTGCAGAGAACTTAGGTTACTTTGGTTGTAGCAGAACCTCCTTTTAGCTTGAAAATAACAGCTTATGAACAACTAAATTTTTTAAAAGTTGGAGTTTCAGTGGACAAAAAACCCACCAGCACTTCCTGTTCTGGATGAGGATCTAGCAAGAAAAATGTATGCGACTAACAGCTTTAGAGTGTAAGTTGTGTATATATGAGTTATTAATGAATCTCTGCAACTGGTTTTGTCATACATTGGTTGAAGTATGAAGATATTATCTACAAAAATACTCCTACTAGAGAAACCATGGTACAGGGAAAGAAGAATCATCCAGGAGAGGTATCCCTCATTTTTGGGAGGGGGGAGGGAGAAGAGATTTTATTTTGTGTGTACTGAAACTGGCTGAGTTTACATGATGCAGCTAATGGTTAAACCTGCCAACTAAATATGACATACTGTTACAACTGAAACAAAACTTATGTGATATTTTGTTAATTCTTGATGGTGCCCTGTGTCTAGTAAAAGTTTGATCCCCCAAATTTATTCTCCCCCATGTTGCAGTCCAGGGTAAGCTGCTATGCACAAAGTCTGTGTTTCATAAAGTGTTTGCTGACCTGGATGTTTCTTTTGAATCTGCTTCCTGATTAATTTGGCTAAGACCACCCCAGTCTCTTGAGTTAAGATTTAGTCAAAGGTATGCTGTATGCATTTTACAGATGCATTTTCAATGTTACAAATTAAGTTGCAGGGGGAGCAAATTCTATACAGTGAGATGGTCCATTTTTAATCTATATCATTGCCCTTGTTGTACATCAGGAGCATGTTTTTGTTTTTCTCAAACTCTTTAGAAATACCGTTCAGAATAAATGTGCACTATTTGAGTTACGTCATTTACAACTTGTCATGTGCATTTTTTTGCAGTCCACTGTTTCGCTCTGAAATCAGATGTAGAATATTCCTCAGATACTTCATAAACGGTATAGCTGAATATTTCTAACATTAATTGTGAGTTGAGTGGCTGTAGTGAGTGCCATGGTTGTCTAACAGAAGAGTGGGATCTGTTTGCTTGTTTTCCTTGAAATTATGAGCCTTTTCTCAGAAATCCTTGGCCTTGTTGGGGTGGGGGGGAGAGGAAGCAGAACTGTCCTGGAGTACTTTTGCATTGACTACTCAGTGGTCTTGAAACTAATAGACCAACCATCAAGAAGTCTGTGTTTTGGGCTTTATAGGTTAAATATTTTAAGTATTTAATATATTAATTATTCAAATCCATTGCTAGCCATTGTAAATCTTTACAACAATCTTGGAAAAGCTATGGTCTGTACCTGTAAAAGTAACTGGTCTTAAGATGCAGCAAGTAAGTACTCTTCCATACTGGCTTTTCTCAGAAAGGTATTTAAGTAAAACTCATCTCTCTTCTTAACTATTCCAGTCCCCCTCTGTTAAAGCCATTTTTGTCTGTAGTTTCTTTCTGCACCCCTCCTGCTTTAACATGACATTTAAGAAGAGATAAAGTTGTGCTGTGGTACAGTATAGCATGCAAAAGCAAAGCTCAGACTCTGCAACTTGGCTGTGGCCTTGAGCTGCTGCTACCAGCTGCCTTCCCTGACCTCTGCTGGAGGGCCTGAAAGGCACAGCTGGAGATGAACTGCTCCCAGGAGTGCAGCCTTCATCACTCCGGCCTCCCCAGCAGCTGCAGAAGCTGGAAAACTCTTGCTGTACTTAAGCTGCTGCAGCTGTTCTCCAGCCCACTCAGCTTTTACTGATCCGTCATGTTTCTTGCCTTCTCCACCCTCATCACAGTCGCCCCTCTTAACAGCCTGCACAGTTTCAGGCAATTCAGTTACACCCTTACTGGTAAACTAGCAGATATCCCTGATGGTTTGTGTTGCCCTTTTCCCAAAGCCTTGCTGGTTCCATTCCCCTCACTGTATTCAAAACTTGGGTATTTATGGGGTCCTCATAATAACTGACAGTGTGCTATTATCTCTTAGTTACAACACTTTGCACTTTTTTCTTTGTTACCGAGATGATTATTTAAAGAACATTTACAAGGCCAGGATGTAACAAGTGAGTTGCAAGTCAAGTCATTCACTTCTCATGAAAAATTGTGATTGGTTTTTTTTTCCCTAGTGTGTACATCACTCTGTTTGTGATGTACATCACTCTATCCGTGCTGGATATAATTTGCTGTTGCAGTGCCCTGTCACTAAATATTAGAAGGTTCACCTGTCATTCCTTGTTCTTATTACCTTGGCTAACCTCCAGCAAATTTCACCTCACTCTACTTCCCTTTTTAAGTGTTGAGGAGTATAGACCTGAGTATAAATCTTTTTTGACTCCACTGCTGACTTCCCAATGAAAGTTTTGACATCCCAGTGAAAACTGATCTTTTATTCTATGCCCTGTGACTTCTGTCTTTTAATCAGTTCTCTGTCCCTGTGAGAGTACTATCCTCTGATCCTGTAGTAGCTTAGATCACTTGAAAGACCCCTGTCCAAAAGCTCTTATGTGAAGTCCTTCTGAATGTCCTATCAAACCAATCTGCCAGCTGAGTGTTGTCATCTGGTTTTGGCAGTATTACTTTTCTTCCCATAGGGGGTTCTGCAAATCTATTCAACCCATCTAATACAGATGCTTTGTATGGGACATGTGATTTTGTTGCTCACCATTGCCTAATGTCCTTTTCTTTTGCCCCTAAGGAGGCGTCAGTTAAAGCAGATGACGGAAAGGTTACCCTGTCTCTTTTTATCTTCCCTTCTTTCCTCCTCCACAGTCCTTGAATGCTGTAAAAACATTCAGTTTACTACCATTTTGCCTAAAGGGTTTCTGGCAACACCATTTCAAGCTTTCTAGGCTGCTGAGTTGTCAGCTTTCTCTTTTGCTCACTTGCACGTATATGGCCCATAGTCCAAGAAACTCCTGAAGCTCGGGAAGGATACACGGATCTGTCTTTGATTGCCTTTTTACTGGCTGCTGTATCATCACACTGAGTCAGGCCATTACTATTAACTGAATTACTGAATCCAAGCCTGCATTACAGCCAAGTATTATGCCTCCATTAAAAAAAAACACACTCAAGTTGTTCTCAGTTAAGACTATTCCAAATAAAGCTGCAGAAACTCCTCATACTACCAGCAAATCATCTAGTCAAGGTAAAGCGTTTCTAAATATTTGTGCAAAACCTGGGTTTTGGGTTGGTTGGTTTGTTTTAAGCTATCTTGCCATATAATTACTAGTCTATTCACTACCACTATTCACGTATACACTACCAGAGAAAGGCTACTGATGTTCAACAATTTTGTGTTCTGTATGATTTCACCAGTGCATTTTTGCCTGCTGCTGGATTTTTGCTAGTGTATTTTGGGTATCTTAACACTGTACTGGTTATCTGAAGATTTATGAGTTCAAACACCCCAGGCCACAGTAGGGTGGCAGAAGGGTAAACTTGGGTTTGCTGCTTTGGAGAGTGGGTGCTGCCTTTTTAGTGAAAGCCTTTGCTGAAAAAGCACACTACCATTTAAAAGGGGAAAAAAAACAACCAACCAACCAAAAAAACCCTCACAGGTTATATTGGAATAAATTGATGGAGCACAAGTATTTCAGGTTTCTTTTGTCCTCCAGTTTGGTTGTATCACATCAGAACTAAAAAATATGAAAGCTGAAAAAGTGCATTTACATTTATACTTTACATTGTGAAGTTGCTATTTACAGTAACTTTAGAATTTCTCTGCAAAAACAGCCATGGACCTTAAATTTGTTCACAGCTGGCACATGAATCTTGCACTAATGTCAGCTGTGAGATTATTTTGCAAGCAGCAAGAATTCAAAATGATGTGGTTTTTTTCATCTAATTGCTATTCTGACTCATTTCAGCAGCAGATGAGTTCTGGGATGCTGCTTCAGAAACTTGTCCCTGCTCTGTATTACATAATGTTTTAGGAAAGTATATGGACACAAGATGCTTTCTTGGAAAAAGGCATCCATGTTTTCCATAAAGCCTAAACATCACAGCTCTGCCTTTTTAAGTTCTCTTGGAGAGAAGAGGCTTTGCCACTCTGGTATCACCTACAGGTGAGTGGGGATGTGAAGTACTTGTAAAATACATTTGAAATAAGTTCCAGAAAATAATGGTTGCAGAATATCTGTGGAAGGAAATGATTGAGGCTGGACATGGGAAGCTAGCTTAATGTGACTAGTAATTGAATTAGAGAGGTGGTAGAAAGAAATGAAAGCTCAGGTAGTGGGGGGGTTGTTAATGATTCAGAGCCCCTAATTTAGTAGAAGGAAAAACAAATTTTTTAAGCTCTGAATTAATTCACAAGGAAGACGGGTGAAGGGTCTCACTCCCTAGAACTGCATAAGCGAAGTGTCATAAAGCTTGTACTAAAACAACTGATTCTATTAATTAATGATAGCAAAGAACAGTCACAGAAGTTGGGCTCCTAATAAACAGCTAGTTGTTGTTTATGATTTTGAAAATCATAGCCAGCTGCTTTTTTTTTTTTTTTTTTTTTTTNTTTTTTTTTTTAAATCTAAATTCCCTTCCGGAACTCTGATTGCAGGGGAAGCGGGGTGATATTTCAATGTGTGTTATTATCAATGAGGTCTATCCACCTAAAAGGGAGATCAGCTTAATTTGGACGATTTGCAGCAGCTGAATTCAGCGTTCAACGTTTGCCAACAGCCCCTTCGTAGAGTTTTCGGTTTAAAGTACATCTCTGACAGAAAAAAATATTTTAAATCTGAAGAAAAAAAAAAAATCTATATATATATACATACACACACGGTTATTTTTTTTTTACCTGCGAGCGAGGGGGGAGCCGAGGCAGGGACTGGCGGGCGGGGAGGCAGCGCTACCCGCCGGCGGGGAGGCGGAGCGGGCGGTTTCTGACGGGCCGCGGAAGAGGTAGTTTAAGCCGGCGCTGAGGTAGCGGCGGCACGACCCGGAGCATCAACGCGGCAGCTTTCCCTTTAATAATTTCCACCCGCCTATCGCCCCTCGGCGCTCCCCTGCCCGCTCTTCTCATTGGTCTGCTGAGGTGCCGGTCTTTGGCAGTTCCTGTTTCGGCCACCTTAACTTGTTGACGGCTCGCACGCCAATCTCAACCTCTCTGGTCTTTGATTGGGCCGCCCCACCAATGTTTGAGGTAGCGATTGGCCGTTGCCGACTCCGCCCCGCCCAGTTGCAGTGAGCAACGCCTTCCCCGTCCCGACCTCGTTGATTGGCCTCGAAGGCTCAGCCCTTGCGCTCGGATTGGCTGCTCTGCGCCGCGCGTGTGAGCAGCAGGGTGAGCTGCGCGGGAGGGGATTGGCGTGGAGGCAGCGGCGGCGCGCTGACACGGGGTGTCCGCTCGGAGGATGGTCCCCGCGGTGGGGCTGCCGCTGCTCAGCCCGCCCAGCCCCCCTGTGAGTGCCGGGCGCTGCCGCGGGGGTGGGCCCGCCGCCTGCGCTCAGACCGGAGCCTGGTGAGCGGGAGGGGGGAAGGAGGAAGAAGAGGAAGAGGGGCGGGACGGGGAACGGCAGCGGCGCCGGGGCTGAGGGGGCGCGGGCGGGGGCTGCCGGTGGCCGCAGCCCGCCCCTCCCTCCCCTCCCCTGCGGCGACCGTTGCCCTGAGGAGGCGGTTGGCAAAGGGCGCCCCCCGCGCGGCGCCGTCGCCACGGCAACAGGGCCGAAGCCCCAGGGCCGCGGGGCCTCTGCTCTTCCCCCACGTCCCCGGCACCCCTGGGAGCCGCCTCGGGCCTCCTCGCCCGCTGGCCGGGGTGTCGCGGGGGGAGGCCTGGCCGTGGATCTGGGCCGGGGACCGCTCGCCGCCCTTGTCGCACCGAGACGCCCATGGTGGCACCGTCGTGGGGGCGGCCGGCGCCCCTTTGTCTGTCCGCGCCGCCCGGTGTCCCCAGGTGCGCCCGGGCCGAGCTGCCCGGGGCCCCTCGGGCACGGCTTGGGTAGGGGCTGCGGAGCAGGAACAGGCCGGGGCGGTGGAGCCGCTGGCGGGGACGCGGTTGGGGAACTGGGGCGGCTCTTTGTGGTGGCGGTGCTTGCGGCCCCTCGGGTGCTCCTGCAGGCAGCACCGTGGTGGTTGGTGGCCGGGCTTCTGCTCCGGAGAAGTTTTGTTGCTTCGGTTGTGAGGCTTGGGGAGCCCCTCCGGCCTGCAAGGAGATGGTCTCGAAGCACTGGTGCGTGTTGTCAGGGAAACTGTAAAGGTGGAGCCACCTGGGGTGTTTTAATCGTTTTGAAATCCTGGTGATCTGAGACAATTGACCCTAAATCGCTGTCCAAAAAGTTAGCTCCGGAGAGAGTAAAACGTGGGCACTGTTTCTCAGCTGTAACATCTTTTCAACCTAGTCCGGGTTAGAGAATGTGCTGTGCGTCACTTCTGTGTGTTCTTGTATGCCATGTCAGCCTGGAAGTTAGTCAGCTTCAGACTACAGTGCAAATGTCCAGCTTTTTTATTTAGAATTTGATCCCTGGAAACTAACCTTTCCTGTTGGGTGTGTTGTCAGCTTGGTCTCCTAAGGAAAGACAGCTTATGGACACGCTCCGGCTATTCTTCTTCACCGAGTAATTTTAGTTCTCTGGTCGATTTCAGTCAAATTTCCCAGTGACAGATGTCTTAAAGAGATTGAAGTCTTTAGTTTCATGGAAAACAACATCTAACAAAGGCAGAAGATCAAAATTATTGCACACACTAAGGGCAGAGCACCTAGAATCCAGCTCCTTGTGACAGACAACAGAGGTGAGCTGAGTCCAGCAGCATACACGTGGCTAAATACAGCTGTAGCTCATGATGCTATTTGTCCAGGGAAGTTTGTAGGGAAAAGGTGGCATTAAGGTGAAGAAGAAAGGAATAATGATGTGTTGAGTCATCGGCCGTAAGTACATAGAAAATCACACATCTTTATTTTTACTTTTCACATAATGACTTGGCCTTCATTAGGCTCCAGCCAGACATATGGTTATTTTAAGCAAAGATAGCTTAATGATCGTACAGTTAAGCATTCAGAAGTCAGGTAATGTAATAGCTTGGTTTGGAAGCATGATTTTAACTTTGCTTTTTCATATACAATGCATTGGGACAATCTTAATTATGTGATTATGTTACATAGCACTTTAACAAACTGCAGGATATCCTTTGTCACTCATCAATTGTGTGCAGTAATTGGACAAATAGGAAGGAATAAACTTCCTATGGGGAAATTGCTATTATTATTATATGGAATTAGAATTTTTAATTTTGACTTTCAGTTAGTGCCATAATATTATTATTATAATAATTCATAGGTACATTTTGGGGTGAAGTAGATTTGACAACTGAAAATACATTTGTCACTGAATGGGAAATAAGCTTAGAAAATGCTCATATGAGCATGATTTTAAGATGCATGTATCCAAATCAATGTATCAGATATGTAAAGCAGCATGAGTACAGTCGCAAATGTTGAAGTATTTGGGTATTACTTTTTTCCTTTGAGACTTATTCCCTTCAGTTTTAGATACCTGGAGAAGATTTTAATGGACTAGATGAAATATGGTGGTGGATCCTGGAGGTGTCTGACAGCTGCAGAGAGTTAATTAGGATATAAGTGCTTGATAGTGGCTTTGCTCTTTGATTCCTGGTTTTCCAAGTAGTGTTCCCAGAAGCTGACCCAGGACAGACTGAAGTGACTGTCACTCAAGCAATGCTGTGATGTATGCCTAGCACATGCCTGCTGTGTGCATTGCGGACTCTCGGTTTGTGGCTGAAGTTTAGTTGTAGCCTGAAATTTTAGATGTCTTATGAACAAGAAGGCAAAAATACAGTGAATGCGTTCTGCTGACACCACTGCCCAAGCTACTCCGGCTGCTTTTCATCTTGTTTCCTCTTGGGTGAACGTAGAGGATGCTTCTGACTATTTAAAGGGAGGAATTAAAGAGCTACTTTTTGTGGCTTGTTTTTTTGTTGGTGTTTTTCCACCCATATGCTGAAATACCTCTGGCTTCCAGGTGTTGAAGTATAAGAAATTCGGCAACAAAGGGATTTGGAATAGTGCTCTATTCAAGTATGCTTTTAATTTGCAGAGTGTGCTGGCATAAGGCGTGTGACATTGTAACTAATCATATCTGGCTTGGATATAAATTAATACACTCTATGAATTGAAGTTGGACACTGTATAGAGTAGAAGAAAGAAAGAAATACATAGGGAAGTCAAGATCTGGGACAAGCTGGATTTGACAAGACCGTTCAGTGGTTTGATTTTTGTACAGTAGTGCTTGTGTTTTTGTAATAATGTTTTGGATCCAAGTTAGTCTTAAAAATAACTTTGTAAATGGCACGAGACTGTGGGGAGGTGTAAGCAGTGTAGCATTTGATATGAGTGGATTCTCAAAGAATCATAGCTGTTTGCATCGTAAGAACTTGTAAAAAATGTCATTAAGTCTATGCCACTTTGAAGGATAGTGAACAAATATTACATCACAGTGTTTCAGCTGAGGTAGTTTTCAATTAAATAATGATATTGAGTGTTGTCCCAGATTATCAAAATGCCAGTGGAGGTGTGCCTAGTTGTGTGTACAAACCACGTGTTTAAATAAAAATGGATATGTGAAACTTGTGCATGCACAAATTACTTGCAATTTTCAGGCTTCTGAAGAGGCCTTATACTTGTCTCCGGTCTGAAGGACTGCTCACCTTTAGTATTGCAGATCACTTTGTAACTTCCTGTGCTAGCATTCTTCACCTCTGTCATATTTGTGTGACCTTTATTCAAGTTAAATCCCTTAGGAGCGCATTTCCTGTTCTGATGGGTATCAATCATAATGTGAGGTGTATGTGTTCTGGAAAATTGAGTGAAAACACCTCAGTTTGAGGGGCTGAACAGTAGGGCTTCCTTTGTTTCAAATTGCAGTAAAATGTGTAAAGGTCACAACTCCCCGATTAAAAAGTGTTCTGCAGGGCCCAGATTACATAAAGCTAACCTAGCTTGCAGGTTAAACTGCAATTCCAGCTGTTAAATGTGCGTATCATGTGTCCATAGTGTACTTTGGTTTGACCTTACAAGAGTAGCACTATTGCCATGTTCTGAGTAAGCATGACATAAATTTTGCTGTATGCACAGGATTGACAAATCGTGTGTAAACTAAGTTTGTTTCCTGTATGAAAAGCTATGGCATTAGCCTTGTAAGGTGAATGAGTTAGTTTTGCAACCATGACATACGATAGCAATATTTTATGTCAGCCACACTATGTGCCATTGTGCTTTAGAGAAGAAGAAAGCAGCAGACTGTTAAAAGTGTTTCGTGCTTCCTGCTAACAAGTGCCTTTCTCATCCAGTTACCTGAACTTCCGTCAGGTTATCGACCAAGATGAAGACCATGAAATGAGATCCATGCCATCTAAAAGCACATCTTAATCATGCCAGTAGTCTGATGCCAAAATGAGTTATTTGTGGTCCATCTCTAGTGAGGTTGGAATGATCTGAGTGTGGATCTATTAACTTTTATGTCTGAGTGCAGCTTTCTCAGATCTTGGAATCTGGAAGTCATTGGTGTGGTGGGCAGTGCTAATGGAAGATTATTGAAAACATTGTTCTTTAGGCTGCTGACTGTATTAAAAGAAGTATAAAGGTATTGTAGGAAGAGGAGAATTTATCTTGAAAAAGTTTTGTTTCTTCTTCAAGTAACTGAAGTTTAATGTCAAAAAAAGTTGGCCATTTGAGTCATCTGCCCACATCTGTAGCCTGTAATGAGTAGGTGGCTTATGGGACACTTAATTCATGCCAGCCTTCAACCTTTGAAGTTGGACTCTGCTTTGCTTTCACGTATCAGTGAAGTTGTCAGCTAGAAGTTGAACACAAGTCTTAGATTGGCTGGAAATTGTCTTTTGCTCAGTGCTACAGCTCTTCTCACTAATTTACTACAATAGTATGAAACGGTACTAGCCCAACACTGAGCAGCTCCAAATCAACAACAAGGAACACCATTTCATTTTTTCTTTACTGGAGAATCCATAATATTCAGAAATGCTGTTTAAATATTATGTACCTTTAGTTTAAATGCTTGATTCTTCTACGTAAGTCTCTGACTTGCTGTAAATTCTGAGACTTCCTGTGTAATTGGAGAAGTTTAACTAGTTTTGACATCATCTAGGGTCATAGTTCCGCAAGCATTAAGCCAGCACTGCCACCATGAGAAGCAATCTTGTACCAACGTGAGCAGTTTCAGTGTACTTGTTTGGGAGTAGGGGGTGTCTTTGCAATCCTTTTGTAGAGTAAATTTTAAGTTGAAGTAATATTCTTGTCTGGCTTCTTGTGTGATGAGTGCCAGTGAAGTGGGGGAGAGGCTACATCTCAGCATTATTTTCGAGCAGTTAGGACAGTAGGGGAGAGTAATCATCTCACAGATTTTCTTATTACTACTATAAGGGCAATTTGCTAATGGAGGAAAGCTAGGTGGCTAGTTTAGCATATGTTGCAGACTCTATTAGCATTCAGATTCTGTTAAAATAACTAAAACTAGAAAAAAAAGTTATTTTGTGATGCATCAGGTTTCAATGTACATTGCCTTTCAGAACTTTGTGTAACTTATATCTCAACATAAGCAATGTTGGGTTGAAAACAGGCTGAACAGCTGTGCCCAGAGAGTGGTGATCTGCAGTGCAAAGTCTGTTTGGAGGCCAGCGACTAGTGGTGTATTCCAGGGGTCAATACTGGGTCCAGTCCTGTTGAACATCTTCATTCATGATCTGGGTGACAGGGCAGAGTGTACCCTCAGCACGTTTGCTGATAACACCAAACTGGGAGAAGTGGCTGATACACCAGAGGATTGTGCTGCCGTCCAGAGGGACTTTGGCAGCCTGGAGAGATGGGCTGACGGGAGCCTCATGAAGTTTAACAAGGGAAAGTGCAAAGTCCTGAACCTGGGGAGCAGCAGCCGCGTGCACGAATATTCAACCCAGCTGGAAAGCAGCTTGGCAGAAAAGGGCCTGAGGGTCCTGGTGGACACCAAGACAAACAGGAGCCAGAAATGTGCCCTCGCCACAAGGAAGGTGAATGGTATCTTGGGCTGCATGAGGTAAAGTATCGCCAGCAGGTCGAGTGAGGTGATCCTTCCCCTTTATTCAGCACTGGTGAGGCCACACCTGGAGTCCTGTGTCCAGTTCTGGGCTCTCCAGTGCAAGAGAGACATGGACGTGCTGGACGGAGTCCAATGGAGGGCCATGAAGATGATGAAGGGACTGGAGCATCTCTGATCTGAGGAAAGGCTGAGAGAGCTGGGACTGTTCAGCCTGGAGAAGAGAAGGCCCAGAGGGTATCTCATCAAGATATATAAATACCTTAAGGGAGGGTGCAAAAAGGTTATTTTCAGCAGTGCCCAGTGACAACATGATAATAGACACAAACAGGAATGCAGGAGGTTTCATCTGAACATCAGGAAATGCTTATTTTCCTGTGAGGGTGACTGAGCACTGCACAGGTTGCCCAGGGAGATTGTGGAGTCTCCATACTTGGAAATACTAAAAAACTGTCTGGACATAGTCTTGGGCAGCTGGCTCTAGGTGACCGTGCTTGAGCAGGGTAGGTTGGACCAGATGACCTCCAGAGGTGCCTTCCAACCTCAGCTGTTCTGTGATTCTATAATACCCTAACCTCCTTCAGAACCTAAGAAACTCTCAGAAAGGTGCGTAAAACTGAAAAAGTCAAAACTTATAGTGCTCTAGTCTGATCTTGCCTACATGACCACTGGTCTGCCATCACTCTCTTTAGTTGCAACTGCAGTAGTTACCATTTATATCCAAATGATTTTCAAATAGTGATAATTTCTATTTGGTATAGTATTCACCTGTATTCAGTCAGCATGCACATGCTCTGTAGTTCTGACTTGCAGTTTCCTTGCTCTGCGATTTTAGCTGGGAGCTGCAGCTCTGCTTTTGGGCTTCTAACCAATCGTGCACCACACACTTGCACACCCTTTCTTCTGTCTTGCTCTCTCCAGGGCTCAAGTTCGGAACTTCTGTTGGAGGCAGCTGTTGGGTACTTAGTGGTGTCTCTGTTCATTTAAATGGAAGTGGGGGGAGAGTTGGGGGCTTCTTGGGTTTGTTTTTGTTTAGGTCTGTAGCCAAAGGGGATGCACAGTCTCAACAGCTGATAATTTGGATTATTAAGTATTGCCTTTTTCTAAAGCAGTGACATCTGTCGAGGTCGTATTTTATACCTGCTGTGGTCAACATGTTGTAGAGAATCCAACCTGTAAATTGGTTCAAGAGGCTTTACAGTCCATCTTACTCTCTTTGTAGTTTTTCTGTTTTACTCTGGGCAGGAATGAGAAGACTCTGTGTTTCTTAGCTTGGAAAAATTAGCTGTTGGAGCTACCCCTTGCTAAGGAACACAATAGAGATGTCCTAGTTCTAGTTTCTCTTCAAAATATTCTTGCCAAGTCTCTCTTGAGTGGTTATAGGGAGGTGATTTCAGACAGTTATAGAAAAAGAAGATGGAGATAAGGCATTTTAATATTTGGAATGACTTTCTAATGAAGTAAAACATACAGGATCATGGTATCAGTCTGTCCCTTCCCTTTGTCCATTCCTTTCAAACCTCTGCGAAGTAATATCTTGAAAATATGGTTTTAGTTTCTGCTCCGTTGTCCATGCTAAAATTCTACAGTAGTCTTATTTACTTTTTCTAGCGCTTTCAGAGCTACTTCTTTACCCCTGGATAACTCATGTACTGTAATTCTCCTAAGCTAAATAAATAGTTTCTAAAGCACTGGAATCCAGTTTTCCTATGGGTTTGCATCTAGTGGTTCTATTTTCTGGTGCCTGACATATGCTGATCTTGCTTTTAAATTTAATGTTTGGAAGTGGTTGTTAAGAAAGCATTCCCGCTTTCCCTCATCACCTGGGCTCAGCTATCTTTAGTTTGGACCTCTCTGTTAAATCTGACTGAAATAGTTTGCAGTTTTATCCCCGCCAGTAATATTCAAAACTATCTGTCAAACATCCAGATCACAAGCTGGGTTCTTTATTCCTGTAACTGAATCAATTGCCCAGTGGACCCACTTTATATAGAAAAAGCTCTGAGGGGTAAAGGTAAGAAATAGCATTAAGGTTGTGAAGGAGAACGAGCTCTCATCCATTCACTAAATCCTTTTGTGAGGAGCTTGGCACAAAACATACATTGAAAAGTTTGGTTTTGTTTGGCTTTGGGGGCACAGTGTGTGGGGTTCTGGGGGGGCTTTTTTTTAAAGCTCATTACAGCTGGTAATAGTGAAAGCACCACTTCTGGAATAACATGCTGGCCTTTTCTGAAGGACATGGCAATACACTCTGGACAGGTGCTTTAGAAGCGCTTTTGTTCAGTTGCCAGTTTCCATGATTCTGAATGTTGAAGACAGGTTTCATTAACTAATTCTTGTAGAGTCAACATACTTAGGAATTATGTGTCTTAACAGTGGAGTTAGGGAGTAAGCTTCATCAGCTTATACATTAAAATTGACATACTGTTTTATGGTACCTTCTACCTTGGCCGTTTTTGCCTTTAGCCCCATTAAGATTCATAGGGAAAGCCTTTACTCTAACAGGTCTGCATTTGTAACCAGATCTCAGGATGGATCTTCTGCATGTTGTAAAGGAGCTTTGTAGTGAAGACCCATACAATATTGCTTCCTGTATCATGAATCCTTGACAAGTTCTTAGTTTGTGTCAGATTTCTCAAACCTCAAGCTTATAAAATATTCAAGAACTTGACCATGTAATCCTTTGTACTTGATGACTCATACCTGAAAAGATAAATTAAAAAAAATGACACACTATCTCTCTGGATGCCTTACACATCATTTCAGTTCTAGGATATTTTGCACTGCTTGTTAGTTAGAGAACTTAAGAGAGAGAAGCAAGTCAGTTTAGCGTGTGTCTGTGTGTTGCGTAGCTATCAGAAAATTACTTGCTACTTCCTCAAGACCTTACACAGTTTTATAAACAGACTATGTGAGGATCCTTTGAGCTACAGAACAAAAAAGATCTTAGGTTAAAACCAAAAAATGAACCAGAGAATAGTATTCTGGCTATAGCATTGTGGCCAGAATGAAAGCTTTTATGTTTTTATTCTACATTGGTTATCAAGCCCTGTGACAAAGTACTGTTCTTTGAATGGAGATTTAATTTTGAGATAAGGTCATGTCAGAAAGCAAATGAGACTGGCTCTTGCTGAAGCTGTAGCTTCTCCATTTGTCCAGTTGGTCTTTGATGTTTCAAATACAGCTTTCATGTGTGGATGGCTTCCTCGATTATACATAATCTTCTTGGTCCCACTATTCGGAGACCATGATGACTTACGTGTTACAGCTTTTTTCAGGAAAAATAAATTATTTGTTCTTTAGGCAATGTGCTGCCAGCAAGGTTTGACTCACCAGCAGATGCTCTTGCATCAGAGTGGGAATGCACTGAGCCTCAGCTGTGGTACAATCTTTCTGATCTAATACAAGTAATGTAAGCCACAGAGATGATGACCTGTTATAGGAGAAAGTTGTCTGCAGTCCACTTTGTATCCACCTAGCTTTCACCATCAGAACAGACTTTTTGACTCATTTGTGAAGCGTAGCATAATTAGATATCTATCTTCTCCAAAATAGAAAACTATTTTCAAATAGTGTACTGCAGATCACTGGGTGTTAAAAACCAGGGAGGTGACCACTGTCCTGCAACTTAGAGACATTCCTCATACTTTCTCACTTCCGTAATTAAATTAGTATGTGGTAACTTGTGATTCTTACCAAAAGAACATGGGAATAATGAGGATTTTCCTATCAATTGCTTTGTGATTTCCTAAAGAAAAGAGTGACATTCCCCTTATTTTGATATCAAGTAGCTGAGAACACTCTTTAGGATGATGGCTCTGGTCTTTGTGATTCTAGCTTGTGCGCTAATTGTGTAATTACAGCTCTTTACTTCCCAAAGGCGTATTTCCATAAAATGATTCATCCAGACCACAGGAGATAGTTTGCGTAGGCATGTTCCTTTACTAGCACTGTGTGCCACTGCAGTCTGTTTGTAGCACAGTGTGTGAGGGTGCCAGCAGCTCACGTATGGATGTAGAATGTCCAGACATATTTCTCCTCAAATACTTTTCAGAACATCATCAGCAAGTAAGAGACTTGAGTCAGTAGACATTATCTCTCCCCCTTTCTGCCCCTCATCTAAGGTTTACAAATAAATTAGGCCATATTAACCTAGGAAGACTTGAGAGGCAACAACAGTAGAGCAAGAAAAATAAATATGAGAGTTGGATCTTTAGGTGATTAATAGGGAAGTTTCTTTTTTTCCTCAAGTTTCTTAAGCAGGTCTGGTCAGGATTTCTTAGAATGACCCTACAATTATGCTGTCCTGAAACTACATGTTACTGAATGGTCACGAGCAATTATTTAATATTCTGAAAATTATAAATTAAAATGAAAAATAATGTAGATATGAGGGAATATCACTTGAGTTTTCTTTTTAGTGTTCCTGCATGTTCTTTTATAAAGTCAGCAGGAGGAAAAATACCAATGTATTTGAGTTTAGATAGTACAAACAAAAGAGGTAAAGGAACAATTTCTAAAAGCAGTAAAGTTTTTTTCTATCCGTTGTTATTTGCAGACACCTTATAAAACAAGTGGATTGTGTAACAAGTTTTAGCTTATTATTGGCATTGATTTGCTTTCCTTAACTGTGGCAGAAGCTCTGGGAACAGTCTGGTTGCCCTAGGAAACTGTCAGCTGGTTTGCATTGGGAATGTGTATTCTATGAAAAGCCAAGATAGCGCTTTCCTGCCCTTTAATCCCTGAAACATCTTCCTCGGCAAAAGGCAGTGCATGTTGTGACCAGTCTGGCGGCAGCTGGTCAGCCAGTGTGCACATGCTATGGAGCTGGTCACAGACCCCAGTGGTGTCCAGTCCCTGACCTGCAGTGTCAGCACTGATCTCGCTCCTCCTCTGCTCAGTCTCAGGTTTTTGTGAACACCTGGGAACTTCATATCTTTGAGAGGTTCCATTTAGGTGGGTCAGTGGGCCCAGCTGTTGTGAGTGGGTAGATGAAGAGACACGGTGCAGCAGCAAGAAAACCTTGGTTTCTTCAGAAACCAAACTGAAAGCTATCAAAGGGATTTTTACTCTTACCAGGAAAAACAGTCCTTTTCAATTTCCTGTGCAGTAGTCTTAACAGGTTACTTTTATAGGCAAAAGTAGTTGGTATACCTAGGTAACAATCACAAAGGTAAGCTTTTGAGTTTCATTTCCTGCAATCATTTTATTAGGTAAATGCAAAATGAGAATAGAAGTGTTTCAAAGGGGAATAAAGTAAAGGGAGTAAATCATGTCTATTTATCTCAAGGGCACCTTGCTTGTGATTAAAAGCTTGGATTAAGTCCCTGTTTGAAGCTTACTTTGTTTTAAAACATGGAAGATTGGAAAAGGGAGCTCCAGCAGTCACTTGAATGAAGAAGACACTGTCTTACAGGAAAAAAAAATAGCATTTGAGTAGTTATTATCTATGCCTTGGAATTGGTCTTTGCTGTAAATCATGGCTAAGTACATGAGGTGTACAAAACTGGTAAGAACTGTAAGGTTGGAGCAATGTAGCAGCATGAGCTTGCTGAAGTATTTTAAGAGGAAGAAAGATTTGGGCTGCTGGTAGTTTTACAGACTGTGTAGCTGCATATTAAAAAGGTTCTTTCTGCTGCATACGGAAGAATGGAATCGCTTTACTAATTTGAGGAAGATTATCTTGTACAGCCAAGGATAATAGATTGAAAGAATTATTTTCTTTTAAAAATGAATATTGGGTTTGGAAACACTTCCTAAGTAAAGAATGAAAATTTAATATCGAAGAAAATAGTCTAAACTAACTATTTTGTAAATTTTGGACATTTTAAGCTGTACATTAGTTCAATAGCAAGTAAGTTTTGTAATTTGCTACATTCGTGGCACTCTAAATTTGTATTTAATAAAATGTCTTTGTTATAGCTTGTATTTTGCTTAGCATTCATGCTTTATTTAAAACTGGGAATTGAACACATACTTGGTTAGCAAGGGCTGATGGAAGAGCACTCAGCTGTACCTCCTCCCATTCAAAAAGCAATCATATACTCTAATTTTCTTGCATCCTTAAAGTAGTTGGGATTATAACTGTTTTTATATTTAAAGTAATTGAGTAAATGGAAAGCAGGGGTTCACAAAGCTCCCTGATAGGTAACATCATTTTTAATGCTCACATGACCAGCTGCTCTTCATCAAGGTGATGGACTTGTGCATACATTGTCGTATGGCCCTGTCCTTGTGGTCAAAGGCAAGACGATGTAACAGATGTCATGTTCTAAGAACTCAGAAGAGTGAAGGAGTTATTAATTCTTTCCTCAATTTTCTTCAGGCTCTCTTCTCCGAAACCATGCCAGAGATGACAGAGAATGAGACACCTACTAAGAAGCAACATCGGTGAGTTATTGTGGGGAAATAGTTCTGTAGTTCTGTAGTCTGCAGTCATGTCACAGTTATGTAGTTTCTAGCTAAAAGTCTGGAAATAAGAGTTTTGACGAGAAGTTCTGAGAGTTGACCAAGGCTGATCCAAAAGTTTGGGAACTGTCTGCAAAACCCCTTTTCTCTTTTCCACTATCTATGCCGAATTATTTGTCAAGACGTATCTACTTGGGCCACCTACGCAATGGAGATTCTTTGATTATTACACTGACTATGCCAATGTGTATAAAACTGTGTCACCACGTGGGTTAGCTTGCAGTCTGTATTATTGCGGAGACTCCTGGTAGATATTGGGGGGATCACTATACTCATTTTGACAGAGTAATTTAGATCTTTTCCTCAATTCCCAGTGGAATCTGGATCTTGCATCTCAGATCTCTGTTGGAACTCCAAATACATATTGAGATTGTATAGCAACATTATGACCAAAACTTGTAACAAAATTACTCTGAGCTGATTACAACTTTTCCGGGTTATTGTTCCTTTGTAGTAGCATGTTGATCTACTACCTGATTGGTAAGGGAGTCCTTCAGTCCCTAGTTAAATACAGCATACTTTTTATGCTAGGTGGCTATGTAGGAATGCTTTTATGATAAGAAAAGCTCAGAAAGAACATTGATTAGCCCTGCAGAATTTTTTTCAGTCTTTGTGGATTTTGTGACTCTTTCTTACCCCACTAGTAGAGTATTTTGGATTCTATATTGGTACTGGGAATCAAAGGGCAGCTGGGTCTTTCCAGCCCTTATATCCTTGTGCATATTTAGGTTAGATGATCAGTTCTGCATGACAGATGATTGTTTTGGCTATAAGTGGGAGAACTGTGGTTTACTGTCAAATAAGAAACCATTTAAAATGATATTTTACATGCATTCCTGTCCTGGTGGCACAAAATTAATTGCTTCTTGCATAGTTGTAGAACGGATGTGCAGGCTTCTGTTGGCATTCGACTTGGAGATGTTCATCTTTAGGCATTATTTCTTAGCAAATGTCTCCAGGTCAGATCACTCGCAGTAACCTTGTAATCATTGTCTAAGTTACTCTAAGATGCACGCTACTTTTGGTGAGTTACCAGAAATAAATGTGTATCAACTCAAAGTGTAAAGGATACAAGCCCCATAGTAATCACATGTGTCATCCACATGTATCTTGCATTCTCACTGAAAATTCCTTGTTACATCTGGACTGTACTGTAACAGTAGAAAAGGAGAGCAGAAGATGCTACTCTGCTTTTTGCGTACTCTAGCCAAACATCTAGACTGGGAGTGCGCTGCTGGACAGAAATCTTTTGAAATACTTTTTTTTTTCCTGGCATATTTGTTTTTCAAAAAAAACCCCATGTGCTTGGCTTACTATAGTTCCTGAAAGTATTTGGCTTACTGCATGTATGCAGTACATCTGATTTATATGTGTAGAGTACACATTTGCGATTTACTGACTTCCAGCAAAGCAAATTAAAGCATTGCACAATGATTCTGACCTGGTTGCTATCAGTCCAGAAATTCCAGGTGAACATCTGAAAACAAAGACAACCCTCACATGCCCAAATTACACCTAGAAAGAATTTTGAGGCAGGAAAGAACAACAACTGCAGAGGAATGGTAATTCTGATTTCGCACACAAAGGAAGCATGTTTGATGCCAGAGGTATGATGTTTGAAAGTAACATGTCTGGAAAAATCAATTTGCTTGGTAACATTTTCTCCTGTTTCATTGATCTGGTGAATGTAAAAGCAACATTTCAAACTAATAATTAGCTATGCTTTTGCTCAGAAATTAGTTCTGCTTTTTAAAATATTTGCCCTTATTGGACACTGGATGGTGTTCAATAATTATTGCTACTAGATAATTGTTGCTGAACATAAACATAAAAATCCAGCTCTGCCCTATAAATATATGTAACAATAATCAAATGAGGTATTACAGTATGCCTTGTTATGCTGAAATTTATTCAAGTACAAACACAAATGAATTTTTGTTAGAAACTACTTAATACCGATGTCTAAAACCAATCCTTGCAAATGTGACTTCTACTGTGTTCTTATTCACAGAGCAGAATATAATATTTAGTATTTTTAGCTGTAATGGAAATAATAAAAGAAACATTTGTTTGTGTGCAGATTTTTTCCCCTTCTGTTTCACGTCACTGTTTTCTCTTTATGTTTCACAGGAAGAAAAACCGGGAGACACATAATGCAGGTAGGAGCATTATGCTTTGCTGTTTGGCCTGGAAATAAGCAGAGAGGCTTTGACCTAGTGAAACATATTTTGCATGGAGAAGGTTCCTCTATAGGAGTTTATTACACCAAAACCACCAACCCTACCAAAGACCTTTCTGTATCCTTGCATAGCATCTCTGTGCAGAAGGGCTTCTTGACTCGTCTCTTAGTTTGCTGTTTTCTTCAGTACAAGGTTACAGTAGCATGCCCAAGTATGAAAGTAGGACCATGCCCCTGGCTTTCCAATGCTAGTAAACTAAGAAGTAAACAATTTGAGTTGTGTTCGGTTCTAAGAGAAAATAAATGCACAGGTATTCACACGCAAATAATACCCACCTTTCTCAAAGAGGTAAACACTTAAGCAAATGAGAGGTGGATATCCAACTTGAGAGCTTTAGAAGTTCCCTGGATTAGAAATATTCCTGTAGCCTGTCCCTGAGGCACCCATCTGGATGTTGGCATATGTGTGAATACCATCTGTATGTTGCAGGACTCGTGTCCCTTGGGCAGCGTGTGGCCTTTTCTTCCTGTCAGTGTCCAGCTCCAGTGGCATCTTCTGCAAGTAGCAGCAGAAGTACAGACTAGGAAAGGGTCTGACAGGTTTGGGCCTGGTTTATCCTAAGAAATTGATTCCAGTTCTTCTTTTATGAAACAGCACCACTGTGTTGTCTTCACAAACTCAACTGGAAAAATGACTGAGTAGTTTCCATGTGAAGGCTGTGGACTATAGTGCTTATCAGGCTGTGCCCAGGGTGCGGCAGATTTCTTAAGGATTAAGATGTATCAGGGAATAGTCTTATCAAGTTTACTTTTAAGATTGCCAATCTTGTTCTAATTCTCAGTTCCTGTTTTACTTGCCAGTTGCTTTCCAGAGTCTTCATCTATTGGCCTGAACTCTGCCACATGGGAGGACCAGCTCCCTCCAGACCTGTAGCTTGCTCAGTCATTAGTATCTGGACAAGCTGAGTAAAGCATGTAAAGTATTATGAAAACAAAGGAATAGCACTTCACAGACACTGTGATATCTGTATGTATTAGTAAGATATGTAAAAATGAAGTCCCAAGGATCATGTGTTTTAATGTTTATAAAGCTGCTCTGATTTATATGGTAAATTTCCTGCAGAAGAGACTTCATCTTGCTGTGTTTAGTGTATTTAGGCCTGTCTCTGTCAACACCACCAGCCTGTCCTGAAACAAAAAAGATTTTAGTCGTTTGAAAAATTTAAATTGAAGTGGCAGGCTACTGAAGTAGAACTGTTTAAATTAAATCAGTATATCCTTTGTAAAGGAGCACAATAAAATTTACTCACTTGTGGATCACTGTGTGCCACCAAAAGCTGTGCAAACTGTAAGGCAATACCCAGTGCAATGAACAAATGATATGTTGATTTGAATCTTGACAAAGCCATAACAAAACCTTTTTTTTCAGGCTCTTTGGGCAAATGACGTCTAATAGTTTTAGTTCGCATAGAACACCAAAATACCTCAGTCTGAAAAACAGCTACATGAGACTGAACTGTATTTGAAATAACTGACTATGGTGGGTGGATTAATACTGTCTGAAAAAAACATGCCCAAAGATATTTATACTGTTAGGCTTGTAGCGTAGACCCTTTGTGCCAGTGTTTAGGCCTTGTGAAGAGGTAAATGGTGGCACCAGTGGAGTATAAACTAAGCATTTTCTGACCTTCTCCAAAATAGGTAATTCACTGGAAATACTGTTTATTAAATATTTTATTTACTCCCATTCATAATTAGACCTTGCAGAACAGTTATAACTTTGAACACAAAAAAGAGTAACTGATAGTCTGTATACCTAGAGCTTCAGCTGTATTCAGTGTTGGCCGCTCCATCAATATAAATTTGAAATTAAGATTGAAAACTGATAAAATCAGAATTATTTCCATTTTGGGGTTAGACCTGACATTAGTATTTAAGAGACTTTGATTTCCTTCCCAAATCTGCAATGGATTCTTTCCATAATCTTGGTTCATTTGCTTTCTGTGTGCCTAAAGTTGATGTATCTGCCTTGTGAAAGGGTTTTGTGAAACTCAGGTAGCAAGCGTTATCGAAGCCTGAATTTTGAGTTGCAGTAACTTTTCCACAAAGGGGTCCAGAACATGCCCACCTTTTGAAGATATTGATGCTTATGTTACAGCTCTTAATTCCATTCAGTATTAGTTTAACAGCTGAGATTTACTTTAGAGGATTTTTTCCACACTCAAGTTACTAAGGGTTCCAATACATCGTGAAATAATGTATTTATGAGCCTTTACATTGGTACTAGTTGTGCTGGCTGTTGTTGTGCTGACTTGCTCAACCAAATGACAGAGCACATATTATTTTTTCTTAGTGGAGAGACATCGAAAGAAGAAGATTAATGCTGGGATAAACAGAATCGGAGAACTCATTCCCTGCTCTCCAGCACTGAAGCAGGTGAGTGTCCATTCTGAGGTGCATACAAGTTTCCTGTAAAACGCTTCTGTGTTTCCTTGTCTGTAGAAGTATAAATACTTGTTTTGCTGTATGTCTTAGAAAAACTGTCTGAATTAATATGCTCAAAAATCTTACTAGTTACTAGTATTTCAAAAATTATTTTTAATATACTTCATTTTTTCTAAATGCAGGGCCACATGAATGTAATTAGGCAGATTTTGAGTTTTTTATCTGAAAGTGTTTGAGACACTGCCTCTGTGAAAGATGACGCAAGACAAATTATTTGATGCTGGTGCACAGAAGCATCTTTTTCAAGACAGAGCAATCTACGGCAAAGGCTGTTCCTACAGAACAGCAGAAGAAATTAAGAAGTGAACAAGAGGTATTGCAGGCAGAATAAGCATAGTTTCATAAAAGGAAGATGGTGGAGGGGTTATGGCGTATTTTCTCTTCCCGTATTCTCCAGTATCTTACTTTCAAATTATGCATACACCTCCCTGGATAATTGTTCCATGTTTCTTTCTTTCCTCATAAAATATTTACAAGGCAGTATCCTGGAAATTTCATGTGATGTGTATGTTTCTTAGTGAGCAGGAATTTTACGCTGCTCATCAGGAAATGATGCTTGCTGTTCAAGTCCTGTGGCCTTAGTGTCTAGCTTCAGGCATCAGAAAATGTCAGCTCCAGCACTGAAAATGTTTTTCTGTAAAAACTCATGGCATTTTAGGGTCAGTATCTCCCATAAAACCTGGGGTTCATCTGAAAAAAAACACAAAAAAACACCACCACAAACAACAACAATCACAATCAAACAACAAAACAAACAAACAAGAAAACCCCACCCATCAATATTCAGAGAGTCATTCAAGTTAGCACATTTTTAAAGTAAAGACCTCTTAGAGTAAGTGCAATCTCATCATTAATGGATCTGCCAATGACAGACCTTTCTCCTAATTTTATATATGTTTTCTTCTAAAGAGCAAGAACATGATCCTGGATCAGGCCTTCAAGTATATAACAGAAATGAAAAGACAGAATGATGAACTTCTGTTAAATGGAGGGAACAATGAGCAGGGTAAGTACAGACACTGCTGGAAGCTCTAGAATTTCTGTCGCTTCTGCTGTGTGTCTGTTAGCAGTGACTGACAACAAAGCCTGGATCAACAGACTTGGGAATACCAAGACATACAGGAAAAATACAGCAGCTTAGAGTAGCTTGAAAGAAGAAGCCGACAGAATGCCCAAGTGCAGGTTCTTGCCTATAGCTATGAGATGGTGAAGCAATCACGTTGTGATGTAAAGTAATTACAGAGCTTATAGGTGATGCAACATCATCTAATAGATTCTGTCCTGATTTATTCTACTGTAGTGACCAGAATGATTTCTGACAAACTTCAGTAAGATTTTTTTATCAAAAATTTAGAGTTTCCTTCATTCATAGGGCTATTTTTTTTCCTTTCAAATGCTGTGGAAGTGATAAAAGCCTATTTTATAAAAATGCAGCACATGGAACTTTGTTGAACAGATCCATAAAAATGCAATGATGGAGGTATGACAGAAATAATCCCAGAGCTACTGTTGCAGTTTGTGATTTTTATTTCTACCCGTATAATGGAATTCTAAATAGTTTATTTTTATCTTGTTGATGCAATTGGGTTCAAAAAACCTAAATGATTTTCCCAGTTAGGTGAGCCATCTCCAAGGGCACTGCCGTTTTTGTGGCTTTACCTAAATACTTTGTATTTTATTTTGCATATCGTTTATAGATGTAATGAAACTTAATTGTCCTGGAAAGCTATGAGATTATCAGTTAAATAAAAACAGTTGCAGTGCTTGCAAAGGAGCAGGGAAAAAAAAAGATAAAGTAATATGCTCATCTTTCCTTCAGTAATTAAACAATCTGATTAGTATTCAGTTTAATCTGAGTTAGTCCTGATGCTTTTTCTAACTAAATAATTTGATGTATGCTGCTATTGGTAACGAAATGGTCTGTGAAGTTAATTCACTTTCCCGCTCAGTAGAGAGGCTTATCAGGGTAAGAGTCTTCATTTATGTTATGGGAACCATTTTAAGACAGTATGTGCTATTAACAATTTATTTCAATACTACATAGTATTTATTCTCCAAGTCATGTGGTAACATAGTACCTAATATTTGTGCTGGTGCTGATGTAATGGAGCGCTCTCACTGTTTTGTAGCTGAAGAGATTAAAAAACTCCGGAAACAGCTGGATGAACTGCAAAAAGAAAATGGGAGATACATTGAACTACTGAAAGCAAATGATATTTGCCTTTATGACGACCCTACAATCCACTGGAAGGGAAATCTCAAAAATTCAAAGGTCTCAGTTGTTATTCCTGGTGATCAGGTTCAAAAGAACATCATTGTCTATTCAAATGGGAGTCAACCCAATGGAAATAACCAGGGAGCATCCGTCCAGGGAATAACATTTAATGTTGGTCATAATTTACAAAAACAAACAGCCAATGTTGTGCCAGTCCAGAGAACTTGCAACCTAGTGACTCCTGTGACGATTTCTGGGGTTTACCCCGCAGAAAACAAGCCCTGGTCACAAACTACCGTTCCGCCGCTGGCCTCCACGCAGGCAGTTCCAGCAGGGAATGTTCTTGAGCTTTCCTCCACGGAGAATGAGCGAGGCGTGCTTGCCGCTGCTACTGCCAGCTCACAGAGCATGTCTCGATCTGGAACAGAACAGGAACTGCAGTGTTCTTCAAGTAATGCACCACAGAACGATCAAAATGTCCCCAAAAGTAAGAATGATGAGGAGGGCACTAAATTAACAAAGAAGACACTCCTGCAGGGAATCAGCCTTCCTTCCAGTGCCTCCACAGAAGCCTCCCAAGTTCAAAAGGTGAATGCAACTTCCTCAAATACACACAATTCTAGGACTGACCTTCAGGAAAGCTGTGTCATTTCAACCACAGACACAGCTTGTGTGCCATCTGTGAGACTGTCTACTGCAGATAGTTTTTCCTCTGTAAATGTTCTCAAAAGTACGGACTTAGTCAGTAGTGCTGGAATGCCTGCGACTTCTGCAGCAGAAGGAGTTAAGGCTGCAACAGCAATAAGCACTCTGCCTGCCAGTCCCCTAGAGAACTGCTGGTCTTTTTCAGGCTCTTCAGGTGTTGGCACTTCAGACTTGAAAAACATGAGTAGCCTTACACGGATGCCTTCAGCTGGAAACACACAGACCACGTGGACAACTTTGCAGCTAGCGGGAAATACTGTTCAGCCATTAAGCCAAGCTCCCTCCAGTATAATGACCGCACTGTTAAACGAGCCAGTTAATGGTGCCGGTACTCTGTCTTCTGCTCACAGCAGGCCTTTGACTACAAGTATCAGTTTGAATACTTCTCTGCCTGGGGATGGTCAGGCAGCTGAACAGATTGTAGTTACCTTGCCCTCGTGCCCACCCTTACCTATGCAGCCATTAATCAGCCAGCCACAGGTTAAAACTCAGGCTGTAGGAAATATCCTTCCATTAAATTCAGCTATGCAGGTGATTCAGATGGCTCAGCCAGTCGTGTCAGCTGTTACGGGAGCGCCAGCAAACCAGAATGTCATAATTCTGCAGCCTCCAAACCCTGTGCCATGCCCTCCAATTGTGAGAGCAGAAGTTCCCAGCCAAAACGTTAGCCAGCAAATTGTAATTATACAAGCTGCTAACCAGAATCCTCTTCCCCTCCTCTCTGCCCAGCCTTCTGCTTCTGTAAGAGTTCCTGTGAATGGGCCAACTGCAATTGCGAACTCTAGCAGCTCCATACAAAATGTCTCTCTTCCACAGACCTTTGGAGGTAAACACCTTGTCCATATATTACCAAGACCATCCTCTTTGCCATCTTCTAGCTCCACGCAAACATTTTCAGTTACGATGTCAAATCAACAGCATCCTCAAACTATCTCATTAAATGGGCAGCTTTTTGCATTGCAGCCTGTGATGTCTTCATCTGGAGCTTCAAATCAAGCCCCTCTGCAAATCATTCAGCCCACCACCAGCGAGGACCCAAATACCAATGTTGCCCTCAATACATTTGGTGCTTTAGCTAACCTCAATCAAAGCATATCACAAATGGCTGGACAGAGCTGCTTACATTTGTCTCTCAGCCACCCTACCAATCCCACAACTGTCAATAACCAGATTGCCACAGTTAACTGTGTGTCATTACCTACTTCTGTGGCATCTTCAGTACCCACAGAGGCTTCAGTACTAACTAGTGCATCTAATTCAGTAAGTGCTTCCCCCAAAAAAGCGGCTGTTGGCTTGCCATCCAGTGCAAAATCAAAAAGGACAAACAAAAAGCCAAGTACAAAGAAACACCAAGCAGTCAACAGTAAAGTGTCCTGTCCAGCAGTTCCTTGCAAAGATGCAGGGAAGGTGGACTGTGCTCCTGCGGAAATGGTGGCAAAGCCATCAAACAGCGAGGGGCTGCTTGAAAACGCTCCAGCAGTTTCGCAAGCTTTAGCAACATCTCAGGCGAATGGTGTAGCAGCATCGAGTGGCATCAGTGTTTCTGACTGTCGTTCCAAAGAGAGTATGAGCTCTAAACAGGCAGCCAAAACCTGCTCTGACCCCGAGTCGAGCTCAGCAGAGGTGCCCGCTTCCTCGCCACTGGCATTCGTGGTGTCAGAGCAGCTGGCCCTTACCCCGCCGACTGCCGAAGATGCTGTTCCTTGCCAGCAGGCCCTTGGGTCTCAGAACCATCTGCCAACCAGCTCTGCCTCATCGGAGTCACCCAAACCCTGTGAACCCCTCAGCACCTTAACATCCTCTCGTACCGAAGCACATGTGGCGCATTCTCAGGTTGCTGGGACGTCAGCAGCACAGAGCAGCACAGTGGGTCATACTTCCAAGGCAGGAACTATTTCAGAGTCCTGCAGTGTTGCGCAGGATTCCTCAGTAATGCAAGGCGCGGACTTATTAGAAGGACAGGGTCTAACCAAAATGCTGTCTGATCTCACAAAAGAAAGAACAGCTGCAGAAAAAACCTCTTCATTTACTGTTCAGGGGGAGCATTCTGATTTTTCCATGGGAAGCTCTAAATCAGCAGAATCAAACGTTGATCTGCCTGAGAAGCAGGAACTCTTGCTAATGAACGCGGAAGGTGACACGCTCTCACAGCATCACTCCTGCATTTCTGATCAGGAAGTAGTGGGTGCCTCCCTTATCGCTAGCAGGCAGGCAGACTCCCCGATGTCAACTAGCTCTGGCAGCAGTCGAGGCTTCTCAGTTGCATCTATGTTGCCAGATACCACTAGAGAAGATGTTACTAGCAGCACCTCAACCAGTACGTGTAACAGCTGCACATTTTCAGAACAGACTGACATTGTAGCTCTTGCAGCAAGAGCGATTTTTGACCAGGAAAACCTGGAGAAAGGTGGAGGGGGAGGAATACAGGTTAACGTGAGGGATGCTATCTCTAAGTCAACAGAGGTTGCACCTTTGGAGAGAGAGCAACAGCGTTTTAAGCCTCAACCAGTGAAAGAAAACAACGCAGGGCCATTGGAAGCAGCACCAAACAAATTCAGTGCTCAGGATACAGTACAAGCAAATGTTGATAGACAGGTTGAAAAGCCAAGCTGCTCTGTAGGAGGTGTAGAAACATCAAACACTTCTTTGCAGATTTCCACTTCCCAGTCGCCAAGCATAACTAGTTTAAGTGTAAATAATCTAATACACCAGAGTCGAATTGTTCATCCCCTTGTGAGTTGCTCGAGTTTATCCCAGTCTTCAGAGCCAGCAAGTGTCCCTGCAACTGTTGGCCTCTCCATTCCCCCTAGCACATACGTCAATCAGTCTCCAGGACCTGCTATGATGAGTGAATATGCTCAGGAACAACTTAATGCTATTAGGGCAAGCACCATGCAGGCTCCCCAGCTGCAGGAATCGCACTTAAAGCAGCAAAATCACGAAGGTCGCAAGGACTCTGCCAAGCGTGCTGTTCAAGATGACCTTCTGCTTTCTACAGCAAAGAGGCAAAAGCAGTGCCAGACAGCGCCCATAAGGCTGGAAGGAATGGCATTGATGAACCGAACACCAGAGAGTATTGCTGATCAAACACAGATGCTAGTCAGTCAGATTCCTCCTAATTCATCCAATTCAGTGGCACCAGTGAGCAATCAAGGGCACACCGATGGCATTAACAGATTATTCCCATCTAACAGCAACTTTGTAACACCAGCTTTGAGACAAACTGAAGTTCAATGTGCTTCTCAGCCATCAATTTCAGAGCAGCAAGGCCAGGCAGGGCAGCACTTGCAGCCAATTCAACATGTTCCTGCTCAAGGCGTATCTCACCTTCACAGCAGTCATCCATACTTAAAGCAACAGCAGGCTGGCCAGTTAAGAGAAAGGCACCACTTGTATCAGCTGCAGCACCATGTCACTCACGGGGAAAGTTCAGTCCACTCTCAGCCACACGGTGTCCACCAGCAGCGAACAATACAGCAGGAGGTGCAGATGCAGAAGAAACGAAATCTCATCCAGGGAACACAAGCCACACAACTTTCTCTGCAGCAAAAACACCACGGAAGCGATCAAACACGGCAAAAAGGCAGTCAGCCTCATCCTCACCACCAGCAAATGCAGCAGCAGATGCAGCAGCACTTTGGAGCTTCCCAGCCTGAAAAGAACTGTGAAAATCCTGCAACAAGCAGAAACCATCATAACCACCCTCAGAGCCATATAAATCAGGATATTCTGCATCAACAGCAGCAAGATGTTAGCAGCAGACAGCAAGGCTCAGCTTCTGAACATGTGTCAGGGCACAATCAGATGCAGAGACTTATGACCTCAAGGGGCTTAGAGCAGCAAATGGTGTCACAGGCAAGTATTGTAACCAGACCATCAGATATGACATGCACCCCTCATAGGCAGGAAAGAAATAGAGTTTCCAGCTACTCTGCAGAGGCGCTCATTGGGAAGACGCCCTCTAATTCAGAACAGAGGATAGGAATATCTCTTCAAGGCCCTAGGGTTTCTGACCAGCTTGAAATGAGAAGCTACCTTGATGTTTCTAGAAATAAAGGGTTGGTCATTCATAATATGCAGGGACGCTTATCTGTCGACCATGCAGTTGGATCAGATGTGCAGCGGCTTTCTGATTGTCAAACATTTAAGCCATCTGGACCAAATCAACAACCGACAGGCAATTTCGATGTACAGGCTTCAAGAAACAGTGAAATCGGTAATTCTGTGTCATCCCTCAGGGGCATGCAGTCACAAGCATTTCGAATTGGTCAAAATACTGGGCCATCCATAGAGAGACAGAAGAGATTGCCCTACCAGCCGGTACAGGGTATTCCAGCAGGAAATACCCTGCCATCAAGGGAAAATGAAAACACATGCCACCAAAGCTTTATGCAGAGTTTACTTGCCCCTCATCTTGGAGATCAAGTTAGTGGAAGCCAAAGATCAATCTCAGAACATCAAAGGAACACACAATGCGGCGCCTCCTCCACAATTGAGTACAACTGTCCCCCAGCACGGGAGAGTGTCCACATCCGAAGAGATGGTGATGGCCAGAGTAGGGAGAGCTGTGACATGTCTATTGGTGCAATTAACACAAGGAACAGTTCTTTGACTATTCCTTTTTCGAGTTCTTCTTCCTCGGGAGATATTCAAGGTCGCAATACAAGCCCTAACATCTCTGTGCAGAAGTCCAATCCCATGAGAATGACAGACAGTCATGGGACTAAGAGCCACATGAATACACCCGTTTCTAGCAACATGCATGGAGTTGTGAGGCCAACTCACCCTCACCCTGCTGTTTCTCATGGAAATGGCGAGCAAGGGCAACCATCTGTTCGTCAGCCAAATTCTTCAGTTACTCAGCGGTCGAGGCATCCTCTGCAAGATAATGCAGGTTCTAAAATACGTCAGCCTGAAAGGAATCGATCTGGAAATCAAAGGCATGGGAATGTCTTTGACCCTAGTCTTCCCCATCTCCCTCTGTCCACCAGTGGCAGTATGATCCTTGGGCGCCAGCAGTCTGCGATAGAAAAAAGAGGAAGCATTGTCCGATTTATGTCTGATGGCCCTCAAGTGTCTAATGATAACGCAGCCCCTGACCAACATACTCTCTCTCAGAATTTTGGATTCCCTTTTATTCCAGAGGGTGGCATGAATCCACCAATAAACGCCAATACCTCTTTCATCCCACCAGTCACCCAGCCTAGTGCCACTCGAACACCAGCTCTAATCCCGGTCGATCCTCAGAATACGCTGCCGTCCTTCTATCCTCCGTACTCTCCTGCCCACCCTACCCTTTCCAATGACATTTCTATCCCCTACTTTCCCAATCAAATGTTTCCTAACCCAAGCACAGAGAAGCCGAGTAGTGGAAGTTTGAACAATCGATTCGGATCCATTTTGTCTCCTCCAAGGCCTGTTGGTTTTGCGCAGCCAAGTTTTCCTTTGCTTCCGGATATGCCACCGATGCACATGACCAACACGTCGCACTTATCCAATTTTAACTTGACGTCTTTGTTTCCGGAAATAGCCACAGCTCTTCCTCCAGATGGTTCAGCAATGTCGCCTTTGCTTTCCATTGCAAACACATCTGCTTCAGATTCTTCCAAGCAGTCCTCAAACCGACCTGCCCACAATATAAGCCATATTCTAGGTCATGACTGCAGCTCAGCTGTATGAAAACTGCTAGACTGACTTCTTGTCTGATGCATTGTTTATATATTTAAGAAGAAGAAAGTGGATCTTACTGGCATCCCTGAAGAGACCATTCATAGCTCACTGTTTATTTGCCTAACTGTATGTATATGGGTACTTTTCATATTTAAATACACACTGTATTTACATCCACCTTACTAACTTTAAAGCACCAGTGCCTATAGCAATGCTTACTAGTAAACAGTAAGGATGCAACATTGAGAGCTGTGCAAATATTGGTTGTTGATTTTCCAACAATCAAGTTTGATGTCTGATTGTTCCAGGGAAAGGGCCACACTCAGTAATATGTGGATGTTAAAGAAAGGAAAGAGAGCGTCCATATGGCAGATAGGAAACAAATGCTACAGGTTTTATTTTGTTTCTGATGCATTTACGTGAAACTACAGACGAACTTGAAGTGGCTTGGGTTTCTCTTTTTCTTTAGTAAAATATTTTCAGGAGCCTCAACACAAAGTCAAGTCTGTGTTAACTCAGTGTTAATTGATAAAGACATTTTTTGTGCAGCTTTTGTCTGTTTGAAGCTTGTCACACACACTTGACTTAAGGCTGACTGTACCCAGCAAAAAATACTATGTGTTTCATTAGTCAGCAATTAAAAATACTGGTTTAGAAAATTCATATTTCTTTAACCCATGACTATCTGTTTCTGAGGATAATTTTGTTTGGATCTGTTTTAACAATGGCTTCACTTACTGCTGAACTTGGTCAATGTTTTAATGTAGCTTACAACTCCTTCTGGTGTAGTCAGCAGAGACAGCACTCCTATTTTTTGCCATTTCATCGTTCATATGCTGCAAGTTACCTCAGGGTGGGTTTTGTACCTTGTTTGGCACCTTCTTAATGTCTTTTTCTCCCCTCCCCCCTCTCCTTTTCTTTGGCCCATGCTCAAACACCAGCTTTCTGGTTTCTGCGAGTTACAGCCATTTGTTTGTACCAGGCAGCACATGGGAGGAGGGCTGAGCCTGTGGCATCCTGCAAAATGAGTGGCGATCCCTGTGGGCACAGTTTTTACTTAATGTTGCTGACAGGATCAGGCCCCAGTTAGTATCAATACTCTGCACTTGAATGCACCTTTTGTCCAAACTCGTATGATTGTGGCTGCAGGACCATGAACGTGTCAAACCCACAACACTGCATACCACGAAGATTCGTGATTTGAGCACCATGAGGAGGGGGGGATGCGTTTGTATGTGTGTGAGAGATGGAGCGAACATGGATAGGCTGGCTGAGTTTCTAGAGCTTTCAAAAGTTTTGATCCCATTTCTTTTAAAGGAAAGGGAAGAACTAGGTACGTTTGATTTATTTAATGGTTCTGCAGTGTGATTTTTCTTCAAACAAGGCAGAAATATTTGTCTTTAATTTTTTTGTGTTCGGAAATAGCATTCTGCTTTTGATTTCTAAATACCGTAGTAGCTTCAGGTTTCCTTGTATGCAATCATCTCTTTAGCAGCTGAGGAGGGGCAAAAACTGCTCCTGGGCATCTTCTCTGGGCAGGGTAAGCTTGAAACCCTTGTGTGTTGCCCACTAGTGCATCCTCTTGCTGCTCCTGGGACCTGTCACAGGTTCTTCCCTGGTGCCTCTCCTAGTGGTGGGGTTAGGGGAGAGCAGGCTCCCTGGGATTTTTTTTAGGGATTTTTTTTTTTTTCTTTGAAAAGCAGAAGGGAAGGTCTTTCTCCATCTCCAAGAGCAGGACCCACAAAGAGGGACCTGAAAGTTTTTTCCATAGCTTGACTGCCCAGGCCTCATTTTTGCTAATTCCTTTTACACTGATCAAGGAAAGTAAAGAGGCTTTAGCACAAAAAAATCTGTAGTCCATCCTGACAATGTCTCCACCCTTGTAACGTGGGGTCTGTTGTTTTCCTTTCCAATTCAAATTCAGAATCACATTTAATTCAGATGGAGCTTATCCTTGGACATTAAATCTAAGTGGTGCATCAGTTCTCTGTGGTTCTTAAAGATAATAGATAGAATATTTATTTTACTTCAAAGCAAGGCAGCTGGTCTGATTTTGGCTGGGAAGTGGGCTATCAAAGTGTAGTTACTGACCGAATGGCAGCAACTGGCCTGTGCAGAGCAGGGAGGTTGGGAATGATGGTCTGTCCTCAACTCCGACTAAGAGCACTGCAGGTCTGGGTGTTGGCTGGTGAGAGTCTCTGATCAAATTGGTTTTCCTAGCACAGTAGATCCTGATGGGGCTGCCTTGGGTGGTGGAATGAATGAGTGGCTCTGTGGGTTGTGGGTGATGAAGACAGGGGAACTGAACCAGCAGCTACGCTGTGCATTACACACTCGTCCAGACCGTTAGGAGGGAAGGAAGACAGCCATTCTTGGTCTCTTTAAATGCCACCGTGTGTGTAACACTGTATTTGGCTTTCAAGACAAATTAAAAAAAAATAAGCCCATGTTTCCAGGTCTTAAAGATGTTAATCCTACTCATCATTCCAGGTATTCATGTAATACCACATTAGTTTCCTCTGCTGGGAAAACTCCAGTACTTCGTGATGAAAACCGGAGTGAGCTTCTAAGCTTATACGGACGAGTTGTATCAATTGAATATTCACAAGTCCATGGGGCCTGATGGGATTCATCCCAGAGTACTGAAGGAGCTGGCAGATGTTGCAGGAGGACCGCTCTCAATCATCTACCAAAGGTCTTGGGAGTCTGGGGAGGTCCCTGCTGGTTGGAAGCTGGCCAATGTTATTCCAATCTGGAAAAAGGTTGTAAGGGAAGACCCATGGAACTACAGACCTGTTAGCCTAACCTCAGTTCCTGGAAAAATGATGGAGAAGATCATACCAGCTACTACTGAAGGGCATTTAAAGAACAATGTGATCATCAGGCACAGTCAACAAAGGGAAAGTCATGTTTGACTAATTTGATATCCTTCCATGATAAGGTCACCTGGTTTGTGGATCAAGGGAAGGTGCTGAATGTAGTTTTTATGGATTTTAGTGAGGCTTTTGATAGTGCCCCTCACAGCATCCTCCTGGACAAGTTGTCCAGCTGTGGAATGAGCAGGTTCATGGTACACTGGGTGAAGAAATGGCTGAAGGGCAGAGCTGAAAGGGTTGTAGTGAATGGGGCTATGTCTGGTTGGTGACCGGTCGCCAGTGGTGTTCCTCAGAGTTCATTTCTAGGGCCAGTCCTGTTCAATTTGTCAGTGATCTGGATGCAAAAGTTGAATGCACCAGTAGCAAGTTTGCTGATAATACCAAACTGGGAAGTGCTGTTGACCGTCTTGAGGGACAAGAGGCCTTGCAGAGGGTTCTAGGTAGGTTGGAGCACTGGGCTATGATTAATGGGATGAAATTTAACAAAGCCAAATGCTGGATTCTGCACCTGTGATGGAATCATGCCGGGCACAAGTATAAGTCGGGAGAAGAGCGGCTCGAGAGCAGCCCCAGAAAGGGATGTGGGTGCTGGTCGACAGCAGCTCAGTTGGAGCCACCAGTGAGCCCTGGCAGCCCAGAGGGCAAACCCTGTCCTGGGGTGCAGCAAGCGCAGCATCACCAGCCGGTCAGAAGAGGTGATTGTCCCGCTGTATTCAGTGTTGGTGCCGCCTCACCCGAGTGCTGTGTGCAGCTCTGGGCCCCACAATGGAAGAAGGATGCGAAGGTCCTTGAATGCATCCAGAGGAGGGCAACAAAGCTGATGGAAGGGCCAGAAGGAATGTCCTGCGAGGAGCGGCCGAGGACTCTGGGCTTGTCTGGTTTGCAGAGAAGGAGGCTGAGGGGCGACCTCATGGCTCTGCAGCTTCCTGAGGAGGGGACGTGGAGGAGCTGCTGAGCTCTTCTCTCTGGGGTCCACTGATAAGACGTGTGGGAATGGTTCAAAGCTCCAGCAGGGGAGGTTTAGACTGGGCATTAGGAAACATCTATTTACCGAGAAGGTGGTCAAACACTGGAGCAGGCTTCCTAGAGAGGTGGTTGGTGCCCCAAGCCAGTCGGTGTTTAAGAGGCATTTGGACAATGCCCTTAATAACAGGCCTTAACTTAGTGAGCCCTGAAGTGGTCAGGCACTTGGACTAGGTGATCATTGTAGGTCCCTTCCAACTGAAATGTTCTGTTCTGTTATTCTATTCTACATATTTATTCCCTCATATTGATTTTGCTATTAATTTCACTGGTGGTCTATCAAGGTTAAATGCAATCCTGAGTATTCACAACAGGAAATGTCAATTGTGATTATGATGTGTTGGGTTTTTTGTGTGTGTGCTGGGCATCATTTTCTGGAGAGGCAGTAACTGGTTCAGCAACTTACATGTGCCCCTTTTCTGTTTACAAAGACAACCAAAAAAAAGTAGCGACCTTGTTCACAGGATACCTGTAGCACAGGTAATCACAACACAGGCATTTTAGTGAGATAAAGACTATAGCAACTTGGCAGGAACTGCGCTGTTTTGTGGTGTGTGGCTCAAAAGTAATTACCACGTGACTGAGCCTCAGTCTTTACTAGAGGGTTGCACCCTGCATTGCTGTGACAGGGCATGGTGATGCCTGCATAATCACCACACCACTTTGTCATCCCTCTCAGGACTTTTTCTGAAACCTGCCAAGACCAGGATGGAAAAGTATCGTTTCATTGCCCTTTTTGAACATGGCAATTGCTGTTGAAGTTCAGCCACATACCAGTGTGAGTCGTTTTACATGCTGTAAGTGATGCGAAGTGATCCTGTGCTGTGGGTGTGGGAGCAGGAAGACTGCTATGACAAGGAAGGTAGGCAGCCTTACTTGCAAGAGCTTCGTATAAACACATTTTTCCAAATTCTGTTATTTACACTGCTGACTGGCTTTCAGATCAATTTAATTACAAGAAACATCAGCTCTGTTGTGCAGCTTTTTGGTCTAATTCGCTGTCTTTGAATGCTGGGTCTGACCAGGTCCCCTGGTTTAAGAGGAACTTGTGGGTTTGCCACAGATTTCAGCTTCTCACACATTCATGCTCAAATGTCTTTAGGAAGAACAGTGGATAGACTGGATATTTCACATTAAAAGAGAGGTAATTAGATGTTAAGTGATTTTTTAAATTTTTGTTGGGTTTTAATTATGAAGTTATTTTAGTTTTCCTCTTCACTATAATTACCCCTGCACTTCCACGTTGACCAGGCTACGGCACAGCTCCTTGGATTTAGGTTTGTAGGTGAGTTTGTGCCACTGGGGGTTTCAGCTTCTGACCACAGGCCGGTTCCCAGACCTTTGGGCTCTGCTCCCTGGTAGAGAGGCTATTGCAACATCTTACCTTTGAGTGGAAACCTTTCTTTTTTCTTTCCTTTCCCCTACCATTGAAGCTGTTGTGTTTAGGTATCAGGTTGGTAAGACATTAAGAAAGGTTCACCTTACCTTGATATATGCTTTTTTTTTTTTTTTTTTTTTTTNGTATTTAGAAAATATTTTGTGGTTTTAATTGCAATCTGTTAGCCTGATAATGGCATTTTCCCTTCCATAATGCCCTTTCAATGGCTACTTACACTAAAGTGGGGTTTTGTTTTGGTTTTGGAGAAAGGAAGAATACCCAGTGCTGCCTAATTTAGCAAAACAAGCAGCAGACAGAAAAGGTTCAGAACTACCTCAAGGGTGGGACCGCCAGAGCTGACACGAGGTGTGTGTCTGTGGCTTTCTGCTTGGCCTAAATGACTTCAGCGAACAATGGCAAACGTTGTAGGGCTGTATTGCACAAGTGCCAGCGTAGTCCTTGGTTAATCCCTTACGAAGCCCGGGAGAGCAAGAGCAGAGTCCGACTAAGTTGAAAGCAGGCAGTAAAGTAGTAATGTATTAACATTTGCATACCTTTTCATGGGGAGAAAGGACCTCATTTAAGAACAGCTATGGAAACTGAGAACTGAAGTGACTTGAGCTGGTGGCTGAACCTAACTGGAATGTGTTTTCTAGCTCCTGCTCCAGTCACTACACCGCTGCCCAGGTGGAAGAGCACCTCTCTGAAAAAAAAAAAATACACTGTGCTAGTACAGAGCATCCTGAATTTTGCACAGATTCCCTACTGCACTTTAAAGCTGCGCTGCTGCTGCTGTGGTTGGTGACTATAGTGCTGTTGCAGGAAACAAATCATGTGGCAGGGCACGGCTGGAGAAAAGGGGTCATTTTGTTATTTCTGATCTCTTGTCGTCTCTTCACCTTATTCAGAGGTACTTGTGCAGTCCTGGCTCGAGGACTTGGTCACAAACTCGTGCCGTAATCTGTTTCTGGATGACTCAGTGTAGGCAGCTGTGCTAAGAGCTGTGATCTTTCGCTGTTCCCCAAATAAGTTCCATGCCCATCACTTCAATAATGATCTCACTTTGACTGGAAAGACCAAGTAGCATTGAAATTCCTTATACCAAATCACTCAAACTCGTGTTGTTTTCTGACACAGTGATGTAAGGAGTGCCGTTCTTTATCGTCACTTAAGCAAGGTTATCTGCTACTGCTGTTCTCCTCTCCTGCTGCCCCCGATCCAGCATGGGGAGCAGCCACATGGACAGGAAGGCCAGTGCAGACACAGGTTTGTGTGTGACTGTTTTCAACCTCCTACTGCCTCTGCCATCCCTCGAGTGAATCTAAAAACCTCAGAGCACCAATGCTTTATTCCCACTGGTTAAACCGAGAGCAAGTTACTCTGTGAACCAGCGGGAGATTTAGCAGAGGTTTTTGGTCATTACAATACAAAAACATCATCTCTCTGCAAATAAGCCCTGCTTAATTACACAGAAGCCATTTATTATTTGCCGATACCACTTTTTTTTTTTTTTGAGATAAAGGAAAAAGAAGTATTACTTTCTGCCTCACCAAAAGTATTTTTACAATTCCAGGTTTGCAATATGCTGCTGTTTCAGCAGTCACAAATGTGAAACAACCAAGCTCGCAGTAGGTTGTACCCCTATTCCTGCCCGCTCACTGTGAGAAGGGAAGCAAATATGGATTTTGCCATGCGAGATTAATCAAAGATGCTGTTGCCCTCCACAATGTAAATTATTTATATTCAGTCCAGAGTTTCCTGCTGTGCTTCTGTTTTATACAGCTGTAAATTACTTGGATACAGCCCCAGTGGAAAGTCCTTACTATTTTGTAATGGAAAAAAAGGAACTCTGCAGTAGAAATCTATAATGAATGAACAGGAACATCATCTTCCAATTGTAAATAAGATCTTGTTCTGTTTATTTTGACATCTTTTTACAAATGTGTTGCATTAAGGTGTAAATATTCCAAATCATGATCTTGTTCAGAGTTCTGAGATTTCTATTGTTAAGTGTAATACTTTGTTTAATAGTTGTAATAATTATTTGTATAGATATGAACATGATAGTATTTTATTAAAAAAAAGAAAAATGCACTTTGAATATTGTATTCTTCTTTGGTACAGCTTCATTCCCCACAAAAAGCCCCACATTTCACTCTTTGAGATAGGTAAAAATAAAAGCTTTGTTTTGAGGCTGGGAATTTACAATTATAGTTCTTCACTGATGTATATTCTCCGCATATGCAGGAGTTATACGCAACTTTATTTGAATATATAAAACTACATAATCCAGAAGAAACATATACTGATCATGAAGAATCTAAATCATGCACAGTAGATGCTGTCCGTGCCCTGTGGGTTGTGAAGTGCACTAAGACAGGTCTTTTGTCACAGAATCTAAAGGATGTGGCTGGATGAGACTGGTACAGAGATGCTTCACAGTCAGCAAAGGCTTTTTGGGAGGCTGTGTAACATGGGAGGAGCTGACAGAATTGCTGTGAAACCTTTTGGGGGCTGCAGGCTGCCTTACTGCTTGTAAACCTCAAAATTATTGTAGATGCTGAAGATGCCTTTATGGAAGATTTTTTTTTTTTTTTTTTTAGTTGAAATTTAGTATTAAGACAGATGAGCTTCCATTTTGTTACTTCAGCGACAGCCAGTATCTACAGTTTAACGAGGAGGCTGCAGTCTGAGCTGGCCGTGGTTCAGCAGAACATCAGGAGCTGCGTGCAGAACTAAGCACGGTCTCTGAGTAGTCACAGTAACCAACTCTGAGACCACTCTCCCTACCTTGAGAGGGCAGCTCTGGCCTGAGAGCTGCCAGGTAGGGCTAGTTAACTGCACCAAGCACTGCCCAAGAGCAACAACCCCAATGTCAGGGTGTGTTGACAGCCCAACGCATAAAGGGAGAGTTCGCTGCTGTAGCACTCTGCTCATTCCTGTCACAGCAGAGGGGAGCAGAAACAGGACAGGAGGCATCCAGATACCTTCAAGGATGGGCTGATGCCCTCCCCCCTGGCTAACGAACTACAACAGATGCAGGTCAGGGCTTACCTGTGGGAGGTGACACGTGGCTGCTGGCACAGTTTCCACCGAGGCCCCAGCAGCATCCGTGGGGCTGCAGAGGTCCTGCTGGTCAGCCCTCCTGGCCTCCTCTGGGCTGATCCTTCCAACGCTTTGCACAGCTACATGCAAGTGTATGTGAGGGAAACCGCATACAAAAGAAAAAGTGAAACTGGCTCAAAAGTGTTTCTTCCCCCCATGTTAAGCTAGAGGTGCAACATACCCTTGGTGTCCCTCAGCCTCAGATACACCCTGTAATGCTCTGGATAAACTCAGCATCTCCCTGTTGCTATCATTGCCTTCTTCCACCACCGCCAGCCCTTCTGCCAAAGAACTTTTTGCTCTGTGTAGATGCTGCTGTTTTAATAGGCACACAATTTACCTTTAACTGTGGCCAAGTTAACATTTCCCCTAAAACTGTGCCTCCACATTTCAGAGCACAGCATGGTCCTCCTGCCTTGGCTGCTCTTCTACCATCCTAGAGGTTTCAGTGGTAGTTGTAACACTGTCAGTTCACATGACCATCACAGCTTCCCTAAAATGTGAAGGGGGTTGTTGTTATTATTATTATTAAGCCATTTCTGTCTCCCTTGAGTTGTACCAGGCAGAAAAGCAACTTTCCCTAAATTTCCTGAGAAAACAGGGACTATATGGTTGTATCCACCTCTTCTCCATGGCTTAGGTTAACACAGCTGTGGGAGAAGAGACACAAGTTCAGGTGCCTGGGAGCTGTGTGAAGAGAACAGCACAGCAGAGGGAAGAGACAGCTCTCATTGCTACCGGGGGAGGTAGCGCAGACCCTGCTCAGCAGCAGCAGCTTTCTGCCCATGGGCCACCCAAAATTGCTTGAGCCAACCACAGCACTGCACTGACCTGCGCTTGGGAAAATGGTGGAGGTCCGGGCCTGAGGAGGTGTAACAGAAATTACACAAAGCTGAGTTTTAGTAGCTCTTCTGCTTATAAAACTAGCAAACATATCTCATGACTTGGCAAGTGAGCCTGAGTATTTAATGACCACCTGTGGAGAGCTCAGGGCAGGTGCTCCTGGGCAGGTACAGCTTCCACAACACACACAGAGTTACTCTGGCAGCCGCCACTTCCAGCCAGAACAGCTCCTGCTTCCTTCAAGCTCCTCAGCAAGCCACTTAAACTCACTGAGGACGAGATTCACCAGAAACGTGAACAATTTCCTTCCCTTGCAAGAGTCGTTAAAGCAGTTTGTGATGCACATGATGGGGGAAGCAGGGACCCCACTACCAGCCTGTGGGCAGCAGAAGAGCTCCCACCTCCTAACACAACTTACAACAGCTTTTTCGGTGAACAAAGGTGAAACAACACCAACGTGACACATGCAAGTCAGGGAATGGAGGTCCCCCACCTACCCAGGGACCTGTTCTTCCGTCCCTGCGAGCAGACACCTGGCAAAGGACAGGGGCACTAAAGGCACAAGTGGCATTTCAGATGTGGAGAGCTGCGTAGCCAAGCTCAACTGGGACAGCTGGGAGACAGAAAGCCACTCAGGTGCCCAGCCTGACACCCCACCAGCCAGAGCCACTGGGGAACCAGGCCTGCAGCATTGTCGTATGAGCAGAAACCAGCAGGCAGGGCAAAACTAAGAGGAAATTTTAAAAATTGATGCATCAAGCTGGAAGCCCAGAAGCAACAGGGAGGCAATTCCAACTCTCCCTCCCATCTCTTAGTCTTGAGGCAACTTTCCTTGTATTTAATTTGTCTCACACTTTTCTGTTTTTTCTGTGCTGTTCTCCACCCTTCTCTAACCTCTCTCCCTCACTGCTGCTACCACCTTGCCATTCACATACTGTGTTCATCTCTGCATAGCTCTGTGAGCTCTTCTGCCTCCTATATCGAGCCTTCCAACTGCTGTTCAACATTATTTTTTCTCACATTCCTGTTTAGAGAAGATAACCAGCTTCCTGGTTAGAAACAAATACAAGCTTGGAACAAGGTCTAAGGCTACAGACTATGGAAGACACTGGGAGAAGGAATATCTTTTATGAAAATATGTCCCCAAAACTGGACAAACTCTGGGTGCACATAAGCCTTGTTTCAGTCTGGCACAGAAGTGATATTCCTATAACCTGAACAGCTTGTCCTATGTCTTCAACTTCTGCACACCACAAAATATACCAAAAGCAGAACACACTTGTACAAGATGAAAAGCTGGTTGTCTTTTTCCACACCTAAATGTGGGGAAAGGGCTGTCCTGCAAAGCAAGAGCCCATCCTGCACCTGACTAAGCAGGGTGTGTGAGGGCTGCACAGTGAGCAAAGAGGACTTCAGGTTAGACTCACAAACAGCAGGATCCCACACTGGATCCTACAAGTCTCACTTCCCCCCCGCCAGATACCTGTGTGTACACCAGTTCTGATGATCTGCCAAGATCAACAGGTGTTTGAACTAGTTAGTGCCCATCTTCTCCCCATCTCTCTGGCTCAAGGGGACTGAGGGAGGCAGCATTTGCTAATTCTAGTCAGAAACTTCACTGGAGTCTCTGGCCAAACTCACCCACTTCATATAAAAACATTCAGTGGGCTCTGGGGTTCTTTGCGTAGTGCAATTGCAGCTGCACGGTGTGATTGCAGCACGGACGCCAGAGAAACCGGGCAGTTACAAGATTAAAGGCTGCTGCAGTTCCTCAGGCAACAGTAGGGCAGCATCTCCATGTCAAGGACCTTTAACCACCCCGGTATAGCCTTCCAACTTAGAGGACACCTAAGCATCACCCTCTAGGTCCCAGAGGAGCAAGGCACGCTTTGCCTCAAGTAGAGGCTTCTTTTGGTTTAGCAACTCATAGGAGTTGGTGGTCATCCTGCTGGTGCCAGCAGGCTGCATTCAAACCCCATGTGCCCCTGGCACTCAAGGATTTATCCTGCCCATGCCAGCACCGCTGTCCTGCGAGCACCTCCCCACACAAAGCCTTGTAACCCGCCCTGAAGGCGCACACAAGGCCTGGGCCGAGTACCCCATCAGGAAATTGTCTCCCCTCCTCCTCCCGCTACGTTCCCGGTCCCAGCTCCAAAGCACGGCCCCGCTTGCTCCCTGGATCACCTCAGGAGCAGACGATGTGACCTCCCAGGACTACCCCTGCAGCTCCTCATGCAGCTTCCAGGTGGCACCAGGCAGCAGCGCTCCGTGCAGCCGTGCCTCAGATCTCCGCTTCTGCTGCTGGGGCAGAGAGAAAGGAGGGAACGGATGGTGCTGGCACCAGTGTGTTCCTGCCTGCCCTCCAAGTAGAGCCCTGGAAAGAGCACACCCTGCACACCCCAGATATTATTACAAGAAATTTTGGTTTTGCTGGTCAGAGAATTTGGGCTCCTACAGCAGCCCTTTCACTTGCAGGGAGGGGATAGGGCAGCACAGAGCACGTGTTGCAAAAAAGCTGTCAGCTTGAGTGCTCATACACCTCTAGACACAGAAGTCCAGGTGACTCCATCTGCGCAGCAGGTGTATAACCGTGCTGGGCGAGACAGAGCACCACAGCCCCACCTGGAGTTCCTGATATATGCAGCTTAGTAAGAATTTAGGAGTTTTTGTGCACCTCAGACTTCTTGGCCTGTGTAGCTAATAGTGGATTCTGCCATTTTAGATAGACCAAGAACATACACCAAGGCTGCAGGGTGGCTGAATGGAAAATGCGGACTATCCTTAGCTCAATACTACTCCGCTGGTGCTACTCAGACAAAAGCGAGTGCCATCTCCTTCCCTGCAGCCCATGCTGACACTGTTAAGGAAGAGAAGCTCATGCTTCACAACAAGCCTGAGAAACCTACCTCTGTTTCTAGCATCACTGAACATTCACAACTCCATCTGCATGGCGAACTGGCAAGTCAAACCCAAAGTACTGTAATAAAACGCAGGACACAGGGACCACCTCTGCTCTGCTGGGGAAGACAGCTGCTGGCAGCCTCTTAGTGTCATTCCTCCCCCAGCCCTCTCTTGACTCTGCCAAAGGGGCTACTGTGACAAACAGGAGTGTCCGTTCTTTACTCCAGTTAGCCCCACAAAGGCAATTTGTGTAAGAGAACAGGCAGGTCATCTGTACCAATGCTCAGGAAGCTGTTTGTGAGGCTCCTAAGGACCCAAGGATGACAGCAGCTGTGTGACACCGCTGGGCACCCCCCTGCCCTGAGCGCACTCTTTGCTGCTGCTGAGAGCTGGAGCAGAAAGAATTCAGATCAACCTGCAGAGGAGAGAGCCAAGAACATTTTATTGACCATTTTAACAAACTCCAACTTAGAAAAAAAATAAAAACCAGCTAGTGCAAAACATTTCTAGGAGCTAGAGACTTCCCAGAATAGAAAATCACCATAGCCTTTTGCTTTGGTAAGCGCAGGTGGAATGGAGCCTTTGCATCATCATGTACATGCACGCACACCAAAGGAAAAACGCTCTAACAATGACAAGAATAAGGACAGTAGGCCTCAAAAAACACTTTTTAATTCAAAATTAGCCAAACAGGTCACATTTTAGATGTAAGGCCTGACATAATTCACACCTTATTCTTGCTTTTTTAAACAACCGAGAATTCAGGAAGAATGCAGAAGCCATTAAAAAACTTATTTCAGATGCAGGAAAGTTGGAAAGAAGTTTGGTCCAGATCTTTAGCTGAAGAGTTCAACACCAACTGCCCCAAAACTTCCTCCACACTCCCAGCCCACGAAGGCACCTGCTTTACCAAGTTTGCCCAAAGCAACCTTGTGGGAGGAGAAAGCCCGAGGCTCCTGGACAGCCTCCCTGTTCCACCTTGCCCCTTTGGCAAGGCCACACAGCAGAGGCCAAGGAGCTGCCAGCCCAGGCTGTAGCTTCACTGCACCGTCTCTCTTGGGGCTGCTCGAGGACAGTGCTTCTGGTTCTGTGAAGACCACCACGCTGACAAGCACCTGGGCGGGACCCCCCAGAGAGAAGTGAGGCTTTCCAATACCTGTCAGGAAGAGAGGTCGCAAGAGCAAAGCGGGAGGTTCTGCCTCTGGCAGAGCACTCCTGGGCAGCTCTAGTCACCGTCTCCCCCACACGCTGCAGTCCCTTGGACTGCTTTCTCTTGTTACCACGGCTCCCCACCAGCTGCAGGAGGAGCCTCTCCAACAAAAAAGAAAGCAGTCCCCCACCGCCACCTCAGCGGGGAGTGCACGGCTCACACGGCGGCTGCAGGTCAGGAACCAAACGCTCTCCCCGTTGCTGCCGAAGTGACTCTCCGAGGGCCGCAGGGTACAGGCACCGGCTGCCGATGCGGGAGCAGCTGCACTGCGCTTCTCAAGCCCGCTCACCCGAGGGGAAGTGGAGCACATCAGCAGGGAGGAAGGGAAGCAAAGTTCTCAAACACACCCCGTTCCCTCCCCTCTTCACTGGCTCCAGCACCCGCTGCACCTATAAGGCTGCGTGCTGGCCTCAGCCGCTGGGTCGTGCCTGACCCAGAGTGTGCGGTGGGAAAGGAGCAAACATTGTGTTCCCTCCCGGTCCCACCTCAGTTACAGCAGCACCCCTTCGCTCTTGCGGTGGGATCCAGCTCCCCTGCTCCCGTGGGGTTGTCGGCCATGGAAGCAGGCTCATTCCCCACAGATGCTGGTGGCCCGGTGCCTTCGGCTGAGCAGTTTAGGACACGCCTGCGCCTCTGTCCCCTGGGGACTCAGAACACCGGGATTTTGTCCCTGCGCACCGTGTCCAGGTCATCATCCAGGGTCAGCAGGACCTGAGGAGGAAAGCATGAGGCAGCTTCAGGTCCCGCTGGCCAGCCCTCAGCTGGAGAGAACGACCAGCTCCCGATGAAGTCTCATCACAGGGGGATTCCACCTGGGCCACATCTCCAGGAGTCATGACAGCAACCCACGTACCACGTTAACTTTGTTTCTGTAACGCTTCCAGCAAGCCATTCGAGCAGCAGAGCTGACAGGTAGCTCTGCCTACAAGTGCCGCAAGGACCTGAGCAGGTAATCCTGCCCCAGCCATGATGGAGACGCTGCTTGTAAGTTGGTTCCTCACCACCAACCTCTGAAGAGGCATCCAGGAGACAGGAGGGTGGGAATTGATTGACCACAGCTCAAATATTGCATGTGGCCAGGCAGCTCCTTCACAAACAGCTTGCACCTTGCACAACTAGGGTTAAGGTCTCCCGCTCCACTTCCCCAGAACACTATGCTGTGACCCCAATTCCACAGGATGCCTCTGCCTTTGCCACCACATAGACCATCAGGCCTGAAAACAGGTACCAAGTAGAGGAGCACAGGAGTTGAATATGGAAGTGAGGGAAAGCCCAGGAGTGAACTAAGCTCCACACCAGTGATCCTACTACCTGGATCAAAGGAAGTAGTGTCCCTTTCTGGGAGGTCCTCACAAACCCAAGAGAGGGTTAGTCACACCAGCAGCTCCTCAGCTTCCCCACAACACCTGTGTGACCCACAGGCCCAGAGGGAATTTGAGGCACAGGGAGCAAAAAGCCAAAGGAGAAAGTCTGATCCCTGATCCCACTGACAAGGAAGATACCACTGACAAGGGGCATCCCACTGTGAAGGATGCCTGGAGGCAGAGCCAAGCAGAGGACTTGGGGCACTTCTGTGGGATCCTGGGGCAGCCACAGCTCTGTGTGGATAGAGAAGGACAAGGAGGAAGAGGAGAGAGAGCAAGCATACAGCAGAGCGGGAGGCTGAGCAGAACTCACCAGAAAGGAGAAGAACAAGGCAGCCGCAGAGAGAAAGTGCCACACGTCGTGGTCATCGAAGAAGCCCAGCAGGATGCACGGCCGGTTCTTTTCCCGGGATTCTGCTGGAGTCTCCTAGGGAAGCAGGCAGAGTGTCAGGACCCAACATCTACTCACACAGGTTCCTGGCTGGCCCCGTTGGACCCTCTGGAGATCACCCTGTCTTAAGTCTCCATGCAGGAGCCAGGGAGAAGTCCTGTGCTGGCTGGACATGTGGTAAGAGCAGGGCAGGAGCACAATGTTATATTTAGACCTGGAGATGGAACTGGGGCCCACAACCCACATCTGGGAGGGCCCCTCTGGTCTCCACATCTGAGGTCCTGCATAGCACAAGCTGCACAGCCTCCACCAAACCACTCTGCGGCAAGCCACTCACTTCCATGGAGATGGATGCAGTATCTTGTTAGGGGCATCCAATCCAGATTTAAGAGCCTCCCAGGCCACGGAGAGCTCCCATAACCCCAAGCAGGTTATTCCCCATTTGCCATCTGCTCCAGGGAAAAGTCTTCCACCCAGCACTTGTCAGGATTTGTCCAATTTTGCTTTCAGATCCCCAGCTCCTCCTCTGTCCCATAGTGAGGACCAGTGACCTCTGGATCACCTGGGTCATAAATGGTCAAGCTGGTCTCACCACAGCTCCATGTATATAGTCATTTTTGGCTCAACACAGCTTCCCACGCTCCCTTCCCAGTCTGCTGAAGGAGTTAAACCCTTTCAGTTCTCCATGAGCAGCCCAAGATTCTTCCCCAGAGTGTTTTTTGTGTAAAACAAACAACAGCAAGGAAAGATGACAAGAGATGTAGATGGACAGAAGGACAGTGAAAGGGGAACTTTACCTCCCAGCTGCTGAGGGTCTGGAAGAAGAAGTAGAGGGCGGCTGCCCACACCACTGCTGTGGCCACAATGCAGAACAAGGGGATGGGCAGGAGCTTCTCAGAGCTGCGGAGCTGCAGACAGGGACAAAACTTCACAACGTGCCCTGAGTTCTTCCTAGAGGTTGAAGCCATGCATAGGGCTGACACTCCAGCCTGGACCATCTGCATCTGCAAAGGGCTGCCCACCTCAGGGAGGCACAGCCCAGCCACCCCAAGATGGCTACCCAGCATTCCTCCCCAGCAACAACACTTTGTCCCACCCTGAACCCCACAATGCCCCATCCTTCTGCAGCACCACAGGAACCCAGACTACAGCCAAAAAAGGAGGCCTATCCTTTCCCCTTTGGAGACAGACATGCCAGGGACAGCTACAGCTGCCTCCCTTACCTTCATGATGATGTAGAAAGCCAGATACAGCAACAGGTTACAGATAAAGATCCCCAGTATGTAGGAGGCAAAGTCTCTGGGCCGATACAGCAACCCAAAGATAGCACTGAGAAAGAGAAGAAGGGACGTTAGATAGCCTCTTTCAATGGGGACAGGGAACATCCCCAAACTGATGACCACCCACTGCACCCACCCAGACCTCAGGACAGGGCAACATTGCCACAGTCTCCCAGTTCTCTGGAGGAAATGCACTCTTCACCTTTGCTCCCTGCTGAGAAGCAAAGCAGAGCAAGCTCAGCCACGGTCAGCTGCTGAGAGCAAATGGAGACCCCAGAGGACAGGCGAGAGCCCTGGGTTGCTTCCAACTCATGACCAAATGCACCTCATTTGGTAGGAGTTGGCCCCAGATCTGTACGTTTAACACAAGGCAGGTCTAGTGAAAAGCAGGAGCCTGGAGCAACAATTTTAGGTCTCATCCGAGAGCCGATCTCTCCATCCAGGCAGTTGCTGCCGAGCCAGGCTCTGACTCTCAGTCACAGTCTGCTGAGCCAGACTGTGACTAATGAGCATCTGTCAAGTCTCCTGCACCTTGGCTGCGCCAGAGACCTCCCAGCTAAGGGAAATGCATGTACAGCACAACACAGCACCATGGTACCAGGCCAGCCCTACACAAGCTTGCTCAGATGCGAGCCACAAGACAGCACCTGCTGAAACGCTCAGGGATGCCTCGCGTAGCTCTGCAGTGCTGTGCTGCATCCTATGGATCTGCCTGCCATCCCCTGCTCATCGGATCCAGCTCCTTGCCAAAATGCATCAGAAAGGCCCCAGCACAGGACCATAGCCCAGACACCGCTGCACGTCCCCATCACTTCACACCACCTGTGTGTCAGTACTGAATCCTGCTGCCTACATGCACAAGTATGCAAGACGCCCACATCCCACTACTTACAAGGACCAGTTGACCAGGTTTCCAACAACAAGCAGCACCATCCTGTCCTAGAAGAGAAGACACTGATGATCATATGAAAGTAGAAAGAAATTCAAAAAGAGGTCTTTGCCTCAGAAATTCAGGATAGCATCGTGTGAGGATTTGGAGTCTGGTTCCTGCAAACAAAGATGCACCTGGCTCTGAAGTCTGTTCTGCGGGAGCTTCTGACAGATAGAAACTGCTCCGGCCCTCAAAAATTTGAGGAAAGCATTGCAAAGAGACTAAATATCTAAAAAAAGACAAGCCCAGCACTTAAGGATCAGCCTCAGGATATTCTGCAGATCCTTCGACTAGTACTGATGTTTTTTTAGACTCCTATTTCCCACCATTTTACAGCAAGAAAGTTGCAAAGAGCAAGGACATGCTTGAAACAGGCAGCAGGGGAAGCTTTGGATAGCATCCTGCACATATCCACAGAGCCCTTTTTCACCCACCTCACCATCAGCTAGGGAAGCGCTGTAACTACAGCAGGCAGAAGGGTTACATCTGTGGGGTGTGTGCATTTACATTTACAGCTGTTCTCAAGATGTACCCATTTCAGCCTGGCCAGGCTTACTTTATGCCTGCATGCACTGAGTTTGCTTGCAACTCAGTCTGATGCTTATTCAGAGATGGGAGAATAAATTTTTTAAAATAAATAAATAAAATAAGAAGGATGCTTATGGCTAAAAACTTTATCTGGCTTCAAGCCTAATGAGCACCCCATGCCAAGAAGACTGTAATCAGTGGGACACAAGGTAACAGCTACTGTTTCCTACTATTTTTTCTGTCTGCCCTGAGGTGCTGTAGAAATAGCAATAGCTGTTCCTTAAGTTACAGAGCCAAAGTAATCACTACCTTCCCCAGAAAGGCTGCACAAAGCTTCATACCCATTCCTTGAATGGATGCCCCCACAGAGCAAAAGTAAAGGCAAATCCTATCATGCCTGTCTCACCTTTGCTCTGATGTTTTATTCATCAAGCCTTAGCTCAAGAAAGGCCTGAGAGTGGGAGTTAAACTGCTCCAGCAGACATCTACACATACCTGAACATTTGTGTGGAGTGGGGAAGAGGACAGCATCGCTTTTTCAAATAGCCCTAACTCTTTCCCCTGCACATTGCCTAGAAATTGAGCAATTGCTGAGATGAGAAATTACCTACCATGTACATTGGTCGGCTGCACTGCTGGATACAGTCCGTGTACAGCACCATCGCTGCGCGTCGGAATATCCCCAAGTCTGCCAAAGAAGAGGATAAAAAGCCAGAACTGCCAGCAGAGTGAGCTCCAAAATGCCTATGGGGAAAAGATGTGGACGCCCACAGGCTGATAAGAGAGGACTCAGCCTGCAGAGAGTCAGGGTGTCCACAGATTGTTTTCTTGCCCTTTGGGAGCAGTCTGTGCTGAGCAGAAGGGCAGTCACCACAGGATGTGGATGGCATGTGGCCAGAGTGAAAGGTTAAAAAAAAAATAATAAAGAAAGAAAGCAAAATCCCTTTGCCACTGGCACTGCCCAGAAGCCAAATAGGCCCTGACTGTATGTATAAACAGGCTGATTTAGCAACTATATCTCTGGAGGAGAGATGTGGTGCAGGAAGGTGAAAAGCACCTTCCACAGAACAAGCTGCCAGAGCAGGGAAACAGCAGAAACCCATCCCACAGTCCTTAGAGGGGTAGAGCACACTGGAGACACCTTTACTCTCAAAATCATTGCAGAAGCTTCACTGGAGAGCCATCAGTGGCAGTGGGGACAGACAGACACGCACGCACACGCTCGCCCCCGCTTCAGCAACAAATGTGGAGCTTGAAAATCTCCTGTGCCAAGATGGGAGCTCTCCTGTGCTGTATCACCCCCTTCCTGCCACGGAACAGGACTGGGGGTGCTGCTGGCAAACAGACTTCGCTTCTCAAGAGCCAACCGCAGGTGGCACACGAGCCTGCCTCCCCACACACATCCACACATCACAGAGCTCTGTCGCTGCTCAGTCAGTTCAGAGAAAAAAAAAATAAGAGCTGCTGACAGTTACCTGAGTCAGGGCCATCTGAGGCAGATAGGAGCAGAAGAGGAAAGAGAAATACATTTGTAAGCAGAGCACAAGAGCCAGGTTCCCCACCAGACCCATCTCCCCACCACGATGAGGTTTTCTGTAGCCCACAGCTCTAAGCGCAGCGCTAGGGAGAGCTGTAGCTGAAGCGCAGGCTCCCTCGGAGCTCAGCTCTTCTGCCACCACAGAGCAGAGAGGTTGTGCTGACTCCCATGGGTCTGGGAAGCAGCAGCACAAGGATTTCAGAGGCCAGGAAAAGCATCAGATGGAGGAGAGGACAGGATAACCCAGAACACAAGCACAGGCCACAGGACCGTGCTCACAGATGTGCTGCACAGGCAGCTCCCACAGGCGAGGACAGGAGGCACCTGAATGCCCTAGAGCAAGAGGGTTCAGTCACAGCCCTTACCGATCTTGAAGCGGCCCATGTAGTAGATCTGGGTGCTGAGAGCCAGTGAGGCCAGAACATGGATCACCGAGAAAATGACCCAAAACCACACATCGTTTTTCCCAAACACCTGAAAGCAGACATATTAAAAGTAAACTGAGCCCTGTTACTAGGAGGCTGATCCTTTCCTATATCACCATGGGGCATTAGAGAACCTCACTGAACGTGGAAGAGAAATGCCCAAATCTTCCAACCCCAAACCAGATCTATAACTACAAATAAAGTTCGGAGAAGCAAGAGGAGCTCAGCACTTCTGGAGAGGAGACCATTCTTTCCGAATGTCCCTTCAGACAAGGATGACAGCTTGGAAGGACTGCAGCTGGCCCAGGGAGCAGAAATGCAGGGACTCCTAGGCTAAGCAAGCTCTCCCTGTTGAGGTGGGCAGCAGCTCTCCAGCCAGGAGCTGGATTTTTAAAAAGGTTGTCAGGGAACCAACTGTTACTTTAACAAGTGCACCATAGTAGACCAAAAAGGACAAAGCTGCTCAGCAGGGAACTGCACCTATTGTACACGTTCACTCTATTTGAGGACTGGAAGTGACCTACAAATGCAGATTAATGCTATATTAAAACTTTCTTCAGTTACACATTAAGGAGTCCAGAAACTCTGGTCTGTCATCAGGCTGTGACCACGCACTACCCTCCCCAGGGGCACAGCACTTGCCTGAACACTTCCTGTGTGGAAATGAGCTTCAAAGCATCTCACAAGAAAAGAAATAGCATCCCATAATAAAACCCCAGTATTTTGAACCTGGGTGTGCAGGTCTACCACAGGTATCAAGAGACGCTTGGAAAGTCTCAAGTTCACCAGCTGCTCCTGCATGCCTTCTCCCACAGATAGTCTCCTACCCAGAGACCTTCGTGCAATCAACTGGTGTTCTGCATTATGTGTGGTAGTGAGGGGCTGGCAGCCCACTGGGATCTAGCTGCTAGTTCAGAGCAAGAGTCCAATGGACTATGCCTGGTTACTGCCAAATGAAAGAGAGTTCTCCAAAAAAAAAAAAAAGAGAAGCAGAGACCTCCAAGGTAAATCACAGAATAGGGATTCAGGCAAGCCCAGCTCAATACCTGCAATGCTGTGAGCAAATGGGCAAAGCCCTGGACCAGCCTGACCTGTCAGCAACTGCCGGTGCTCAAGACCAACCCTCTTGCGATCCCTTCTGCTCCAGTGCCCTTCTACAGGCAGGTACTCCAGAAACTTTCCTGGGAGCCCCCCTGCCGCTATCCTAACCCTGCACCTTTCCAAAGACAGCAAGGCCAACTGCAGGAGTTGTACCCAGCAGCACAGTGTTTTCCAAAGGGGAGAAAGAGTCATGAGAAATTAGGTAGAGGACACTTGTCTTGGAAGCTCAGCCAGCCTCACCCCACTCCTCCAAGGTGAGCCACCCTGCAGGAAAACAGCTGCATGCTTGATCACAGACACCTGAATGCATCCGTTTCTCCCCTTGCAGGCATGTGGTGAGCAAAGCCCAAAAAGGAGCCCACCTGGAGAAAACTGCTCTGCTCTTCTCTCTGCAAGCCCAGGGGAAGGGAAAACGTAAACCCAAGAGCACTGGGAATTCAAATGCTAGCAGCTGCTTAACACACTCTTATCCTACCCTACAGCTCTCTCCAGCCATTTTCCCACTTAAGCTATGTTCCCAGCAACACCATCTTGTCCCCAGAGAAGCAGGCAGGTGAGAGGCAACCATACCACTCCAAGGACAGCCAGACAGATGACCACAGCAAATGAGGCATAGGCAGAGTAGGCACTGGCATTGATGTCTGGGTGGCGGGTCTGGTAGAGCTTGAGCATGCACAGTCCTGCGATCATGTACATGAAGGAGGTGTCTGTGGAGGGAGCACAACAGAATCGGTCAAAACAGGTACTGCCAGTAGGCTGAAAAGCTGCTTTGAGTGCATCTAAAGAAGTGCAACAGCAGGCCCAAGGCTGGCAGGTACAAATCCCTGATGCTGCACTACATTGTAGAGAATGTTGGGCTTTGCCATCTTGCAGCACATCTACTGTGCTCTGCAGCAACAAAATCTAAAGAGTCTCAGAAAATAAGTGCCCACAATGCAGTACAGAAACAGGCAGGGAATCACAGAACGGTTGAGGTTAGAAGGGACCACTGGAGGTTGTCTGGTCCAACACTCCCTGCTCAAGCAGGGTCAGCTATGAGGGTTGTCCAGGACAGTGTCCAGTTAGGCTTTGAGTATCTCCACAGAAGACTTCACAGGCTCTCTGGGCAACCTGTTCAGGCTTTGAAATATATATATATTAAAATTTTTTTTTCCCTGTGCTTAGATGGAGTTTCCTGTATTTTAATTTGTGTCCATTGCCTCTTGTTCTGTCACTAGGCACCACTGAGAAGAGCCTGGCTAGAAGAGCCTGGCTCACTCATCTTCATTCCCTCTCATCAGGTATTTACACACATAGACAAGATCCTGCCTAAGCCTTCCCTTCCCCAGGAAGGCAAAGAAGCCCACAGAAGAAAGTTCCCACTGAGATGGCAGACAGAGGCTTCCTAATCTTGAGCACTCTGCCACTCAGGCTGTGCACTTACTATCTTCAAACAGTGAACTGCAAAAGCAAAGGGAGCTCTTGCCAGCAGTGCACTACTAGAGTCTCAAGCTCTGGAGAAGAGGCTGAAATGTGTTAGTCCCCGGCATCCAGAGCCTCACTGCTTCCTGACTGAACCCTGCAACAGGCAGACTCCAGGGAGGTTTGCAAGGGTAGAGAGATGGGAAATGCCAGCAACTCAGCAGGGGCAGAGCGTGGCAAATCCTACCTCCAGCTCAGAAGAAGAAAGGAAATTCATCTTACCAAACTGGAAATTGGAGTAATTAGGGCAGACGTGATAACAGGCACTGAGCACTCCTTCCATCATCAGAGCGATGCCCATAGCATAAAAGAGGCCAAAATGCTTTGGGATCCCATAGTCCTGGAAGAGAAAAGAGCTGTAAAGTATGCTCACCATCCTGATGACAAGCAAGCTTCCACTCTCCATCACTTCCATCCCTCCTAATCCCTACACATGTCCTTCAGTCACCAGTGCAGCACCGTGTGCTGTGTGCAACTATAGGCTCTGCATTTAGCCACACTGCACAGCCAGGTGAATCCACAGGCAGCAATCTCAAGCTAATCACACAGAAACTTCTGGTCTGCAGACCTCTGTGTCTTGGTACTGACATCTTGAGACTAAAGATCTCTGCCCTGTACCTTGTGCCATGCTACCTCCTGCCCAAAATTGAGAGGGCACTGGGGATCCAGAGTAGCAGCCTTGCTCTTGTGGTCACATGGGTTAACGCATCTGAGGAGCAGAGCCCATCAGCCCAGGTGAGAAGGCATCCCTATCACAATTTGACCGAGATCTCATTTGAAAATCACAAGCAGCAGACCCTTAAAACTGGTAACACCTTTGCTTGCTACCAAGTCAGTGAAAATAGAGCCGTTTGTCACCTGAAATCACTGGTACCACTGCCCACAGGGCTGCAGACTTCTCCATCCTCTCCTAAAAAAATACCGCAGAAGCTCTGGCTATGAGCAGCTCTGCTTCAGAGCTAGAGACAGCCAACTTCCTCCGAGTTATTGTAGGCAGCTCTACTCCCTCTTGCTAGCAAGAGAGCCAAGAAGGAACTCTTGATTGTATAAGACAAATCAAACCTCACTATAAACAAAAGCATCTCGGGACGCTCCTACTGTCCCAGTTCCTGCACAGTGAGTGATGGAGGAAAAGCTACAGCCATGCAAGTCATCCCTCTAGTCATCTCCTTGTCTTCACAAGCCCAGGCTGGGTCACCACAGCAGTATCCACATACTGTAAGCAGCAAAGTACTGGAGTGCACAAGAACATAAGTGTCCCACCCAGAACCTTTTTCAGGGGAGGAAAAAAGAGGAGGATTCAATCCCCCAGCAAGGAAGGCAAATGGAAACCCACCATCACTCTGCTTTTCAAATTCCCCCTGTCCTTCCTCCCTCCACTCAGCCCCATGCAACTGTGCTTCCTACCAGGGTATAAACATCTTTCATCTCCATGGCCCGACGGTGGAGAATGTCCCTGCGCAACACAATGAGGAGGAAGAGAAAGCCCAGCAGCATGTGGCCCACATTGCTGAGGATGTTGTTGAAGGCACTACAGGGAAAAAGAAGGTTTAAGACAATGGTAGCAGAGCAGCTGAAAGCTGAACCCTGGGCCATGATAAGCTCAATCCATTTTGCTCTCCCCCCACCATCCTCCACCTGAGCAGCTGCCAAACACCTGCCAGTTTTACAGCCTGGATGACAATTTTAGGTTGCGTAGGTCACCTGCCCCAGTGGAGTTAACACTTCCTCTGTGATATTCCCAACTCTGTGCTTTCTTTGCACTCCTGCATTACTTCAGAGAAATGCTGCACTGAAAGGATCGATCTGAACTTCTTTGCAGAGCTGCTGCTCCTTGGATACAAGTGACAGCGTCCAAAAGAGCACAGGACCACCTCGTTGCTGTGCCGTAGGTTTGCTAGGGGCACCCAGGTGCCGTATGTTCCTGGGTACATGGGTCTCACTGCGACAGAAAGCTACAGCTGAGCAAAACAGAAAGCTCAGAGTCCTAAACTCTCAGTAGCCTTATCAACACAGTTACTGTGAGCCTGGCAAGGATAAAATCCTAACCTGGGCACAGCACAAACACTCAGGAGGCACAGGATAATAATGCAGACACCGCTGTGCTCACTCACCTCAGCACTCCAAGCGGATGAGCACACAGAAAGTTGTAGTAGCAGATGTCCTGATTGCCTGTCACGTTCACTACCTAGACAGAGAGGAGGTGGGAGACCTGATATTAGCAAATCCTTCCTGTTCTGGGGAATTTGTTTTGTGCAAATACTGCATGTACACAAGATGTACCAGGACAAGCCTAGACGCTAGCATTGGCACAGAAGAGTACTGACATCTGCAGGTGAAGCTTTTAGGGGTGGACAAGATGTTGCCACAGGCCACAAACCTGACAACAGCCTTCAGAGGAAACATATCACACGCTCTCAACCCCATCCCTAATAGATCCGCTTGCAGATACCTGAATAACAGCAGGATAGCAAGGGCAGAGTGGGGAGAAGGGAGGAGAAATCACTCATATCACAGCAAACCCTACTTGCTTTCAGTTTTCTTTCAGAGATAACAGCAGAATCCTCCTGCCTCTAAAATGAAACAGGCCCCAAATGAGACATCGGATGAGCAGAAAAATGGCTGCACTCCTGCTTCCCAAGCAAAAATAGCAGAACTGCAAGCTCAGTGAGCCAAGCCAGTATTAATACTCAACACATAGTGCAGAGAGATCAGTTCAGGTAAACTGCTTCCCAGACAGAGCAGGATTCTTGGGTGATCCCAGTTACACCATCCTTAGGCCATGAAGTCACAGAGCAAGTTTAAAGGCAAGAGTACCCAAGCACAGGGAACAGCTACACAGAGCCCAACGCACCGTCTGATAAGTGATGACGAGCTGGATGACCGGCAGGGCATAAAACACTGCAATGGTGATAATGTTCCTGCAGAGAGGAGACAGTGGCAGCAGTTACACACACCAAAACAATCGGTGTACACCTAGGACACAGCCCCACAGTGCTTGCAGAGGAATGTATACACCTCAGAAGGGCACTGACCCTGCTCTCCCAGTTGGAGCTTTATCCTTGTGGTTGTGATCCCCTGAAGCAGAAGAGCAAACGCAAATAGGAGGTAAATGCCGAGGGCACAAGAAAATCCAAGATGTGGACCACAACCTGTGTTTGAGTGCCAATTTATCCCCTTCCCCAGTATGTCCCAGCACAATCGTTGTTACCATACTTCAAAGCAATTATGCAAACCAGAACCCATTACCAGAATCACGTGTGTACTGGTCCATAAATATCCTTATCTGAGGTACACTGATCTGCAGTTAGTGGTTGGAACAGAGTCGAAATGTGTAACAGGTTAGCTCAGAGAATTTCCTCAGGTCTAAAGCGTGGTTCAGAAGAAGGGCATGTGGACAGACTCCACAACTAGGGAGTGGGTTCATAGCTTGGGCCTTAGCAGTTTGTATGCTCCTTACCAGAAATAGATTTTGTATTTTTTGCTGACAATCCTTCGGTCCTTCCTGGACAAGTCTGATAGATAGAGGAACACCTAAAACATTAATGGGTGGGGAAAGAGAAAACAGAAAAGAAGTAATGAAGGACTACAGAAACCAGCAGAAAATCTTGAAGTATTTGGACAACATGCAACTTGGTGCTATTTGGACCTTTTTTTTTTTTTTTTTTTTTTACGCAGTGAGATCATTGTATCCCTTGATTCTGTGGGTAATGAGTTCTGCAAAACCCACTGACCTCCAGGAATGGCTCTGACCATACAGAGCAGTGCAGGGTGACAAAAAGAGGCAGTTTGAGAGCTGCTAGTTTGAAGTCCCCTCTATATATCCACTGCAGTCACACTACTTGTATCAGATAACTACCTACTGTTGCACATTATTTTCTCCCTATGCTGTCCCACCTCCTTGGACTTTCTGGGACACTCTGGGCTTTTTCCTCCTTTCTTAAAAGTCCCCAATACATTCTGATTTTCCATATTAAATCACTCATTCCAGCAGCACACTTTGCACAGCAGAAAAACTTTCTAGACTCTGAAAGAGCACTAAAAAGCACATTCAGCTTTATTAGATTAAATCCCCCTGAAAGGGAAGCAGAAGATTAAAAACCCTGGCAAGTGACTAGTGCTGGTCCTGGCCCAAGATGTCTCCATGGCCCAGCATCACAGCCACAGCTGTAATGCCAGCTGTACCTTAGTGCGGATGACGTTCTTATCGCTTTCAATTTCTGGCATGGTGTCGAAGTCACTCTCCTCCTCCACAGAGCTGTCTGTGTCAGAACCAGCTGGTGGCCTGCGCTCAGGTGAAGACAACTGATGTCCACCACTGGAGCTTGATTCGTCTGGAGCAGAGCATGGAGAAGGAAACAGGCAGGGTAAAGGTTTAATCCCTCTATGCACAGCAACAAGAAAGCTGCCTCAGACATCAGCTGCAATTTGCTGGGACAAGCTGATACGGCCACTTCAGGGATCAAGTTTCTCCATGACCACAAACCTTCCTAAAAGTCTTGGATATCAGCTTAAAGCATTTTCAAGGACCATTTTCCCTGCTCTGCAGCATTTTGGTTTTTCCCCATCCTTTATTCTATTACTTTTCACCTATAACATTTTCTACCCTTACTAACTTGTGCTCTGAAATCCGGAAGTCTGAGACAAGCCAGAAAGCTCTAGGAAAAGCAGCAGACTGTTCAGGGGTCAGAAGAAGGCTGACCTAGTTAATCTCCAGATTTTATATAAGCTTTATATATAAGCTTTCCTAAAAATGTTGTAGAACAAAAGACAAAGAGGGAGAAAGACAATTTTTCAAAGCCAGGGAAGCATCAGCTTTGCTCCCATTGCATGCACAGTATTGGTCACCTGTAGGTCAGCAGGACCTGCCTGCACTTCCTACAGGCTGGCCAAGCTCCCAGACAGCCCTCTGCCCATACTGGCCTAAGGAGAACACAAGTTTCATTTCCCAAATGCTTTTAAAGCACTACCTTGGGAACTGGGGAGGGGGGTAGAGTGGTGCTATTCCAGGACTTAAATCCTCCTGATTTTTTCCCAGGCCTCATGAAATATCAGTTCTGTGTTTCTTTGTCAGGTGTCCAGAGATATCACACCTTCACAGCCCAACAGCTGGGTGACACCTGCCTCAAGCAGCATTGTCACCAACACTTATCAGGTGACTGTGGCTTTGTCTAGTTGAGATGAACATTCCCAACGACAGAGGCTCTCTGGGCACCTCTTCCAAAGATTTGCCACCTTTTTGATGCAGACGTTTTGCCCTAAATTGCAACCTGAACTTCCGAAGCTGCATTTTTTTTTCCAAGTAGTTGCAAGCTGCTCCTAAACCAGCTTGCAGCTTTATTCCTTCTGGCTTTAAAGCACTTTAAAGTGCTTTCCCCTGCCTCAGGCAGAACACTCCCTGTGCCCCCAGTTCTGGAAGATACTATACCAATAGCACCATAGCTGCTTCCCTCAGGGGTGCTGGCTGTGATGGGGTGTGAAGATGTCATAATCCCAGATCCTGTGGAAATAGATCCAAAAGGGACAATTATTTTCATGTCAGTGCTGCAAAACCTCTCTGAGGTGAATACAAACAGCTTAAAGAGCTGGAGGGGCTTTGGAAAAACGGCATTCCTCCAAAACAGATGGCAGTCTCCCCCTAGAGAACACTGTGCAAAAGGCAAACCTTTGCTTTGCAACCTGAAGTAAACCCATTCCCTTCAGCTTCCCCACACAGGCTGCCAGTTCAGCTCACAAAAGCATGAGCATCCTCCAGCACTCTGCAGGGACCACATTACAGGGCTGCAAGATTTGGCAAATTCTAGAGCAAGTCTCATGATATTCAGAGCACCCTTATGAACTTCTAATTCTTCTCTTTCTCCTCCTCACACATCGATCTATTAAAATATTGCTGCCTCCAGTTGTCCCTGGAAGAGTCGTAGACAGCCCTTGGCAAGACAGCTGCTACGTAGTTTTAATCAAGCAAGGAGAAAGCAAGTGCTCCGTGCAAAAGAGCAGTCGTGATCTCATGCTGATGGCAACAGGGGCAAAGCTTTGCAGGCTGTGAAGTCCCTGCCTCCTGCCCACACACCTGAAGCAAGGAGGGCTGCATCTCCCAGTCAGGTTGCACCGGGACTTTCACCATTTGGCTTCACAGTCTCTCTTCTTGCCTGATACCTGTTTGATCCCCCTGTGGTTGGTCTCAGTTGCTGAACTGGCACCAAATACATCAGTAAACACAGTCAGCTGAACCCCCTCACTGAGGAGTCAAACACCCATCTCCCCAAAAGGGAGGGAAAAAGAGCAGGAGGAGCAGGGCCACATCTTCCAGTGGTGAAAAACAGCGAGACAGGCCTAGCTCCTTGTAAAGCTTCACCCTCCTAACAATATCATGTGGCCAGTCAGCAGCAAAGGACATAGGACACGGGATAGTAGTTAAAGCCAAGCAACCTTACTGCAGACTGGCAGTGGTCTGTCTTCCCAACCTGCACCTGCCTTCTCAGCACCTGATCTGTCCCAGGCTGACAGGTACAGGCAGACTCCTCTTCACAGCTAGCAATTCGGGGCACTTTTGTAACACCTTATGAGTTTTTATACCATTTCCATTAGCCACATATGTAAAGAGCTCCAATACTGTTCCCTGCCTGAGCCCAACTCCTAAGCAGGGCAGCACCCATCCAGCAATGACATTTGACATTTCAAGTCCAAACTACCACTTTCCTTTGATACACCCACCATGCTTGGTGGGCTGTGGGCTAAGAATTGGTCTCCATTTAAGCTTCTCTACCCTCCTGCTCCGTCCCTCTGACAGGACAACAAACAGCTCAGAGGAACGTCTGAAGAGGACAACACGGCACGGACTAAGCACCAGATGGAAGGTTCTGGCACACCACAGCCCCCCACATGACGCCCCTTTAGCCCTGAGCTGGGATTAGCAGGATGTTTTTGCAGGCTGCTGCAGGAGCAAGATCCACCTCCTACTCTTCAACTGCTGTGCAACCCTCCCTTCTCTCATGGCAGTTTTTCCTGTTGCTTTAAAGACATTTGGAAGTCCAGATCATTGGGAAGAGGGAGAGAAAATAATTTCCCCATGTTCACGACACCAAGGCACATGCACACTTCCTTCTCCCATTACTCTTGTCCCACACCGATGCTCCCTCCTTAATTTTTTACCAGGCTTTATGCTCTCAAGTGACTTGTCAACCTTCTCTCCCAAGTAACCACGGAAAGATTTAAATCTGGAAAAAGCAGGGAGGCTAAGGAGAACAGGCGCTCTGCCCTGTCTCTAACATCTGCTTCAGATCCAGCTCACCTACTAATTTCAGTCCCACTTCCCCATGTGTGAGTCAGCAAAGTAAATGTACTGCACTAGGTGTGGTTCCTCCAGCTACTGCCTCTACCAGACAGTGATGATGTGGAATAGAAGGTGTCCCACAGGATTAAAAAAAAGTTAACCACAGAAGCCGGGCACAAGACGGGTGACAAGAGCAAAGGGGCACATGGAGTTGCAGGATATTCAAACACAACAGGCAGAGACAGATTGCTCAGCACCTCCATCCACATTTTCTTGGTGGGGAAAGGGAAGGGGAGGCCCAGGGGTACTTTGGAGGAAGAGAAATTCCAGTGGGTGGGAAGAAGAAAAAAAAAAAAAAAAAAGGTCAAGAGAAAGGTAGTGTGCCCTGGGTGACCTGGAGAACAGAAGGAACACATCTCCTATGGAGAAAGGCTGAGAGAGTCGAGGTTTTTCAGCCTAGAGCAGGCTACAAAGAAACCTTATTGCAGCCTTTCAGTAGTTAAAGGGAGCTTATAAAAAAGATGGGGACAGACTTTTTAGTAGGGCCTGTAACAATAGGACAAGTGGTTTTAAACTAAAGGAAGGGAGATTCCAACGAGATATAAGAGAGAAATTTTTTATGATGAGTGTGGTGAAATACTGGCACAGGTTGCCCAGAAAGGTGGTAGATGCCCCATCCCTGAAGACATTCCAGGCCAGGCTGGACGGGGCTCTGAGCAACCTGATCTAGTTGAAGATGTCCCTGCTCATTGCAGGAGGGGTGGACTAGATGACCTCTGAAGGTCCCTTCCAACCCAAACTATTCTATGACAGGGAAGATGCTAGTTACCATTTTATAGGCATCAGTCAGACACACACCCTGAAGAGATGCAACAGAAAAAGAAACAGCGTGAGCATAGGACATGGTTTCTTCCCAGAGGAAAGGACTCTATGAACATGGTTATAAAGTAAAAGGGAGAAGACAGGTCACAGATGGAGCAGGTGGCTCTGGAAGGAAACCTGCAAACTCTGAAGGAACTGTGGTCCTCCGTCCTTTCACAGGGATACTGTTCAACAATCCTCCATTCCCAGGAAACCAGTTGTCTGTCCTCTACATCAATGCTAAGCACAGCATCTGTGCCTTGCGGCTTCTTTGCAAACTTCCCAAGCACCAGAATTTAACTTCCACCTCTTACCAGGGCAACTTGGAAAGCAGCTCCTAATCTGCCTTCAGTACTTGAACCCTCAGCTGCAGAAGCAGCAGCACTCCCTGGGGCTGCTGGTCTCACTGAGCACTGAGACTGTGCCTCCTTGCCTTAAACAGTGACCCCTTGTCTCATCACCCTGGAGCTCTCCCAGGGCCTCAGCTGGGTCCCTTCAGCTTCCCCAAACTCCACACAGGCCCTTCCCACCTCTCCAGAGCTCTAGGACATGCTGTTGTCTCGCAGCAGGATACATCCCAAATGACTTAAAATTAGAATATTTTAAGCACATTTTTACAGTCTCCTGCCCATTTGGTTGTGAAGAAAACCTTTTACACACATTCCACACACAGGGATGCCTATGTGGATCTCAGTGGCTAAAGCAACTCCTGAGAAGCCAAATGCCCCCAGGCCCTTGGTAGAAATATTAATTCAAGTAATGCCAGGTCAGAGTGAAGTTCCACTGCTGATCCTTTAAGCACAGCTCAGTTATACTAGTATGCTTATCTGGTGGTACATAGCAGACTGGAGAGACTGAATAAACTGGGGATTAAAAAAGGGAACACACCAAGAACCTTTCAATGCTATCAAAACGTAATATCCTCCATTTGCCCAAGAGGGAGGTACAAATGACGATGCCTTTATCCTCAGACCAATGCTTTGGACTACTTTGCAGACACTAATATTTAAACAAAATGAGATGGCCAGCTTCTCACACTTCTCCAGAAACCAGAAAGTCCCACTAGCACCCCCCCATCCACATGACAAAAATTTCCATCTTTCACTTGTAGCCTCTTAGATGCAGCTATGTTTTTTTAATGCAGAAATCTGCAGTATGCTGAAATACAGGTGAAGCATGAAGTAAACTTAATCCACTACCAAAGTAAATAACAGAAACACCACTACCTAACTGTATTAGTCATTCATTCACTTGGTTATTTGCAACTCCTAACTAAAAACAGATTAAAATTTAAATTAAAAAATTAGAGACACCATGTTTAAACCAGGCAGGGGAAATCATAAAGCATAAGAACTGACACTTGTTTCTCCCTTGTTTCAAAATTAATAGACCTGGCAGCAGTAACATTAGCCTGCAGCCAGGTCTAGCCAAGGCTTGCTCTTCCTCCACCCCTCTAAAAGCCAACGCCTCAGGACAGAGGTCAGGACCAGCTTCAGGGGAACCTGCTTCAAATGCCCTCTCTTGTGAGGGCAGAGAAGCAGCTCTAACACCTTTCAGCAGCAGAGACTATGTGGTACATGTACAGAGAAGAAGGTTTGAAGGGACAGAAGGTACTTGACTAACAGTCTCTTGCCTGGTCTGGGATCTGTGCTGTCCACTTAAAGCTGTCCCACAACAGAAGAAAAACCTTACCATCCTCAGGACTCAATCTCCCAGCCGAAGCCTTCCTCTGAACCCTGAAAAAGAACAGGGAGCTCTCATGAGACAGCAAACAAAGCCTGCCACCTGCCAGCCATGGTAGGATTATCCAGGACACCAACAGATAAACACTGTGCAAGCTCTAAAAAAACAAGTAAACAAAATACTGTTTGGACTAGGCATGGCCCAGCCATGACTGCTTGCTGTCCACCTCTCAGATTTCCAAAGCAACAGAGGGCTTTTTTACCCCCTCAATTATCTACCAGAGGCAGGACAACAGTTACATGACCGTCCCATTGTGCACTCCGTGTTGGGAGAGACTCTCAGAACACCTTCCCAAACCAAATTCCCCTGCTCAGGGGACCAAGCACATAAGAATCCACTGAAAGCACAGAAGGAGCTAGAGGCACACATCAGTATGATGCTTAAGAATACTACCGCTTTCAATGCAGGTGCCATGCAATACATATGCTCTCAACAAATAAAAAATAACAGCAAAAAAGAGCACGTGCCCACACACTTTGGTCAGCAGGAGCCCATTGAGTAGTCATGAGCTTGTTTTGTTGTTCTGTTCAGATGCTTGCTGCCCCACTTGCCCTGAATTCACTGCAGGAAAAGAAACAGAAAGGCTGTTCTTGTAAAACTCCTCAACTCACCTGATGTAGTGCACAAAAGCAACCACCACTGATCCCAAGTAAAAGGAGAGGAAACTCAGGAAGCTGAAGAACATGGCCTGGACATAAACAGACTCTGAGGGAAGAGAAAGCATCAGTCAGCTCACAGAGCAGAAACAGCCCTTCCTGGAGCCAGTGCTCCTGTCTTGCTCTTCCCAATACTACCTGGTGCCAATGCCAAGCCCCAAACAGTCCTTCAAGACAAATCACCAGAACCTGTTGCAAGGTCTCCCACCATTCCTTCACCCCTGGTGCCAGCTGGTGTGCCCGTGAGACCACCCTGTGCCACACAACACCTCCTGGAAGGGACCAGGGCTGCAATGGTTTTGACTCCTCTGCTGGTGCTTTCTGCCCCATCCCATCAGAGGGCTGCTGTCCCAGCCAGACCCTCCTACAGAGAACCACCAACTCCCCCCCATAAAGCTGCATAGAGCACAAAGACACTGACTTTTAATAGAGGGCACAATTGTGACTTGAAGGTTCTTTGTCCGCTGCAAGTTCCAGGTACGGTTGACATTCCCTGTGAGATACAAAGCGTATACCAAATGTAAAAATAACCAAACTTTAACAATCTCTAGCCCTTATCTCAGTTCTCGGCACCTCACCTCTCAGGCACCAGGACATGTCTTTTCACTAAAACCTGTGTGTGTGGTTTTGCTCCGAACCTTTCCCAGACTTCTAAATGTACAGCCCTTGCCACGTGCTTCCCTCAACTCCCCTCTACCCATAGCCTGTTTTTCAGACTACAAATCCCTGCTTGAGTCTTCCATATATTGCTCAAGTCTGGATGCCTGAATCCCACGGGCATCTCGTCTCCTATTCATCTAGTCTCCAAATGGCAGTTTCTGTCACCACAAATTCTGGGACACCATTTTTGCCTTTGCCCAAACCTCTGCTGGCAAAACACTTCTGTGCAGGGTGCCATGATAGCAACTTGTTATTTTTCAGCAGGGCTTAGCACACCCTGCCAGTACAGCTCTGCTGACAGCTTTAGGATAAGAGAAAAACACCTAGAAGGACTTCGGTCTTCCTCACAGCTACCTGGATAAGACATAACTATATGACCTTCCTTGTGTCATCCCACAGGAAGGTCCCCAAGGACTCCTGCTGCTCCACCACCTGGATAAAGCAACTAAATCTGCCTCCCAGCACAACTTACCATGAATGGAGGAAGGCACAGAACCCCCACAGGCATAATCCTCTGGCTTGATGACAAACACAACGAAGAACTGCTCACCTGGGAAGTCCTTTCTCTGCATGGGAGGACAGAAGACAACAGAATCTATGAGAAGTGAAACAGCCTCTCCCTCCAGTACAAAGCAGACGTGGCGATCTCCACGGGGCCAGAGATCAGGTTTTAGTTGCTACACAGGCACCAGACTTACAGAGACCTGCCTGTTCCGGACAAAGCCTGGCTTCTGTCTTGCTGACAAGCTGAGTTCACCAGTATACAGTACAGCAGTGCCCCAGTACAAGCGAATCAAGGCTAATGTGTTTATTTATTTTAATTAGTGCAAACCATTTACCTAAGCTTTGCTCATTGTAAGGCCCCACTACCACCACTCAGTGGTGGAAGAGCCAAGGCTTGAACAGAAGACACCTGGCTGCAGCCACTCTGATCTAGAGCCTCAGCAGCTAAGATGCAACTCACCTACTTAAGCAAATGTAAGCAAGGTTTTGTAGTAAAAGGTTACATCTCTTCTTCTACTTACATCAGCTGATCTAACAAAAAGAAACGACTGCAGCCACATCAGAATCAACAAAATAAAACTAGGGATGCACAAGGCAAGCCAGTGATGGGTAGGGGCAGGAGCAAACAAATACCAAAAAAACTCCAATCTACACACTACTGGGGAAAAAAAAAAAAAAAGAAAAAAGAAATCAGTGTCTCACCTGCACTGTTATAGCTGCCTGCTTGGTCATAGACTGGTAAACACCATTGAACTCCACATTATGGTCCAGGTCATAAACTGGGCACTGAAACAGACACAACTAAGGATTAAACCAGATACAAAATCCAAACTGATTTTGCAGGGAGTCAGCAGGAGAACAGACAGTGCAGAGCAGCAGAAAAAGGCCCCGCCTGGATTGACAAAGCGAACAAAACAACCAGGATCCATTCGGAAGTCAGAAAAGCCTCTCTGAAGACACCAGTTGCAGCTGCACTCACAATGTTGACATTCTCACAAGAGGCCTGCAATTTAATCCCAGAAGAGGATTCAGCCACCTTACTCTTCTACTACTCCTAGTACCTGGCTGGTTGAAAATGACCTGTCAGTCTCCCCTCCTGCCCTTCTACCATTCAGACATGGGGATGTGGGTAAGAGTTAATGTTACCCATTTATTTCCTCACCCCAGGTATTAAAGGCATCGGCCAAGACTTCAGAGGCAGCAGCCAAGGCATCTTGCACCTCTGTCAACATCTTGCTGCTCCTACAGTGCAGGTGCTTGCATCATTCAGGGACGTGGGAAATGAGGATAAATACCAGTCTATTTCCCAGCTGCAAGCAACAGCAAACCTCCATGGCAGGGAACGGCTGTCCTCCCCTTCCCAGGAAAGGGAATGAGTAATTGCATGGAGAGCAAATCAAATTGGAAAGGAGGAGAGACCTCACATCTGGAAATGAGAAGTTCCCCATGCTGCCTTGAGCAAGGGAAAAGACAAGGGGACAGCACTGTCCCCTCCCTGAGCCACCAGTAACCCACCCAATACCACTCTGCAGAGAGACAGACCCATGTCACAAGGCAGCAGGGTATTAAACCTCACAAATGCCCAATGGACAGGCTGGAGAGGAACAGTTTGTTCACCTATTGGCAACAAAAATCTTAGTGTGAGTTGCTTGAACTCCGCAACTTCCTTGCCTCCTTCCCACAAGATTTTTATTTCTCTTTCAGGGGCTCTCTTCACCACCACCACACTAGGGTGAAGCCCTTCCTAGGGCTTTTCTCTCTGCTGGGACAGAGAGCCCTTCACAGGAAGAAACAGAGCTCCAGCAGGCAGCTCCTTACCCTTCTCTGCTCAGACTTACCACAATATCCTGGACGGAGACAACCGAGCATGGGTAGACTGCATCGGACACCACTTCAATAATGACTGAATCGACATCCTGAGGAAACTTGTACAGAAAATACTGAGGAGAAAGCAGAGTACTGAGAGTCACAGCCCAGAAATTACACCTGCCAGTAACTTCTGACCCCCACTAAGATACCTGCACAGACCAAGCTGAGCTTTGGGGTTGGATATGGAGTGCTTTCACAAAAATTCAGACTTCAAATATTAGGACCTTATACTATAGAAGAGCAGATTAAATACATACAGACAATTCTCCCCCTTGCACAGTACACAGACATCTTCAACATGCAAGATACAGTATAGCCTCTGCTCCTCTTAAGCTTTTTTCCACGTGATCAAGTTAAAGTGACTTCATTGTATACCCTACTCCATTTTATGTTGCTATGAGTAATTTCCAGGTGTTTCCACACTGCTGGTTGTACTTTATATACGGAACATATCACAGAGTTTATCTCAGACGAGTTGCCTCAAAGACAGAAAGTATTGCGGAAAGTATTAAGTCAAATGGTTGAAACTGTGAAGAGTTTCAGAAATAAATGCCTGATATTAGTTTGTAGGATTCATGTTTCTTGGTTTTCTTTGGTTTTGGGGGCAAGGGGTAAAGGGAGTTTTCACTTTTCATTTCAGCTTTGAAAATATTTCAGCTATAGCTCTGAAAAAATTTGGGAAAAACTAACATCTGTCAGTATTCCTACCTTTACTCTGGGTGCAAGGAATGGTGTTTCTTTCGTTTCCATTCTCTGAGCGGGCCCACAGGACAGTCTGTGGGGTCAGGAGATGCCCTTCCCTGTCTCAGCAAGGGTCTTTTCAGATTTGGGCAAAAAGATGTCCCAGACCACCTCATTTGCACATTTTTCCAGTAAAAGTTCAATGCACTATGCCAGCCAGCTGCTGCAGAAGTAGGGTTTCTGTGCCTGCCCCAGCAAGCAGGCTTGTTGCAAGGGCTCCCACTGTCCTGCTTGGAGACCAGACCCTGAGAGCTCAGGTTCACAGTCAAAGCTACCACAAGGGGCTGATGGGCACCTCACCTCCACCTCAGAGGAGATGCAAGGTTGAGGACTGACACCAGCTACCTTCCTCCCTTCTTTATAGTCACCTGCACCGGAGGCAGGCATAGCCCATGGGGAGGGAAACTACTAAAGCTCCTGCTCCAAAATCGTTAACCTGAGACATTCCCAACTGGTGAGCTCCCTTTATGTCACATAGACCTTAGGGCAGAGCAAGGGCCAAGCCCTTTCAGATTTGCTTTCCCCCATCTCCTTCCCAGGAAGGAGGGCCCCCAACTGAAAAGGCAGGGATAAAGTAGGAAATCACCCTGGCTTTTTCCAAGTTTGCCCATTTCTACTAAAGCACTTATTCCCACCACCCCCCTCCAAGAAGGGTCCCTTCACTGCTGAGGGAGGAACTGGCTCCAACCACAAGTCCTTACAAACTGACAACTCACCAAGCCGGTTTCTTCAGCAGAGCACATTTTATTTCTCTGCCAAGCTAAGGACGCTGGTGGTCTGAGCTCCTTTCTTCCCAGGTGCACTGCCCTTGGAAAGCTTTAGGTTCTTCAAGAAGTCACTCATGAGGACCCTTCTGTAATTTTCTTTTTAAGTCACACTTATACCAGATAAGGGGCACTAAGACCTGCAGTTCTCTCCTGCACAGACTGAGTGGTATAAACAGACCCAGACAACACTCCTGACCTATATGAGCATATCTAATTTCTCCTTCTGCCCTCAGGCATGAGCTGAGTTCTGGACAACAACAACTACAGTTGTTTTGCTTGTCTTTTTCCAGTCCAAGGCTATTCCAACACTCATCTAGATTTTGAATTGCCTTTTTTTTCCTCCTCTTCCCCCTACAAACTTCTTAATACTTAGATTTACAAAAACTTCAGCATTGGACCAATTAAGAAGCATGCATCTTCTAGACTGTACATCTGGCCTATAATTAAAAGTGAATCTCATATTAATTGTGATAAAAGTCACAAAGTTAATTCCAGGCCATGTCCTAAACACTCTACATTCAAATTACAAGATCCTAAGTAATGAGTTTTTATAAAGAGCCACTACCATTGCCTATGCTTCCATAACAGAAAATACAGCATGTGTGCACAAACCAGCTTAAGACATTTGACAGCAAAATAAGATTAGCTGGGTTACCTGGTAATAGGACACCTAAAATTAAGTGGTGTTACCAACAGTGGCAGCTACAACAAAAACAGAGTACCAGACAGCCTGGGTAAATTACATACTCTCCCAGGTCTACAAGCTCTTGTATCACTATAGTTACTGCCAACAGCATTTTCAGTCAAGAGAGGACTTCTTGTATCTGCTGAGCTCTAAACAAGGCTGCTCAGCTGGATGTGCTGTACATGTGTGCTGTCTTCTGAATAACCAGACTTATGAGGCATTTCATTTATCACTTCAGAACTTGGCTTGCTGCCTGAGCAAGGAATAGCAGTCTGAGTTCTGTTGTACCTTTACAGCTTACCTATTTAGATATTTATTTTTCTCTAGTAAAAACTGAATCTCGGCTAGTCACACTAGGGCAATTGAACCAGTGTTGGCTGGAACAAGACACTGGTGCACACTGTCTTACATCCCATGAAGTGTAGCAACCCAGTGACCTCTGGACTTCTGTACATTTCTGGAATTTCCTGAACTGCAGATTACATTCATTTGGGTTTAGGTTCACTTATTCACTTATTTGCTTTGCAAGAGGACCCAATCGTGCTCCTAAAGGGGCTGAGGCACTGCTACCTCCTCACTACATCTACAGAAAATTCAACACTAAGGAAGCTTCCCCGCAACCTAAGTGGGAAATGACCTAGTCATATAAGGCTTTTGCCATCTCTAACAAAGGATCACATCAACCATTTGGACGTTGTAAGACATACAAGCAATGCCACACAGGACTGCTCCTTACCTGGGGCTGGGAAGGACTGGCAGTAAAGTTAAAGGCTTTGTTGGTCCTAGAAAAGAAATGTCAGCATGTTGAAGTCTAAAACTTTCAGAGTTGGAATACACACAGAATACCTTCGGATTAAGCAAAAGAATTTTTTTTTTTTTTGTGGGAAGGAAAAGAAGGGAAGAGTAGGCAGAAAAAAAAAACAAAACACACAACTCCCTTTATTACAGACACATAAAGAAATAAAATTTGTATTCTCACATCCCAGCTTACTCAAGTTGGAAGTTCTCGAGCCTGGTGACTAGCAGCTCATACGCAATATTAAATGGTGCCATGGAAGAGACCTCCACAAATATAGTCTGGTCAGATGGTCTTGTCTCAGGTGTTGGCTCTGAGGGACAGAGGGTCCGACTCACTTCTTGGTAATTGTAGGTTCTCTGATAGCTACAAGAGCCAAGGGAAGGGGAGAAGCAAAATTGGATTGAAGGAGAAAGAGAGAGAGACAGCAGTTAAAAAGTTGTTCTGCAGGTCTAAGAATGACACTATTTTTCCCCTGGTTACATAAGTGAAATACTAATTTGAAAACCCAGGACAATTCAGTCTTTCACCCAGAGCTCAAACTCCACCTCAGTTGCCTCTTGTGGTCTGCACAAGGGACTGGCCATCCCCAGCATTTCACTTCCCTGGAGGCTGCCTGTGCCATCTGCAGATGTAGCACATCCGCCTTTCGCTGGAGGCAGGGAGAGCAATGATGGCCCAGAACAGCTGCTGCTGTAACCATCCCCTGCATCGGGCAAGACACTGCAGGGTATTTGCTGCCTGTTGTCAGGATTTCAGTCACAGGATGAAGCTTCACATCTCAGATGGTCTAAAGCAGGGGTTTCAAACTCATTTTCACCGGGGGCCACATCAGTCTCGCGGTTGCCTTCAAAGGGCCAAATGTAATTTTAGGACTGTATAAATATAACTACTCCTATTCCTGGTCTGAAGTGTCAGCAAAGTCTCAGCACTTGCAGCCTAACTAGCTCTGACATTGCTAAAGTTACACAGTAGCATACCTATCACAAAGAAAACACCCCCAAAACAACCACCCACCCTCCAGAATAGACTCAACATAGGTGCACCTGGGGTGAGAAACAAAAGAACCCTTATTCCTCAAATGCACTGTAACACAGCAGTTAGGGTGCTCTTTCAAGAGCTTGTTCAAACCCTGCTCCGAACTAGAGCCCAATAACTACTTGCAAGCACTGTAAGCAACTGTGGAAATGACAACAGTGCCATTTGGTAGATTAACTGACTAGTGAGAGGCAGAGATGCCCAGCAGAGAAGCCTCCTGGTATTCCACATAGATATTTGAGAAACTAAGAGACAAAAGCAGGTTGCCAAGTGAGAGGTTACCTACCAAATCCAGGTCTTCCTGTGTTCAGCTAACAACAAGCAAGTGCGCTTTGTAACCAAGCCCTGGGGTCTACACAAGTAGCAAGATCTAACACCTGAGAAAGACTGATGGCAGATACAGCTGGCAGACCAGCATGTTACAAGGAAGACTCCAGTACTTACAGGCCTCGAAAAATTAGTGGGACCTGCCATGACAGCACTCCCTTCTGCTGGCGAACTACAAACAGGACAGGATATTGGAGGTTCTCAGAGCTGCTGTTCACGTTCACCCGCACTGCATCTACCTGCAGGAAGAGAAAGGAAAGTACAGATAGGTGTTAGCCAAAGGCAAAGAACAGGACAGCTCCAAATCTAGGTGGGAGAAGCCTGTCCGACTTCTTCAGTCTGACCAATATGGCAATATCCACAAGGACATCAGCAGTGTTTGTGACCAGACCGGTTATTCAGATCCAGAAGTCATTTACAGAAGGTGCCTCCTTGCTGCTTACCAGAATCACAACCCTGTCCCCAGGTCAGAGGCGACTGTCAGACAAGACACAGTGGACAAATGCAGCAGATGTAAGAGGAAGATAGTTCAGTAGCTTCCACTTACCCAGTTGGAAGCAACCTGAATAACTTCTGTTAGAAAATTAAGTAAACGCATACACAAAACATAGACCCAAGGCTACAGCTAAGAATTTTCTTGCTTGGACCCTTATGTACCCAGCTTAATCAACACTACTGAGAAAGTCACAAAGATGACTGAAGATGACATTAATAGTTAGGGATGAAAAAGCAGGTTAGCAGCTAGCACCCGACTCTGCTGTAAACGATACCAAGATGACCACAACCTATACACACCCCACCTAATAAAAGAGGAATACACTGCTGACTGCCCTCCACCTGCCAAGGAAGATTGCTTTGATTGGTGAGCAAGGGTTTTAATGCAGCCCACTGCACCAGCAACTGAGGTTTCTCCTTACATTACCTGGCCACCACACAGTTGCAGAGGTAGGACAGCTGCAAAATAGAAGGCCCTCAGTTTACTTTTTGCTTTGAGAAGCAAAAGCAAGCAGCTTGTCTGCATCAAAAGGAAACGGCACATTTCCATTTGAAAATAACATCTCTTAAGCTCCCTCTCCAGAGCTGCAGACATTGCTCAAGAAAACAGGGTATGAGAATGCATAACTCACCAGAAGAGTCAGTACATCTTGATTAGAGGCCTTTAATTGAAACCATATTAGGTAGATAAGATATACCCAATTTAAACCCACGACATCTTGAAATATTAGAACGAACTCTCACCAGATCAGTGAAAGGCTTTTCATTGATATCTCAACTTTGATTTACCCTCCAAGAAGAGTAAAGGTAGGAAGGGGCGGGGGGGGTGCTACCTTCTAAAAAAAAAACATACAGACTTAGCAAGGTAGCAGAAGGGCAACTACCCGAGACAGCAGCTTATGCTTACACTGAGGACAGCAGGTTTAGAAAATGTCTTGCATCTGCAACCACAAGGCAAAAAGAAAAATTCCAAGTTATTCCTGTTTAGCGATTTTAGACTCACATGGGAGTTCAATTTACTAGTACAAAACACCTTATTGAAAGCTATAATCATTATCAACTTCCCTGCCATCATCACCATAATACAGAGGCTACACTCACCAATTCCTAAAAATTAATGTCTTCAACCAAAAAAAACCCATAAATAATTTGCAAACACTGGAATCTTTTTCCACTGCCTTCTAGTCTCTAAACTTTTGCGATACTCTTTTGGCGTGCCTTCCAGCTTTTCATTCTGACCACAAAAACGACATACACAATTTTGTTTCCAAGTGAATTTCACAGTAGGGAGGTAAAACCAAGTTAAGAAAAACACCACCACAAAGCAAGACTGACAGGTAACACCTGAAGGGCATCACAGTAGTCTGCCACCACCACCTGCCAGCACTGGAAGGTCACTCTGCTGCTTCCTCAGTCTCTGCGGCTGCCCTGCTGGGCTGGGGACGCCAAGCCAGCACACATTGGTATAACTGGGAAACGCAGGGACTGGGCTGAATAAGCTGCTGCTTGTTTGTACGTGCTTGCTGTAGTTACTGTGACAAAGTACGGAGACACAAATGAAGTGGTGTTGGAACTCAACAAGAAGACAAAACCAAGGAGCACGAAGACACAATGGTCAAGCCAGAGTCCTGCAAGCACATAGAGCCATCCTCCATGCACGGGAAACCGACTGTCACTGCAGGAAGGACAATTCCAGTTACCCGTCCACCAGCTTTTTGTCTATGGAACAGTTAAAGCAAGCCCACCTCCACAGACAGGTGATTTACACTGCCCCTGGTTGGACACCAGCCTGTGAACCCTCTACGGCTGGGTGTGTCAGCACAGTCCAGTGAGGAGCTCACATCAGACCCAGAGCAAATGGTACTACTGGGTTATGCACCCTCAACTACGCATAAACGCAGGCTGGACATTGGGAAATTCTATTCTGCGCTGAATTCATGCATACAGAAACTACATGGGTTACGCATACATTGCAGATAGTCAGGTTTACTTTAAATTAGCAGAATCATTTGTCTTCATTGGAAGACTCAGAGTTGCATCTCTACTTCTAAATTCTCAACTTAAGAAATGTAATGGGTGTTTAAAGTATATGCTAATGCTGAGTGGTATTGAAAACAAAAAAAGAAAAAAAAAGTACTATTTTTCTAGTTTGCCCAGCCTTTGGACACAGAAGTGAAAGTTATATACAAGTGAGAATGCTGCTTCTTCCCACCTCGGGTCTTCCCTTTCAGCAAACTAAGTATTTTCAATATTGATTCTAAGAGGAAAAACACAAACAGAAATTCACAGGCTGTTCGGAAAAAGTCAGCCAGAAGAAAAAACCTGCTCTGAAGTATCCTACAGAACACATGAGAGAGGTCTACCTTTCTGTAATAAAAAAGTACAGCTTTTCATATCTATTAAGATACACTAGGGATAGTTCTATGATTTAGTCTTAATGTCCCTTGGAAATCCCAGTTCTTCCCACAATTGCATTATGGTGTACATGCAGCAAGTCATTTATCCCCAGCGGCACATTAACTTTATTAGTTTCTCATCCTGTGTGGCTTATACAGGTAAGAATACATGCTACCTGCATTCTACAGTGTATTATTTGAGAAGCCATGGCCATGTAATCAAATACTGTTGCATAAGCAGGCAAGCACAACACTACCAACACAAGGCTGGAGAACTATTTTAAATACTAGTATTTCATAGTCCAAGATGTTAACTAGACATTTAATGTGATTTTAAATGTCTGTTGGGCAAATTCGTGGAATTTCTAGACTCTAAGATGAAGAGAGAGGAATATCACACCAAGTCTACATCCCTAAAAACTTCTACATATGATGCAAGGAAGTGTTTTCTTAATATCCACCAGACAAAGCAGAGCTCTCCAAGTCCTGCCCAAAAGAGAAGGATTTTCTCCCCCAGTGAAGTTTGCAAGGTATTGAGGTCTGCCATTGCATCCTTACCACTAAAGGAGCTTTGCAAGACCCTTGCCTGCCTTGTGAAGCCCTGCGTCAGATGTGGGGAACATGCGCTGCTTCACAAACAAGTGAAGCATTGCTTGTGCAGATGAGAATGATCACCACCTACCCCTTTCCTACAGCTCATACCCTAACTGAAAGATGAGAAAACAGCCCTCACCTACTTCAGGAGTCAGGAGTACACTGCAGGAGGGGCTGGAGCCTTGTGGAGATGTAATCCCAAGCACATCTTTGGGTGAACGAGATCACCCAGCCAACAAGGCTGCTTATGGGGACAGCAGCTGGGAGCTTGTGGCTGGAATTAGGTTGGCTTACAAGTGTACCCATGCTGCAAATGCTGCAGCACTATTAACTTGATTTCCCTTCCCACTAAACCATACCGGAGAAGGGGAGCAGGGCAACAGCTGAAGGAGTTATACCCAGACTCCACCTCACGCACTATAAATCCCAGCAGAGAACAAGACTTTGTAACTGTGCTATGACTCCACCTTGGCCTTGACTCTTACGTTGCATCCTGCTGATGCAGCCCAGAACCTGGGAGCAGCAAATATCTGCACAGCATAGCTGGATGAGGCAGGCCCTTAAATCCCAAGAGGACATGCAAGTCTTGGAGTCTATTTCCCTTGGCAGCATCTATTAAGAACCCAATTTGAAATGGCAGTTCCTGCCCTTGCAGGAAACAGTAACTCACAGTGCCTAACAGGACATAAGCATCCCATCCTCACCCTTTGTATCCCTACCATATTTTCTCTGGGCAAATTTGCTCAGGGCTCTGCCAGGTTCTGGATATTTCCACAGATGGAGACTCCACAGCCTCTTGGGCAACCCGTTCCAGTCTTTGACTGTCCTCACAGTTAGAAAGAAATAAAGAAAGAAAGAAGAAAAAAAAAAACAAACCAGGTGTTCAGATGGAATATCCAGGGTTTCACCTTGGGCCCACTGCCTCTTGTACTGTCACTCTTGCCCAGGCACCCACTGAGTGAGAAGAACTCAGCTCTTCCTTCTTCATGCCCTCCCATCAGGTATTTATACACAACGATGAGATCCCCCTGAGCATTCTCTGCTTCAGGCTGAACAGTCCCAGCCCTCTCAAACTCTCCTTATAGGAGAGATGCTCCACTCCCTTCATCATCGTACTGGACTCACTGCAATAGGTCTGTACTTTTCTTATACTGGGGAGACCAGAACTGGACCTGGTAGTCCAGGTGTGAAAGCTTTGCAGCTTTCTAATTGCCCAAGGCTAATTTGTAGAGCATTAATCCTCCATCTTTTACAAGAGAAAGCCAGCCCTGTAAGAACTTCCTGGACAAGCCCAACAGTTAAACTTCTCATATAATGACTCATTAGCGCTCAATTCACATACATTTTCACCCTGACACCCTCCTGCTGGCCTTAATGTCCATTGGTGAATCTAGCCAAAAGATTTAGCATTTTCATTTCCTGTGAAGGGAAAGCTAATTAATACAATGGCTGCAGGTGCAATAATGCAGCTGAAAAATGCAGGCTGGACCCAGTGAAAGCCCTACTGAGCACAGGCCTCCTGCTGCTGCTACACATCACAGTTTGAGCTCTCCTGCTGCTCCTCTCCCAGGGTGGCTGGAATGTTCCTGAGCAGGACCTATTGCCCTTATGTGCACAGGGTTACAAATTGCCTCCTCTTTGCTGTCAACACTGATACTTGCTTCTCTCCCTAACCTACAGGTGAATGCACTGAGTATATATTTTTTAAGATTTCAAGGCTCTTCCAGATTAGATGGTTTACTAGTCTAAGAGCAGTCAAGTTTCCTTTAAGGAAGGGAAAAAAAAAAAGGCAGAGGGTGGCAGGAAAAAAAGACCTGCCTATGAATCCAAGGGTATTAGATGTTTACTTAACTGCCAACAAGCATCGCCAAGATTAATTCATTCTGTTAAGGACTGATAATCTATTTTCAGGCAGCCCTGCTGCTGTGGCTAGTGCCACTCCAGATGCCTGCAGGGTCTGCTCAAGTAACCAGACTTTTGTGAGTTTTAGCTTCCCCCATATAGCTAATTTACAACTACTGAAAGGCCTCTTGATTTTGCAGTGACATGCTACATGTCCGCAGCAGTAATCATCTCCATTTTACAGATGCTGAGACTCAAGAGTGCAAAAAGAGGCAGAGGGCCACAAGCAATGTGTTCAGGGCTTCATTGGGAACAATGATGGAGACATTCAAAGCCTGAGAGATGTTCCCTGTATAGTTTCTACTGCCTGGCCCTCAGAAACACCAGGTTGAGAGGGACGGTGTTATAAAGCCTGCAGCTCACCACACACAGCTCTGCCACCCTCCTGCTGCACTACTGAATGGCCAAGAAGCGACTTCATTTGCAGCACTTGGGGTGCATTCCCCCTTCCCTTCCTCCAAGTCACATCCCTCTGACTCTTTCCAGCAGTTGCCCAACAATGCCTCTGCTCCCCAGATGACAGATCTGTAGTCTCTCTTCTGGGCAGCACTCAAGCATCCCTCTCTCCTCCTCTTTGATGCTCTGCTAATATCTCACTTGGAGACCCCAGCATGCTTTTCAAATCCTGGTGTTCCTCAAAGTTTCGGTTTTTGCAAATAGACCTCAAAACAATTTTGTTCATGCAATTACACGAATTACTGATCCCAATGTTATTATAAAATTAGCGGAACTGTCCTCCCCAGGATGACACCTCCATCTAGCCTCATCTTTGATCCCAATGACCAAAGCTTGTGCAAGATGAGTCTTGGAGGATACTAAGCACATGGCTTACCTGTGCCTCTTGTACCCGTATGCCAGGGAAGGGCTGCAGCATTTCCATGGGGTTATCAAGAGCAGCAGCTGTCACAGAGCAAACATTCAGGACTAAGATTTCTGCTCTGCATCTAGGCCAGTGTCAGAGGGCAAATCCTGCAGTCCACACCCTACTACAAGAAAGGTTTAATATTTGTCCCTGTGGCACCTCATCACCACAAAGGTAAAGGTGCGGGACACTTACATGTTTGGTGCCTACCATGGTATAAAACTCAACCATACAGTGCCTCTCAGATATAAATCACAGAATCCCCCAATGGTTGAGGTTGGAAGGGATCTCTGGAGATCATCTAGTCCAACCCCACTGCTCAAGCAGGGTCATCTAGAGCCAGTTGCCCAGTTGGGTTTTGGATATCTCCATTGGTGGAGACTCCACAACCTCTCTGGGCTACCTGCTGTGGTGTTTGACCAGCCTCACACTAACAAAAAAAAAAAAAAAAATTCCCATCTATCCCAGAGAAGGGCAAGGGAAAGGAAACAACTGCTCTGGTGATTAACACTTTGATATGGAGAAGCCTGAGAGGGGAAGGAAAGTCACTTCCCTCTGCTGTGATCCAGCAGTTAGAACCCTCATCTGGTTTTCCTCTGTTCACAAAACTAAGCTGACCATACACCATCTACAGCATTTACTCAGCTTTGCTGCCATTTCCATTATCTTATAATATTGCTAGTGTAACACTAGTAAGAAATAAGATTATCAGGAGGAAAGAGGCAAGATTTTCAGGACTCAATATTCTTTAAAATCTAAGCACTTACTCTCATTTCTTACCAACACAAAAACTGGTATATGCTATATTACCACCATACACAACCTCTCTCCACCTTCCCTGTGTTTAGCACTCTGCATTTGCTCCCTATAACAGCTGGTTAGAGCTCTGTTGCCCTGTTCCCATAAAAGCCCACATTCAGGTGCCTTGAGTTCTCCTAGGTCTGAAAATACCTGGGGGGAGCATCCAGCTGCATCGAGGCAGGACCACCTCTGCCCTAAGTATGGGCTCGTAGGTGTGATTCCATCCCACTTCTTTCATTCCTCTCACCTTTCTACACTCTCCACAGGCAAAACTGCTTCCCAAGCCACACTCAGATAAGGTATTTCAGACAGAGAGGAACATCACAAAGTCGCAAACAACATCTACAGAGTGGCTCGTTAAGAAGATCAGAGTGTACTTTAAATTTCACCTCTATGCTCTTCCTTTGTTTGCATACAGCCAAGATCAGTCAGGAGCATCACACCACGTAACCCCATCAAAAACTTTCCAATAAAAGCCCAGGAAATAACCAGAGTGATTGAGAAGTTGGACAGATGGTGATTGAGGCTCCAGTCCATCTAGTTATTTACCCTGCCACCATCACCACAGTAACACAGGGCCTCTCTTATGGGCAGATCCTGCCCTTCCGGTGGAAGGGCCAGACCCCAGTCCCAGGATGCAGCTTCATTCTCCACCTCACGGGTCTCAGGGATACAGCAGCAGCCCCCAGCAGCACAAAGCATTGCTTGATGGGCCTCTGCCTGACCTAATAGCTATTCCTCCAAAACACGGCAATAAAACAGGTGGGATTTGCCTGTGGGCCAAAGCTACACAAGAAGTTCCCAACTAACTCCCTCCAGGTCCTCCCCACCACTTGCAGATGAACTTGGGGATATCAGAGCAACCAAGTTCAGCAGAATCTAGATGCAATTATGAGGAAGCTTTGGAAAGCGGAGAAAAGATTAACATTTAACTGCAAGCAGAGCTTCTCTCATTTGCTGTCAATAACTCTTTTTATTTTGTGTAAGAGTGGAAGGAACCCTAAATTGGTGTCTTTGAGAAAGACATGTTGCTTGGCAGGGTGAACTGCCTAGCAGAAGCAACACAAGGGAAAGGGATAACAGTGTAGCACCTACAAACCAATGTTTGTGCTTTTTCAGGCCTTCTTCCAATTAACCTGCCTTAAACTTTTAATCTATGTTTTGCTTCTAGATTTTGTTGTCTTGATATAGACTACATACATATTTTCATGCAACAGATTCAATGAATTAACCACTGAGCCAATACTAGTAGTCCCATCTTTCCCTTTGAAAGTCAGCATTTGGTGTTTGCCTCAAGGGCATTATCTCCAGCAAAATATTTCTAGAATAGGGGAAAAAAAGCAGGAGGCAAAGGGAAAAAGATGATTTATTTAGTTCGAACACCATTCTCCGTCCACGCCTTCCAAAGATGATTTCATTTTAAGAACAAGCAGTTCTGACACAAGAGCCCCTCCCAGCTACAGAACCACTGCTCCATTCACATAGACCCTTCCCTCCCAACACAGAAATAAGATCCTACCTATGTTGCATGTAGAGGCAAGAGGAACTCCTGCTAAAAAAGCACAGTTTTTATTTAAAATAATAATCCTCACATTCCTTCCCATTGCTAAGACTCTGCCATGTGCACCTCTATTCACCAGCCAAGCTCATGACAGTTGTTTCTCATTTGACTGACCTTGAGCTTTTTTCTGTATTTCAATGTGGACAGAGCAGTTAGACAGCTGAATAAAGAGAGAGCTCTCAGCACTATATTACAGCACATTTGACCAGGAAAGACAAATATTTGTACTTCAGTTCTATCACCACCCTGGAGATAGGGGGAGAAAAAAAAGAGAAAGAAACTAAAATTTAAAAAAAAAAAAATTAAAAAAAAAAAAGCAGCATATCTGAACTCCATCCTTGAGTAGCGAACAGGCAGGAGCTGGTCACAAATTCACACAGCTGAACAGGATCAACATGGCTGCAAATATTAAGCAAAATAAACGGGGCTCTTGTTGACAGAAAAGAGTCCTTGGACTGATTATTAGGTCTGCATTTCCCACAGAGATTACACATCAACTTAGGACTGTGCAGATGTGAATTTACGGGCAAGCAGGAGGTTGCAACAACAGTTTCTGCCGCAAGTGAAGGTTTACAAGATCATTACTATGGATTCCTTTCCACCACCTCATGCTAAGCAAAACCTTCGAATCACACCAGGGCTTCACCACGTTCTCTGCCGCACCCACACACAAGCCGCTCCTTGTGAGACCGGTGGGGATTATCGATCCACGTTGCGACAGCACTTGGTCGTGGGCCTGACGAGGCAGCAAGCCAAACCTGTGGGCAGGGAACACATCCAGCCAGCAAACACACAGGCTCCTCGTTACAATGGAAGGCCTCAGTGCAGGATAACTCTACAAAAAGCCACCAAATTGCTGCTGTCTGCTGCTGCACAAGGAAGAGGCACTTCATTTTTATGTAAACCCTGAAATTAAGGTAAGTAAGATTCAGCTGGATGGGCTAGAGCAACTGAGCGAATGAAGCACATACCAGACAGTGAAAAACTCAGTTGCACTTTTCACTGCCAACAAAACAGGGGGAAGCAGAGACCCTGAAGGAAAATAGTTAAACAGAGTGACAGGTGTTACAGAACCTCTTTCCTGCCCTCTTACGAAATGAGCATCACTCCTGTCTGACAACAAAAAAAGCAAGACCTCAGAGGAGTGATCCGTTTCAGCCTTTCTCTGTCTTTGTGCCCTAACGTCAATAAGTCTTAATTGCCAGAAGGAGTCTGTCAAATAACCTTGGTCCACAGTTTTCTTCCAACATTTCTGCCAGGAGTATTAAAACATCCAAAGCACCACAAACTAAATGACACACTCTGGGTATGTCAAGCACAGTCTTGGTCACGTTAACGTAATTGTTCCAGGATTAATATTTTTCCTTTAAAAGTTCAACTTTGTGCAAATATGCCCTGTGGACTTACACTCTGCTATGGATATTCTCATGAGTTCACTTGCTTGCAACAGTGTCTGTGTAGCATAAATGGAAGTAAGACAAATACAAAGCATGTTAATGTTTATCTTTTTCCTTTTTGAAATTTTGTCCTCTAACCAATGTCACCAGGGAGTCTCCAGGACAGCCAGAAAGAAAAACTAGGAGTTTCCATACTAGATGAAATAGGTACCTGTTTTTGACCACCCGCAGACTCCAAGAAGACATTAAAAGTAAACAAATAAATCCTTTTTCAAACAGCCAGTTAAGGAACAAACTACACTCTAATAAATACTGTCTTCCTAACCCACAGCAGCTGGAACTCTGGGCTAGGGCAACCCTTGAAACAAAAGCGTTTATAGCCTTGGTGTGGCAGCAAATTTTGAAAGCTCATGGCAATAACTCTGGGGATTACTGTCACACAACAAATATCTGGTCATTCCTTGGCTCCCAAGTTCTTCACCTCAGTGACACCTCAGATGTGCATTGAATTATGTTATTCCTTTTTTTTTTTTTAACATCGTTCATTTGTATTAAACCATACTGAAGCAGCTATTTCTAAGCCCAAAGGAAAACATCAGCACAAAGAATGTAAGGAAGGCTGTTTCTGAAATCCTCTGTGATTCTGTAAGTATACACAGCAGGAAATAATGTTTGCTTATGCAAACATACTAAATTATATTCTAAAACTGAGCAGATGGCACACCCTTACACTACAGCTTTTACAGACTGCACTTTCATTCCCCAAATATCCCCTCAAATAGCAGATGAGGTCTGTATAGGAAAAATATACCTTCCTATCCAATAACTCCTGCACAAGTTATTTAAGGACATTTCAGCCTCCACTTACAATGTAAATGTTTGTATTATAAATTGCTGCACTGTTCTTGGAAAGAGTTCAAACTGAGGAGAGACATTTTCATTAAGTTACTGTTATTCAGAACATTTTTTCTTTTTCAATCTAAACATTTTGGGGAGGTGGGAAAGGGGTGGCAGGGGAACAACTAAACCTGATCAGTTTTGATTTTAAACAACAGGACAGCCCAACAAGAAGAGAGTAATTTTAAGATTTAGAACAACATCCAAATTCAAATGAGATTCTTTAGTTCAATGGCAAGTTATCGGGCCTGACAGCATTAACTTACACATTAGAAAGAAAAACAAAATGCGTGCCAGCACCGAAGTCACCATCTGAAGTCTGCAGGCCACCTTGCAAGAAACCAGAGCAGACCTCTCAAGCTTTTTTTCTGAAGCCTGCAAACTGATAGCCTCCCTCAAGACGTACTCTCTTTTGCTACTTTAGGTAGGGAAACCCACAACAAACAAAATCTCAGAAAGCCAAAGTATGAAGGAATCTCAGGCAGACACATGATCCCATCCCCAACTCAAAGCAAAGCCACCTCCCACACCATTCCTCTCACTGAGAATATCCAGTTTTTGCCAGAGCCAAAGCCTTCAAAATTGTATTTTCTGCTGCAGAATACAACAGTCAAGCGCATGTTTTTAGCGGATCCCCATGTCATTTCTCTCACAGTTTATTTTTACTTTGTCCTGTAAGCCAGAACTTTGGGTGTGACTCCGGGCAGGGTGAGGAGTGGCCAGCAAACCCCATCGAGAAGCAGCAAGTGCATTCCAGGTGCTGTGCCACAGAATGACAGAATGGTTGGGGTTGGAAGGGACCTCTGGAGATCATCTCTTCCAACCCACCTGCTAAAGCAGGTTCACCCAGAGCAGATCACACAGGAACGTGTCCAGGCAGGTCTTGAATGTCTCCAGAGAAGGAGTCTCCAAAACCTCTCTGGGCAGCCTGTTCCAGGGATCTGGCACCCTCAAAGTAAAGAAGTTTCTCCTCATATTCAGATGGAACCTCCTGCGCTTCGGCCTGTGCCCGTTGCCCCTCATCCTATCATTGGGCACCACTGAAAGGAGTCTGGTCCCATCCTCTTGAGATCCACCCTTGGGATATTTATAAACATTGATGAGATCCCCTCTCAGCCTTCCCTTCTCCAGGCTGAACAGACCCAGCTCTCTCAGTCTCTCCTCAGTGTCCTTTACACTGCCTATGCTGTCACTTCCTGGGGTTGGTTGCTTTCTTTAAAAGAGATAAATTACATATGCAAAAGTTATTCCAAAGGGATTCTGTTGAACCTTGCTAGGCTTCAGACATCATATACTAAAACTTGCATCAATTTGTCTGCCTACATTTCTGCCTCACAATGCATTAATATTAGGCTCCAGAAATGGTGTATTGAGGCCCTTCCAGTGTCCTGTGGTAAACAGACTAGAGCCAGCAACCATAAAGCAACACGGTTCAGATCCTGGAGATCCTACAATAACAGGAGCTCTACAGACCTTCAAACACTTGTAGTCTCCCCAGTCTATTTGTTTTTCTACCTGCGTCTTTGTGGCTAAAATGGTGGGTTTCCACTCAGCATTAAGGAAATACAGATCCTACCTTGTTCTCCTCATTATAGCTCCATCTCCAAACAGGAGACTAAAGTTTTACTGCATGCATGGTGTAGCTGTGGGCTGAAACTTGGGCTAGAGCCAAGACTTATGGCATGAAGACGAGGTGCAGGAGAGCAAGGGAATACTTCAAGGTAGTTTAGTTCCAGCCTGAAGAGTCCTACACATGAAGCCCAAAACCAGCTCAGAAGCAAGAGACAAAAAATTTCCTCCTAGAGTTGTCATAGCAGACGTGGGTGCTGCTGCAGTGAGACCTACATTCGCATGTGAAACAGCAGAGAACAGTAAACACAGATTTGATCACTGCCACTTACTAAACCAGGTTGCCCTGTGTAGCAGATCAAGAAGTTTCCCTGCAGCTACAACAGATGGCTTTGGTCTGAGCAAGTGACTCACCACACAATCCCAGAGGAACGTATGGGTGAATTCCAGTTCTGGCTCCTTGCCTAGCGGAAAGCAAGTGCAACTGCCATCCACAGCCAGGCTGTAGGAGACCCATTCACTAAGGGACAGAAGAACACAAATGCATCACACTCTTCAGGCTGGAAAAGGCACTTGTTCTCTACTAGAGAGTCACAAAGTTTAAGGCAGAGGTGTCCCACTCATTTTCACAAAACAAGTTGGACACCCCCACTTTAAGGCATCTAATTGAAAGATTTCTGTTCTTATTGCGAGTGTCATTTCCCTTCTTCCCTTAGGTCAGCCAACTTTTTCCTATCATGCAAGAAGGAAGGATAATGATGTTAGCAAGCCTCTGTGGCGGTACACAGCCTCTCTCACTCACTTGCTGAGGGTAATTGTTTACTGATCTCCCCTCAAATAGACTCCACACAGGAAACAGTCTTTCCAGGGCTACACATCCTCACATGGCAAAACTGCTCAGTAGAGAAGTCACAGCTTAATCTACTGCCAGTCACAGCTTACAGTAAGGCTGGGCCATATGGGAACTGAGATTGGGGCTCTGTTCCTAGTCCTGGCAAGGGAGGAGGAGGAGGTGGAAAAATATCACCCACTCTTTCTCCTAAAATAGGTGCAGCCCACTGCTCAGCTTTCGGGCTCATCACAACGAAGATGCACTGCATGAACATTGAAGAGCTGTGTCTGGATTGCAGCAGCTTTGCCTACAAATGGAAAGTTGAAAACTTGTTCTCCTGAGAGATAACTTGGTTTTCCAAACATAGTCCATCTACCTTCCAAATCTTACATTCAGCTGACCTGAGCTCTGACTAGGAAGAAGAACTTCTGTTGTCCTCAACAGTCTTCTTCCTCATGATACTCTCTTGCACTACTCAGGACTTTGTACAGGAAATATCCACAAGCACAATGTTAGTGGCATTTGTTTTTCAGCAAATTAACCATTAGCAACTGCCAGAGCTTACAGTGGTGAAGGGAGTCATTCACTCTGAATTCCCTCAGTACTCCCACGCACACTTTTGTTTCTTTTTGGAAGGCCCTGTATTATTGCAATCATGGAATTAAGCAGATTCTCTCACTTGTCACATAAAACCTTCTCTAGTCAATTGTAAATCCAGCAGAAATATTTTGCAACTCTCATTCAGTCTTCCGGTTAGGAACACACTGCACAGGCAGCTCCAGCAAACCAGTTCTCCTTCCATCCTCCCTACCAAGTAAGGACATGTCGGATATGTGGAATTGGAGATGCTCCTGAGTGTGGTCATTTTTTTCCCCATCCTGGATGCCTCCAGTTTAAACAATCCTAAAATAAAATAATCCTGTTTGCCCAACTAGTTGTTCACCAGACTTCTAATAGTGCACACATGCCTTTGCTGTTAGAGCATAGGTGTGCAGTGACAGGTGCAACACCTGCTTTTATTATTGTATTTTTTACACTCACAGTTAAACATTAAACAAACAGCTGTGCAGAGGGGAAAAATTAAAAGTGCATCTAGGAGGAGGAAAAGGGAACCAGAAAAGCAATAACACGACCCCATAACAAATGAAGACTTTCCACCATGAGGAGGAGTTTGACATTTCCATCTGTTCACACGTCAACTCTAGAAGCCCCTTGCAGAAGAGGTAGCTGTGCTTTAGTTTAACAGCTCCACCTCAGAAATTAAGGCCTTAATCCCAGTTGCCAAGTACAAAAAAGCCGGACAGCTCTCCTGCTTCAAGGAACAAGGTGAAGTATTTCTGCACAGCACACAGGAGGGTTTTTCTCACACACACAGAGACCTGGCAATGTACATGTGCGTAAGAGCTTCAGCTAGGTGACTTGGTCAGCATTTAAGTACGCTTATTTTCATTTTACACACCCAGGAGCTGTACAAAAGGGAGGTGAGTTGCCAGTCTCAAAGCAGCCCTGCTCCAGAGCCCCAAGTTGGACTTTCTTCACCTCGTAAACACCTGCTCATTGGCAATCTCATAAGACTTGCTTTTCTCCTTCTGTCATGCATGTATACCTGTATCCCAGGGAGTTAAGGAAGACTATGTGAATGAAGAACATCCTTTGAGATAAACACAAGTATTTCCAAAAGACGATGTCTCTAAAGAACCAGACAGGAGTAGCAGTCTTATTCCCTCCCTTCTCTCATCCATCATTCAAGCATCACTCCATTCAACTGCATTTTCAGATGTGCCCTGGCAGCCACAGACACGAGCAACCAGAGCATTTACAGGGGACTAATGGGTCACAAGCCAATCCTTGCACCTTGTCCTTGACTCTGAGTTGTCCCTTGCTTTGTAGGCCTGCCCTCATGTGAGAGAGCAGCAGAGAAGGGAAAACAGCAGAACCCACAGCATCAGGAAAACAAAACACTGTTTCAGAGCCAGACTACTCCTGACCTGACTTTGCTTCAGAGGGAAAGCAATTACATTCACCCACTGCAGCCCTTCCACATGGAAAATGCTCTTTTTATTAAATTAAATTTCCTATAACTAAGGTTAATGATCCATGTGATATCTGCCTCAAGGTATCAAAGGCTTCTGGCTGACCTGCCATCAGCACAGAGACAGGAGGAGACTGAAAGGACCAGGAAGAGCAGAGAGCCTGCCAGTGGCAGCCAACTGGCAAACACTGGCTGACACTCCACTCATTAAGAGTTCAAGACTAGAGACTGCACTGAAAGCCAAGGACTAGCACACCGAGTTTTTGCAGGACTTGTGTTCCTTCAGAAGGTCCCACAACTACCCCGAAGACAGCATGCCCCTAAGTATGTTAATGACTCTTGCACAAGAAAAACCTGCCCACAAGAACATGGTCCCAGATCAGCGTCAAGATTTCCACCACCAAGCTTCTAAACTTCAAGCAATCCTCATCACCAGAGAGACGCAGGACCACCAGGACAAATCAGCCTCTAGCTCTGACCAGGCTGCCCAGAGGAGACCCGGTCATTTTTGTCTCTCGTCAGTTCAGAGCCACAGCTGGGGAAGGGTTACACACACCTGCAGCCAGTTGCCTTGATTAGGCCAGACACCTTCTTGAAGACTTCTGCTGGTTCACCTCAGGAATACCATCTGTAGGGCTTCTCAGTGAGGAATCACAGAATGGTTTGGGTCAGAAGGGACCTTTAAATGCAGTCCAACCTTCTTGCCATAAGCAGGGACATCTTCCACTAGATCAGGTTGCTCAAAGCCCCATCCAACCTAAGTTTGAACACTTCCAGGGATGGGGCATCCACAACTACTCTGGGCAACCTGTTCCAATGTCTTACCACCCTCAGCGTAAAAAGAATTCTTACGTCCAACCCAAATCTACCCTCTTTCTGTTTAAAACTGTTGCCCCTTGTCCTGTCACTCTAGGCCTTGGTAAAAAGTGTCTCTCCATCTTTCTTATAAGCCCCTTTTATATACTGAAAGGCCACAATAAGGTCTCCCTAGAACCTTCTTTATCCTTAGGGCCTGTTTGGGGCACCCCTCATCAGAAAGTCTCCTAGAACAGTTTATCTTTATTTAAGTGGGTTTTTTCTCTTCCAAATCAGTTTTCATAGCACAAGCTGGTTGCATGGCTTCTTTAAGCATGTTCATGGCAGTGCTTGGAGAGTTCTGCATTAAAAAAAATACTAAGCCTCAAACCTCAAGTTTCTCTTCTTACATATGCTCTTGACAATCTCAGTATCTATGCAGAGATTTCACATTCCAGCACAGAGAAACGTGCAGATTAGTGTCCTAAAGTTTCCGCTTAAACGCAGCAGTGATCTGGGCTGGCTGGCTTTTCATGGCCATGGGAATGGCCTAGAGTCTGAAAGCAGCCATTGAGCAGAAGATGCACATAGATACCCACAAACACCACCAAAAAGCCATGTACTCCCTTCCCTGCCTCCTCCCACTCCACCATCACCTTAGTTCTCCAGGAGAGAAAACTTTTTCGTGGAAGGTGTCCAGCAAAAATACATGGCTTCAAAGAGCACATTAAATTGAAGGAACTAGATTCATTTTAACTCGTCAGTATGCACGCTGTCTCTGCTAACAAGCCCCAGACAACATTTGGTCTGCCAACAGGCCCTCATCATAACACCCAATACCTGAAGCAGCCTAACTTACACTACCACCACCAGTTTCTACAAGGAGGCTCATGCCCAAAGCGCACTTTTGACCTCCTGAGTTCAATGGTGACACCCAACAGTTAAGTAATGCTGCACTCCATTGCATCACAGCCCCAGCACACAACTCCTGCCCCATAAATACCTGGTGCATTTTATTACACAGTAACACACACTGTAGAAGAAAGACGAGTCTTGAAAGGTCTGGATCTTTCAGAGTTCTAGAGTAAAGCAGAGCAAGGGATGATTAATGCCACCTTCACTGTTTTTCCCCATCTTTTATCATGCTTTTTACCAACTCCCTTCATACTGAAGCTCTAGAAATATGGTGTGGAAACAGTGACGTTTTCCATTTTTTCTCTTCCTCTACAAGTGAAGACAGGAGGGAAGATTCATCTGTCCAGTTCACCATCTTTTGGTACATCAGAACATCTTACCCAGCAATTAACGCCCAATCCAAACAACGGGGGCAGAGTTTCCAAGGTACCACTTAGCTATTTGAGATAAACACATTAAAAAGGGGGAAGGCGGAAAACCTGCAATAGCTAGGCACACATAAATGGCAGATTTCCTTCCCCCATCAAAGAGCCATGGCTTTCGCAGTGCTGCCCCACAGCCTCCTCACATCGCACCTCACCTGCGCAGCCCTGTCTCACCTCCCAGGTTCCCAGGGGAGAGCACCCTGATCCTACTGAAGCACTCAACAGTGGAAAATGGTATTTTTAAAAGGCTTATTAAGTGCAAACCACCCCCACACACACCTTTTTCTTCCTTTTTTTTTTCCTTAGGTAGTACTAAGGTCCTCAAAATTCCATTCTAGACTTTAAACCCATTTTGCTGCTAGAAGCGCTGGATAACAAACCCCCGTCCGGGGGGGGTGCACCAAACCGCCTGCCCACCCCGCGCCCCCTGGGACGCCGCCACCCTCTCTCCCCACAGCCCCGGGGCGCCCTGGCCGTGCCGGGAAAGCCCGCGGGAGGGCGAGAGGAGCCCGCAGGTGCACCGCGGCCCCCGGCCCCCGCAGCAGCGGGAGGATACGGGCAGGACCGCGGGCGCGGAGGGAGAGCCCGGCCCGCTCCCGCGCAGCGCCGGAGCCGCAGCGGCGCCCCCGCCTCCCCGGCCGCACCGGCGGAGGGAGGGCGAGGGCGGCACGGTGCATTTCCCCGCCGCGGGGAAGCCGGTGCTCAGGAGGACGCTCCTACCTGCCCGGGCTCGCTGCTGTAGGCGAAGGCGTAGACCCGCTCCGCGCTGATGTTCACGGCGCCCCGGTAGACGCGGCCAAAGGCGCCGGGTGCGGGGCTGCCCCCGGGGCCGCTCGCCGCCGCTGCCGCCCAGAGCAGGGCGCAGAGCAGAGCCCCGGGGGCTGGGGCTGGCCCCCCGGCCATGGGCTCGTCCCTGCCGCTGCTGGTCCCGCGGGGCAGCCTCACTCACACCCTCCGGCCGCCCGGTGCGGCACCCGGACCGTCTGGCCCCAGCAGGGCGGGCGCCGAAGCGCTTTATTTGCAATTTAAATAAATAGCTCGGCGACACACACAGGCGCTGAGGGAGGCGGGGAGGCAGCGTCGGACACCCCCACCCCTCGATCAGGGGGCCCCGAGCAACTTTCTCCCGAGAAGGACCCTCTGCTGGCCGGGGGGGAAGGGAGGGGAGGGGAAGGGAAAGGAGGCCGGCGAGCCGGCCGGCCCCGGGGAGGAGGGTCTTCTACCTGTGCCCGGCCCCAAATTCTGAGCCGGCCTTGGCAGACGGTTGTCAGGGAGCTTTTCCCCTTGGGGAGCTGTGCTGTGGGCTTAGGGGCCCGCCGACATCGTCAGGCACGGGGGGACGGCATCTGCAGGGCTTAAACAGCCCCGGCCCACCGACTCAGGGGCGTCCTCACCCCAGGCTCTGCTCGCTGGAGCGGCAGCTTGCACCTGCAATGCATCTTGCACAAGGCCATCCCAAACCTTTTCTTTTTGGCTGCCCGTAACTTTGGTATCAATGCCCTTGTCTTTTAGTTCAGTACAAAGGTGTGAAAGGCTGCAGCAAAATGTCATTTCGTTAATCCAAGCATGGCTTGGTGCATCTTCTGTTCTTTGAGTTGTTCATGGAACTGCTACTGGCACTCTCAACCTTTCCAGCAAGGTGAAAGCAATACTGTTGCGCTGTGAAAGGGCCGGGTGTCTCTCTCTCTCACAGCTTACCCCTCCTATATTCTTCTGTTGAAAACACGCCTGGGAAATGTGTCAGATGCCACGGTCGAGGAATGCACTTTTAAGTCAGAGAAGATAGAGCATTAATAGAAAGAAACCTGAAAGGTTTTTGAGACTGAGGATGAACCTGTAGGAGCCACAGTTTCACAAAGCCAGCCTGCTGTCTCCAACCATGGCGCCTCTGGCCACAGAAGCTTTCCAAATTGTGGGGTTTGTTTTCAAAATCAAGAGATTTCCTGGGGGTCACCCATCGTCTTTGGAGGAAAAGTTGCTAAGCTCAGCAAAACGAGTCAGCATGCATTATGCTGTCATTTTGATATTCAGGCCTTTGTGTGACCTCTGCCAAGAGAAAAATAAAGACAATTGTGAGTGATTTCCATGTTCGCCTCGAGGCAGGCTGCTGTTCAAGTCACGCTGCCTTTTTTCAGAGTCCCAGGAAGTGGCATTAAGTGCAAAAACTCCTCATTTGAGATCTGCTGGAAGATGGACACTCCAACATGAGTGTGCCTTTCAGCTTGGAGTGTCATGCTGTGCAGACCAGGACACCTGTGCAATGTCACCTCTGAGCTCTTGTGACTCTGTCTTGCTCCTTACTGGTACACAATGTGACCTGTCCTGGGAGACTTTTACGTAGTGGGGGCACTGAAAGACTTGTGGCTTCCCCTCTGTAGAGCCCAGGGCTCCTGAACCTTACAGCTCCCTTCTCATGCACTGCCCATGGCAGACCCACAGGTCACTCCTGAGCCCCTGAGCATATGCTGGAGGGAGGAGAGAGGAGAGCACATCTTCCCCCAGAGAGGAGAGGCTTCAGGCAACAGGAGTAGGTATGGCAAAGCAAAAGCACATCAGGGACAGGTTGCTCAGAACAGTGTGACAGATGGCACAAGGCCAGTATTCTGCAAACCAAGGCAGCTCTGGCAGCTACCAATAATTTTTGTGTCATCTGGTGTGGTGCATATTTCAAATCAGGGCATCAGTGTGGCGTCAGTGCATTACTCCTCCATGGTCATGTTGCCTTCGTAACAAAGAAGTGGCTCTTCATATAGTCCACACTTTCCAATGCAGAATTATGCAGTTCTTAAAGTACTTGCCCTGAGTGGATGTATGTTTTGGTACCTTACCAAAGACTATACATTTTTTGTTTCGAATTTGAGAATTCAAGTTTTCTTTTCAAAGTGTAATACCTTGTTCTTGTCTTTGTTGAATTTCATCTTATTATTTCTGTGATTTAGCAATGTTAAACCTTTGTTCAAATCCTTACCTCCAAAGTGCGGTACTGCCCAACTCAGTGGTTTTTACTGAGGTTTGAAGTCAAAGGTCAATTCCACCATTAAAGTCACTAATTAACATAATCAATCCTAGCAGACAGATCAGATCTCTTAATTTGATATACCTTCCTATGAACAGGAAAGTATCTGCTGCTACAGTTTGGAAATTGCTTTTCAATCATGCACCCCTCTCACGTTAATATAATCTGAGACCTATTTGTCTTTATGAAAGTGGTGTTCAAGGCAACGTCAAAAGCCCTACTGAAGTCAAAATACGTTTCATCTGTTCCTTTCAGCACCTACTAAGTAAGTTATCTTGGCAAAGAAATAAATTAGGTTACTTTGACATGATTTGTTCTGGACAAATGCACACTACTGCTTCTCATTCTCACTACTGCTTCTCTTATTGTTATTTAGTTGCTTGCACACTGATTGCCGAGCAGCTTGTTTCATTATCTTTCCAGATAACAAATGGAGGTTGGCTGATTTAGAACTGTTCACTCAGCCTCTTTGATAAAGATGGGTAGCCTGTTTTCCCTTTTCACTTCCACCTGGATCTTGCTCTTGAAGGGCAGCATGTATTTTGGAGGAAAGAACTAGTCCCTGTGAGAGACAAGGTGCTGATCCAGACAAACTATGGGTCTGGAGTAGCGGAACTGGTGTGGTGTTCCTGTATATCACAGTACTTTGGCCTCTGGGGACAGTGGGGCCCAGCTGCTCCCTAAGGGACAGGGAGCCAAGTGCTGTTACACGGCCAGCAGAGTAGGGACCTCACTACCCAGGGCCCCAGCCCATGGGATCTCATTAAGGTGAGCAAGGCAGGTCTGGAGATGGCAGATGGGGCCAACAGAGAGTCCAGATGTTAAGTCCATGGCAATGGGATAAGCCTGAGGTCAAGCCAGGAACGTAAGTTAGTGAGTCAGATCCAGTGATAGCAACTGGGGACAGACACAGCCTTGTGATCAGCAGGCAAGTCCATAGCAGTGAGGCAGGTCTGAGGTCTGGCCAGGAAGTTGGCCAGCAGGTCCAGGTCAACGGGATCGTTCCCCTGTACTTGGCACTGGTGAGGCTGCACCTTGAATCCTGTGTTCAGTTTTGGGCCACTCACTACAGGAAAGACATTGAGGTGCTGGAGAGATTCAGAGAAGGGCAATGAAGCTGGTGAAGGGTCTGGAGCACAAGTCTGATGAGGAGCGGCTGAGAGAACTGGGGCTGTTCAGCCTGGAGAAAAGGAGGCTGAGGGGAGACCTAATCACTCTCTACAACTGTCTGAAAGGAGGTTGTAGCATGGAAGCTGTTGGTCTCTTCTCCCAAGCAGCAACTGATAGGGCGAGAGGAAATGGCCTCATGTTGCACTGGGGGAGGTTTAGGTTGGATATTAGGAAAAAAATTTCACTGAAAGGGTTATCAGGCACTGGAACAGGGAAAAAATTTTCACTGAAAGGGTTATCAGGCACTGGAACAGGCTGCTTAGGGAAGTGGTGGAGTCACCATCCCTGGAGGTGTTTAAAAGACACGTAGATGAGGTTCTTAAGGTCATGGTTTAGTGATGGTGTTAGGTTAACAGTTGGACTCAATGATCTTGAGGGTCTTTTCTAACCAAAATGATTCTATGATTCTNGGGGCACGTTTCATAACATGGCCCCTTTTTCCATTTTAAGCAAAGCCCAGGGTTGTGAGTGTCTCAGGGGAAGAAGGAACTGTGATGAACCAGAGGCTCGCAAGAATGTGGGTTTGGGTTTTGGTGGGGTTTTTTCCTATAGCACAAAAGTAGAAAGACTCCTTGCTCTTGGGGAAAAAAAAACATGGTAAAGAAATTACATTTCTCCTGGTAACTAGTGCTGCAAAAACATCCAGGATAGAGAAAAGATCTTAATTATGAAGGAATTCCCCAAATCATACTAGCGTGAAAGGGGAAAGAGTATAAATGTGTAACAAATCAAACTGGTTGGAAACCTAACAGTTTTAAATCACTGCTATTTGAATATCTATTCTCCATCTTATGTAAGCTCCACTGCAAGTAAACAGATGCTGTAGATGCTCAGCTGGCTTCTGCAGAAATAACGCAACATTTTCAGACTCTGCAGTAAATGCAGTGTGAAGAACGACAAGAACTGAAATGTGCACAGGCTTTTAAGATGCCCGATAGAACCTGCTCCCCATTTTCTTATAGGTGGCTGAAATGTCTGAGAATAGGCTGGTGGAATGAGAAGTGTCTCTGGCTTGTATTATATTTACTTGTATTAGGTATTTAACATTTATATTTGATTGTAATTAATAACAACAGATAAGTTTAAGAGCTTTCAAAGTGAATGATATGCTCATCTAATTGTGCCTGTACCACTTTCTTCTTCAATAGATCTTGTTTTTCAAGACAGCTTAAAGTTATATTAGGACAGAATTTCAGATGCACCCTTAATTTAAGCTTTTGGGTTCCAAATTTTCAAATAAACAGAGGGTAATAAATCCAGTGCATTGACTTGCAGATGTGCCTGGGATCAAGGATTGGTTCTACCACAGGCTGAACTCTAATGTTCAGTTTCAGGTTGCATATGATGCAGCCTCCAGTATAAAAAGAACTCACTTGCATTTGCAGCAATTCAGTGAAGGAAATTGCTCATAGTATTTCTGTCTCTTTCTTTCTTCCTTCATAATTTCAATCTTGTTTTCATATCACATGCAATGCACAGCACATTAACCTCAGCACATTAACCATTACTGTCTGCACTTTCCACAAATCTTTTTATAATTATATTGGTAAAGCCAGAATTAGACTGATGAGGACCTTAAGCACCAGGAAATCCTGGTGAAAGCATATTTTTCTCTTTAAGAAAGGAAGCAGTTTTGAATGAAAGGCTGATAAACCCTATGTCTTCACTTTCTACCTCCAACAGACAAGATATTAAGCTCATACTGTGAGCGTAATGTTAACTCTAACCCTTCAGAGTAATTCACATCTTGTCGCCACATATGTGACGAGGAAGTGGAGGATCTGTGGCATATTTGTGGGACAAATCTAGAGGAAATATATTGCACTTGTGTGTAAGCTAAATGACTCACTGAAGAACAACCAGTTGCTTTGTGCAAGTTGGAAATATTTTGTGGGTAGAGGGGTGCACCTTCTTCATTGGCACTGCTAACAAGATGTTTGTTAAAACACAGTCAAGGCCCACCCTATGATTTGGTGTCACCTTATTTAGTAGTTTGTGTGACATTCTGCTCTTAATGACCCATAATAGTGTCTGAAGTGCATTATCACATGGAGAAATTTCCAAGGCTTCCTCAGAGGGACATTGAGAGATGGCTTGGGAGGGTATTTGCAATGGGGAGGGATATTAATGAAACAAGTGTGTGGAAAAACTAAGGTGAGAGGTGGAAGGCATGGAAGAGTGACATGGATAGGACCGGCTCATGTGGAGGATAGAGAGCCCCCTTCGCAGACAGCACTGTCCTACTTGGTGGGGTTGGGAGCCCTTCTGCACCCCTGAGGTGTCGCCCGGGGGCGGGCAGGCCCAGAAGCTGCCTCCTCACAGAAAACGCGAGAGGGAGCCGCAGGCACCGGCGACACCCACCCGCGTGTGAGGGGCCGGCGGCGGGAACACGGTGAGAGGTGCGAGTGAGGGAAGAGAGAGGACGGGTTGCGGGGGGCGCGTTAACAGGGACGCCGTTTGCCGGTGACGGTTGGGGACGCGCGGGGCGGGCAGAGCCGTTGCCGCGCTCCTCCCCTTAGGGCGGGGAGAAAGAAGAGGAGGGAAGGAGAAAAAAAAAAAAAAAAAAAAAAAAAAAAAAAAAAAAAAAAAAAAAAAAAAAGAAAAAAAAAAGAAAAAAAGGGCAGCTCCGTCCCCATGGCAACGGCGGGCGGAGGCGCGCGCGGCCCGCTCGAGCCTCCGCCGCGGTTCCCTTCCCGCCCTCTCCCCGCGGCGGGCCCGGCGATGTCGCTGCTGCGCGGGGCCCGGCCCC